>JAKGSA010000144.1:288280-379491 GCA_033558755.1 Philaethria dido
TCGTGTCAACTTAAACAATAACCAGGTTTCTAGAAAATAGCTATAAAATAGTAGAGTCGCTATAAAAGTATGAAAATGTATGAAAATCATAACATATTATGAAATATATTAAAATAATTAAAAGCTCTACCTTCCCCATTAAACTAATAAGCTATTCCGTTTAAAAATCATTTTTCACTGAAAATCAAAAAACAAACCAATGCGTTCTTTTAGACGTCAACAAACTAACGTTTTAATAAAAGTTTGATACAAAATCAATTCTATGTACTTTATAATAGAGTATGAATTCGCTTGTCCTCCAGCCACGCCTCCCTCGCCTCTAATTAGCCTGAAAACGAAACTATCTCACGTGCACTTGAAAATGCACTTTATTCTTTATGCAATTAGATTTAGTTTTGAATAGATTGACACTAACAATAATAGAGGACACTCGACCTCTCGGCGTCGCGAGATTTCCCGCGGATTTTACTTTTTTCCTCAGAGTGCTACTGTAGTCTGTAGCATCTGTTTGTACATTCACTAAGACATAAAAAGCTCCCAACTATGTTCCTCGCCGGAAGTGCCTAACACTTTACCTGCTAACTATTGAATGACCAGTTTATTAAATGTGCACTAATTTTCTAAGGAAGAGCAAAGAAATGTAGATTTTAGCTGTGAATGTAACAATTAGGTTATTGCTGTGATGTTTTTCTTAAAGAATATTATGTTTTAGTAAATAAATTATAGTGCGCTTGTTAATATTTTATATGACTATGTTGTTCAGTAGTAACATGTTGAAGTAGCATATACAGGCCTTAGTAGAGTTTGTAAGTGCTTAACTGTACGGTAGTTATAGTTTCGATTCCCATTCGGAATGTTTACATAATTTTTTTGGCTTCGCTTTGGCTTTATCCCTAGTGAGGTAAAATAAAATATTATGGGCATCGTAACGCAGTAGGACAAAGTCTGACTGTAAACTCGATTCTTGTGGGTTCGATTCCTGCTCGCGTAATGATTATATTTAAATTATTTTAATTTCTTTGTTCTAGTAAGACAAAGTGCAGTGTTGAGTTCCACTACTTAGCATGGAATTTGAAATCGAGTTGAATATGTAAAGCGGAGTGTCTTAACACTAGGTTCTCTTAGCCGACCCAGAATGTGCTATGCGAAAAAAATGCGACCCTGTTTTTTTAACAATATATTTTGGCTATTTGTAAACCTTGGGAAGATGAAGTTACAGAAAGTCACAGAGCTACGAATTGCCCAGCTCTACTACTCTAAGCTCAAAGCTCTCCAATTAAATATTCACTAATTTAAATGCAAACATAAAGGAGTTTCAACCAGTGCCAACAATGTAACGTTTCCGTGACATCTAACACAAGTTATTATTGATTTTGTATTTTCCGAATCATAGCAACCTTATTACATAACGAGGGTTCCAATAAAACTCAACTTTTGGCAAGAATTTTGAAGAGTCAGCATACAAAGGTGCCGTGTCCCTGTCTAATGTATCCAAATAAGGTATTTCCATCTCGTTCGCTCTCGGAAAAGTGAAGCGACGATTATGATAATGCTCCCCCGGGCTGAATATAAATTGGGCGCTTATTTACAATGAGTTATTTAATTCTGACGCTGTATGATCTTATTATGGAAATTTTATTAACGCTCATGTATTATAAAGTAGTTATTTCAGAGTCTCACGATCGTTTAGCACTTAATGGCTTATTTTTTTACATTCACGTTTATATTGTGGCTCAATGGAGCAGGGCAGGGCCATGTTAACATCGTGGTTGTGGGTTCGATTAAGTGAATAATCATATCTAAATAATTTATTGATTTCTCTACTTTGATATGACGAAGCGGAATTTTGGATGAAAATCGGAGTATTTTGACACTAGGTGCTCTTTGACTGATTACCCTGCTATACGGAAATTAGCGTAAAACTGTAAAATTCACGTTTATTTTTGATTTTGTGTAATGGCACTAAGCGTAGTGATATGTCTCTTAATTATCAATTTCCTTATCTAACAGTTCTCGTTCATTGACCTATTTTTAAAAGAATTCTTTAAATTTCAGTGAAATTGATAGCTTCTAACTTAAATAATATATTTTTTATATTTAAATAGATATTATTTGTAGACGTAGTTGTAGTTGTACAGCAGTACAGGAGTTATGATGTATCTGATTAAATGTAATGATGGTTGTATTTTGCAATGAAAATTTTACGCAATATCATTAAGAAACTTAACACATGACTCTTTCTTCCTTAAACTCAAAATAAGGAAATTTAATTAATAGCAATGACATATGAAATAATAACATGAATAAACTAAAATATTATAATATTAAAAATATAAATATTCCTTTTTCCACACTAAATGTCGTATAATAGAAAATATTTAAAGAAATGGTACAATAATTGTATCTATTATGGAAAATCATTTTTCATTCATTATCAAAAAAACTGGAAAAATATATATAAAAAATAAAATAAAAAGTAATAAAAGCTAGCACTTATAAAACATCTCATTCCAACACAATGTAACGTTTATTTGTAACTGGTGTATCAGTGTACGAGGAGGTACGAGTATTTCATCGCGAAACGCACCAAAAATCTATATAGCGCCGCCACCCTCGCCACCCCTGTCCCTGTTTGGACTTTTTAACCTAAGATGGCTTAATTTTCCTCAGCCGTTATTCCTTTCTTAAAAACTCCATTAGTATCGCGTCCGGGTCGTTGCCGGGTCGCTGCCGGGTCGGTGTCAGGCGCAGGGCGGCGCAGGGCGGCGTAGGGCGGCGTAGGGCGGACAACGCTGGATTAGCATTTAGAATGTCCGTTTTTTATGTATTTTTATTTTCTCTACCGGGGGGTTCCACTGGTTTATTTAGAGTGCCTACTTTTACAGCTACAAGTACTTAATTACGTGCCGAATTTGAAGTTGGTAATTGCTTGTACGTTTTACAATTTAATTTCTAATAACTTGCTTAGAGGCGACCCTAAGTCTAACGTCACTTGTAATCGTTCTAAATAACGATTATAAAAGGTGTTAAAGTTTACGCGAGTGTTTGATTGTGCGTTAAATGTACTTCATTGTTCTTTATGTTTATTAGTATTATGTTGTTAGAATTATTGTGAATTGATGGCGGATTTAAAAATATTTTTTAAATACGTTTTTTTTTAATTTCATAGTCTTATTTACATTAAGAAAAGGTTTTTTTAAATATATAAAAAAAAACGAGTATCGCTACATTATTTTTTAAACATTTCTTTATACTTATTTAATATGATATTTTTACATTTTTTTCACTTGACATACCCAGTGTCTCGAATTGAGAAGGAAAGGATTACCTGGACACTAAGTTCTTACTGACTACCCTGTTATTGGCTATAACGCGGGAACCTACTTTTTGCCTTCTCTTTTAGCATTTTTTTTAAAATATTACCTTAAATTAAATTTATAAGAATTTGACTGCGCAGAGAAAGAGTAGCACATATCCGAAAAAAAAGAAATATTTAAAAATTCCAAGTGAAAAAGATCAATTGGGTTGGTTCGGCTCGGCGTGGGCGCGGAACCGCCTCGGGCGCTGTTACCATTGTTAATTAACTTGCCGCTACTACGGTGACAATTCACCAGGCTTGGGTATACTGAGCTCTGTCACGTGTGAAATGGAAAATGTAGAGATGACTCTAGATATGATATGATATAGCTTCACGCTGTATCCCGCACATAGCAGGGTAGGCAGAGGGAACCAGAAACCTAGTGTTAGGACACTCCGTTCTCTTTTAAACATTTCCATTCCCCACTTCCCGCTGAATTGAAGCATTGCGTGCTGAGAGATGACTCTAGCTAGGCACTTTTTTTTAATTCCTGAATAAGTATAAAACTTATGCCTCAATTCGGCGGAAAGTGGGGAACAGAGTGTCTTAGCACAAGGTTCCCTCTGCCTACCCTGCTATATGCGGGATACAACGTGAAGCTATGTAAGTATAGAATGGAGTGCCTTCATACTAAGTTGTCTATAATTACCCTGCTAGAAAGGAAACAGCGTAAAACTGTAGTTTTTAGTGCCTACAAATATTTTAAGTTCAACCTTAAATATATCAATGTCAGTGATGAGTGTTGTCATAACTGGCCCTTTAACGACGTATAAAATTCTGAAAGATATAGAGTTACAGTTACTTTCTATGAAATAGTGAACAAATGAAAATATTGCACTCATATAAATAATATTATATTTACGAATTTATTTAAGCAAAATGACATTTTTTTATTAAATATCTAGTTGTTGCATAAATCACACAAAGTATTTCTCGTGACTTGCTTACTTTGTTATAATTTATTATGCTAGAAATTGATTGATATTACTTATGCTTAGGATTATATGATTAAGTAATATTATATATTAATAAAATATCGCAAATGGAACTATGAATTTCGTAATATTTAACTAACAGTGGTTAAAAAACACGACGGTTGTGGTTTTGATTTTCACTCCAGGAAATGGATTTTTTAATTTTTTGGGTTCGCTAACAATGCAAAGCGTAGCGTTGAGTTCCGCCAGTCAGCACGTAATGTCTCAATTCGGCGGAAAGTGAGGAACGGAGTGTCTTAACACTAGGTCCTAAGATTCCCTCTGCCTACCCTGCTATATGCGGGATACAGCGTAAAGCTAAAAAAACAGTGGCTATGTTAATTATGATTAAAGAAGTGATTTATCATGAAATACAAATAGTTAGTAAAGCTTCTTTGCTTAGAATTCCTAGTAGACCGATAGACCGTAGATATATACTCATATAATATATTTATTCCTAATAAAATATATCTCTAACACCAATAATTGAAAAGTAATTTAACCTTCCAAACCAGGTGTCCCCACAACGTGTACAAAATCGTTCGTTCCGTTCTCTGTATGGAGTCGCTATTTTCTTATTAAGGGCGAAACCGAGGCAATCCCGGACTTAATGAGCGCTTCCCGAGCACAAAGCCGCCTCAGCCTTGCGGAGCCACGAATATAATAATATCGCAAGCATACGCCAGGATACAGAGCACTCGTGCCATCGTATACTACTTACTGTCCTTACTCTACCTGACTCTACCTTACTAAAATGGTAGTCCTACTATGTGATACTAACTAAAAGAGATTGTTAGAACTCTATGTTTTTAGTTAAAAATATTTTTTTGCTTAGTTCCTATGTAGTTCCTAGTTATAATTGTTGATTTTTTGAGCCTTGGTATAAAAAAAATATTTGCAGAAGGTAAGGTAGTATTTAAAGGTTAGATATTTACTAAAAGTATTAGTAAATATTTAAGACTTGTAAGAAAAATGTTACAAAAAACAGAATATAGGTAAATTACAGCTAGAATTTTATAATAACTTAACATTACAGTATGAAAATAAATTGTAAAAAATTTTTAAGTTGCAATAAAAATAGGTCTACAAGATCAATTATAGCCCATATGTATCAGAGGAAAGATGACCTAACAATGCGAATGACGTGGGAGGGACGAGAATTGTGAGGTGTTCAGTGGCCGCAGTAATTAAACGCAGATGCACTCGCCTCGGTCAAGGTCTGGGAAAATCTATTTAAAATCTAAAAATATTTGTAGTTATTGTCATGTAGTTTATTATGAGAATAGTAAATATTTTTAAATATCGGATTGTAATTTGTATGATTATTTTTATTCCTAGATTTAGTTTAGAGCTACTCTACATTTTGATGTCAAGTTTGAAACATGGGTAACTAATATTAGATTTAGTTATTAACAAAGTCCAATAGTGGTAATATTGTCCTAAAATGGTCATGTTGACTTATGTTGTTGACACTGAAAATGCTGTAATCGTAGCATCTCTTTTAACACCATGACATGACGACTTACGTCATGGTCTACTTTTCAGTTACGTAAAGATTTTGCCTTCTAATCTCTCTAATCCAGAAACAACAATAAGTACAAAATACGATAAAATAGGACATTAAGTATAACTTAAAAATTTTATTAAAATCCACGACATTTTTCTTCAAAACCTGACAATGAACAAATATTTGGTGTCAAGGCATATCGTTGCTCAGTATCGACACTTGAATTATAGAGATCAAAAACGTGAAGAAAAATTCAAATATTGATTCTACGTGAAGTTTGCCGTACTCGTACCCTCAGTCCTCAGTCCTACTAAGTAGTGTTCGCATGTTCCGCTGTGTCGAGCAATACAAAAGCAAAGACATGTTAATTGTTTTCCTTTTGTCGTATGTCACAAACGAGAATGTATCTTGTTTCCTGATATCTAAGGTTGCTATTTGAACAAATGGCGTTATCTAGTGCAGATACACGCGGCGTTGTCGAGGCACATCAAAGGCGGTATGCCGATCGGTTGTTTTTATCGTTTTCTCGAGACGACCTCTTATCCGCACCCTCCATAACATGTGTAATGAACAGCCTAAATTCACTTTCGTTTTATTAAATATGTTTAGAATTTAATTTTACAATGATAATTTAAATAAATATTAAAAATATAGAAAGAATTGTTATATTTTTTATAATATTATGTTTTTTCCAAGTAAAAGAGATCACACGTTTAATTTTACACTTATCGGATTCAAATGGGGAAAAATTTCAAAGACGCTTAATCTGTTTAACGCTTCTGGATCACGTGCCTTGTAAAACGATATCAAAACCAAGAAAAATTGGTTTAACAATACATACCCTTAGCTCTGGTACACCTCGCCACGAACACGCAATAACTGTACGCAGTGTACAGTTGACAACTTAAGTTGTAAAACCACTCCAAATGTATTTACAGAATACACACTCCTATTTAAAAAGCTTTAGAGATTACTATCGTGTGCTAAAATAAGCGAAACGAAGCGTCATATATTTTCAACGGGGCAGGAAACGTGGTAGGTCGCAATAAACAGGTTTTATGCTGCTCTTATCCAAAACGTCTTGAGCTGTGCCTGTTACACCAATTTCCCTTGATGTTTCGGCGTTTTCAGTGTTCGCGGGGGGCGGGGGGTGTCAGGGTACACTGGCCGCGAGAACAGGGCTCGTATTCCCAGTGCTCACTTCACACGTTCGACAAAGGGCCCTAACTGCCTGCTATTAACACTGCTCAAACCCCCAGGTATTGGGTTAGTGATGTCAACATCTAATAAATATACACTATATTCGTACTTTTACTTATTGAAATTAAATATGTATGTGCAATTATTATTTTAAAACTAAGTTACAGGTTCATATTAATTTTTGGGTACATAAAGTAAAATCGTCTAGTAGCTATTGTTTTATTATATCAAAAAATAAATTCACCTTCCATAATGTTCCTTCAATGTATATTGGAAATAAAGGTATACGATGTATATAACATGTACTATATAAATGATGTATGTAAGTACATATAATATAAAAAAGCGTTTCTAATATACTCAATTACCCAAGTTAGAATTCTTTGAATGAAAAAACATAAATCTCTAATTTGACAATTTCACAAAAATTTGCGAAAAATATAAGACTTAATAATTGCGGTTCTCATCACTAGACGACTGTTTGTGGCCCTTTTATGACACCAAATATTGAAATTAAAACTCAAACGCATAAGTAATAAGATTTAAATTTGTATAACAATTAAATTTATTATTTCATAAGTATTTTAAATAAATTTGAACTTTAATATAATAAAATTATGGTATAAATTTGTTTGATTGCTTTTGACAATAGCCAGGATAGAGGCACGGCGTGAACGATAGCTCAAAGAGGCTCGATGCGATATAAAGCGACAACGTTTGTCGCATCAGATGAAGTAATCAGATATTAATTAACAATATGCAGCTAAATTTGCAAATATTGAAATTTGAAATTGTTTTTCAAAATTATGTAATTTCTATGATTTATGAGTATAAGATGCTCTACATGTGTATTTAATTGAACTAGAGTTCTCGTTGATGCGTTAACAACGCGTTGTCTTTAGATATGTGTATTTCACTTTGTATAAACATGGATGTCAAACCATGGTAGTGTGTGTAAAATTTATTTTATTAATTTAATATACTTTTTATGCATTATTTTAAAAAATAATAGCATTCTGCACTCCTTCTCTATATAAACTATAAGTGTGCCAAGTTTCATGCTACTTCGTCCGTGTAATTTACATAAAAAGGGATCCAAAGTTTTTGCTTCACGTATTAATATATAGATAAAAGCCAGTGGCGCAGTGACAGAATTTAACTTTAAGCTTGAGTGACTGTCGATTGTCACAAATTATTTTAATTTTCTTCGCACTGGTAAGATAAAGTGCGGCGTTGAGTTCCGCCACTCAGCACACAGTGTCTAATATTCAGGCAGAAAGTGGCAAATGGAGTTTCTTGACACTAGGTTCTATCTGGCTATCCTGCTGTACGGGATATAGCGTGAAGTTGCAAAAAATAGATAAAATTTTATAATAGATATATAAAATATTTACTCGAAGATTATTCAATATTAAGTAAGCAGCAGAAATTTAAAAGTATTTGATTTCATACTTTAGATGTTAACTTTCGTAATTTGCGGTATGTTTTTATGTAAAATAGTTTTTGTTTTCTCTATCTAGTCTACGCAATGTTTTTGAAAAAAGGTAGGAAAAGGAAGTTCTTTATCTGTACGCATTTTTGGTCTACAAGACATAACTAAATGAAGAAAAACTGAAAAACATAAATCTCTAATTTAACATAGAGGCCAGTAGGATAGCGTCAGCGACTGTAAACGCGATTGTTTTTGGGTTCGATTACCATTCGGGGTAATAATTATATTTAAATTATTTACTCTTCTGCCACTTAACACGGTCGAACGGAGAGTCTTAAAACTAGGTTCTCTCGAACTACCCTGTTATGCGGGATGAAGCGTGATTCCTTGTTTCTTATTTAACAATTTCACCAAAAATAACGATTTGAGAAAAGTAGGTAGCGGTTTTACTTCTCTATGAAGATAAAAATAGACAAATTTCTAGTCTAATAACGGTTCATTGAAATACATTATGAATAGTCAGCTCTTTGCAAAATTTCTATAAAGCTTACAGAAGCATCGCCTATAATTTGTAACAATATATTTATATATTGTTTAGAACTTATTAAATTTTTTAAACGTAATATATGTAGATTCAGTGTTAGGAGGTTCGTCCTCCGACTGGCTCGCGACCACTATCATGTCAAAGACGAACCGCCAAATATCTTATGATGTGTTCCGGTTCGATGGCATGTAAGCCAGGATTTCCCCTTTCCCACCCATCCTTTCCCCAAAATGTGGTGGTTGCGATAACGGACTACTACATTATCCTCCCTTTCCATCTGTATCCTCTAGGTTGGCAACGCATCTAGTACATCTCTGGTGTTGTAGATGTTCATGGGCGAAGGTAACCACTTACCATCAGGCGGTCCTTCTGCTCGTTTGCCATCCGGTATCCATAAAAAAAAAAAATACTTTAGTAGTAATAAGTCAATAGTCGTTTTTATAAATGTCCAAAAATACAGTACAGTTAACAAATAATGTTTTTTTAATTATGAAACTGCTTTAGAATTTTTGTTGAATTGTGATTTGTTGTATTATTTGTTTCGAATGAAAATTTATTTATTCTCTAACTCTACTGTAATAAAATTGTTAAAACCTCATTTCTACATTGAATATATTTACGAAAACTTAAAATTAATTATAAAGAAAGAGTAATAAAATAGAGTCTAATCACTTTTAAATGTTGTTTGTTTGTCATAAATTAAGATCATTGTTTTTATCTAAAGGACAACAAACACGATTTGCATAAAAGCAATGTAATTATTTCATAATATTACATATATAATAAAATACACCAAGAATAAGTGAATACGGTAAAACTCTGGATCAAAAATTCAATTACAACAGATGGTAAATAGAAATACTAAGCCTTTTAAAGTCCATGCAAACAAATTTGGGGGCAATAAGTAGCTTAGAATCAGCTGATTTTTTAAACAATATTTTCTATAAATCCTGTTCTTATACTTTTCTACTCTAGAGTCATTACATCCTCTATATGTTTCACTTCGCGTGTCAATTGCAGTCAATATTTTTAAAAATAGGAAAGATTTTTTTTAATATGTATGTGGTATAGATGTGTTAAAGTTACAGTTATATAGCTACATGTATACTGGATATTTGCTCATCAATTGTTTTATAAAGACTGGTAGTTCCTTACTCTATTACTCATACATTAGATATACTAAATTAATATCATCATTTATTTATTTATAAATTCTTTATTGCACACAAATGGCTTAACGCTAATTAGCATTCTCTTCCAACCAACCTTATTTATATAGGAATTACATATCATCATCATCGACATATAATCCAAACTGCTGAATTAAATATATGACATAGAGTCGACATATCCTACAATTATTTATATATAATATTTAAATACTTTTTTAACGTCATGCAAATACAATGGTCTAAGGAGTATCTAGGGAACTGATAAGACTGAAGAGATTTTGGGTATCAGATGCTCAACGCCGCGTCATATTAACAGAACGATAAAATGAAACTTTGTTTTCACTCATGTCAAAATTAAATCGAGATAAAAAGTACAATTGTTACGAATAATTCAAAAACTGTCCGTCAGATCTTAATTAAATTTAAATGAGATTACATTATAACTATTAACTATAATATAAAAAAATATTAATCAAAATTGGTTCATCCAGTAAAAAGTTATTCGGTAACATCTATAAAAAATAGAATTGAATTGAAACTCTCCTAAACTAAAAATTGGACCAAACCTGATACGCTATTGCACTTTAATAAAACAACATACATTATTTTAAATATTTTAATATTCTAACAATTTTCATAATAACAACTAGCTTATTACTATACAATCTATAGAGAGCTACATAAACTATAATGAAAGAGGAAGAACGGGGCGGTCTCTACGTAGTAATTCCTTTAACCCCTTAACTTATAGTATTGTAGTGGTGTAATTTGTTAATTTTATTCGTAAATATTGTGACAGGATTGACGGTAATCCGGGGTTAGGGATCTCTATTGTTGCAACTGAACTATTCAATTGCTTTGCACCTTTTGTGTTACAGTTTTTATATATGAAGAACAGGAAATGAAAGATATTTACTTTTTGTAGAGTACTTGATACTCTATGCTGGGTTTAATCTTGAAATTCATATTATATTATGAGAGATTTCCAAAATTACAATTCATTAATATTTTTTATTCTTTATTTTAACAAAAAAATTGTATAAATAATTGTAATATATTTCACTATTTTCAAAATAAAGCTCAAAATAAATATTATCATTTAGCATTAATAAATAAAATAGCTTTTATTTGGGTGTGTAGCTTTTATGTGGGTATTTATAAATTATAAAATTAAAATTTTGCTTTAAAGTCATTTCATATTCTCTACTGAATTATTAATTCTATTTATTTAACATCCAAATTAAGAGCTTTTAGCTTAGCTTTCTTAACTTAGCTTAGCTTTCTTAGCTTAGCTTAGCTTTCAGCTTTTATTATTATGTTTAGACAACGATATCGTATATATCAACCATAATAATAACAAAAAAAAATTAATAATGTATAATAATTATTATTAGTAGATTAAAAAAATTTTAGCATTCTGCACTCCCTCTCTATGTAAACTATAAGTGTGCCAAGTTTCATGCTCCTCCGTCCGCGTAATTTTCGTAGAAAGGGATACAAAGTTTTTGCTTCACGTATTTATATATAGATAAAAATTTAAACGTGCATCTTAAATTAGTCTTTAGCTCTACTATTTCTTATTAATACTAATTTCTCGAGCATCTCAAAGTGACTTGACGTTATTCATATTACAGATTTAATTATTTAGTGGTATAAAGTAGGCACTTGTTTTTATCCTGAAGCTTTCATGCCGATTAAGTCAGCTCGCAGTTTTTATTTCATTCAACATTTCCCTATTATGCCTTAATTAAAATAATTTATTCTAAAATATATGAAGCCTGTAATTTGTAGGTAGATGTTGTTAATTCCAAGTTATCTCTATGTTTTCATAGGATAGTGGTAGAGTCCGTCAGGCGCCACGCTGTATATTTATATATTTTTTTGATATTTCGCAGAAATAATCCTGTTTTGTTTGCACAGGCCACCAGTTTTACACCTTTTCAAGTGTTACGCAGAACGTTTAACGTTGAACGTTTCTTTTATTATAATTGGTTTTCTCTATTTTTTGTACAATTTTTTAAAAGCATGACTTTCAGTTAACAATTTTATAATAATTGTGTAGACTTTTCTATGTATAAAAACAAACTTTTTTGTACTTGATTTCCTAAAAGTAATTTAATATAGTCCCTACTATTTATTATGAGTAGCCATAATTAAAGAACTGAAATGCTATAAATTAGTAACAAACCCAGATGATTAAAGATTTCTTTATTTTATTGTTAAAAGATGGTCATAAATGATAGAATAGGTACAATTTAATATATCAATATTATATCAACATCATTTAATGAGAGCAGTAATAAACTTCCACTGTATAAGTGGTATGTCTACAAAATTCCTCAAACATATCAAAATTCCCCAAAAATCCATTACTAATCACCACAAAGTGGGGGCAATAAATTAATACGATTACATATTTTCGTCCTTTGGGTCGGTTAATTGAAAATGGCTCTGTCACAAAACTTGTGATCCTACAAGAATGCGCTACAATGATGTGGCCGACCAGCCTTGCGTGAGCTTCGACAAGCTTGCCAATTAACTAGTGTACAGTCGGGGTGAGGGTCAGGCTGGCTGGTGGGAGTAAAGCCGTCTAATGCTCTAAGCTATTTCAATTACCGCGGGCCGCTCGGCTAATCCGCGAACAATAGACCTCTATAATTTGAGATGCACACCAATCGTCGGCTGTACGCTCTACACTCTCCTCCGGTCCACGCCGCGGTCGGGTAATTGAAATTTTATTGCGAATTTAATAGAGAAACGCTTTGGAATGCCGTTTTTCTGTCTTATCGAATAAACCTGCCTTATTTATACTTCCCCTTCGAGATTCCTTAATGATTGTGCCTCTGTTTAAGTGTTACAGTTGGAAATGTAATTGGATACGGTTTAGTCAATTTGCATACCTCTAAAAATTTGTGAAGCTTACGGAAATAGTCTTACCATATTTTTTGTATAGAAGATGTTACTGTTACTAATTCTTTATAAATATTATAATTACTAAGTTAATAAAAAAAACTATAAACTTATAGTTTAACTAGATAACCATATTAATATGTTCTTTTTATAATGATGATTATTATAACAAAAAAAATAGGAAAGCGAGAAAGGGAGTACCTTAACACTATGTTCTCTTTGACTACCCTGTTAAACGACATAAAATGTAAAGCTACTTTTCATAACAGTCCAAATATTTACTTAAATATCATAAATATTAGACATAAGGGTAGTGAAGCGTTTGCCACTTGCTCGAACAAGTAGTATTTGTGATAACAATGTTGAAAATTTATAAATTCGTGCGGCTTGTTTACTCAGTAGCGGTGCCGTGCGGTGGCAGTGTACGGGCGTCGCGACGTGAGCTGAATATCAATGCTCGCAAGATGGCCGCCGCTACTCTGCCTTACTGTCTCTACTGTGTATCACTGAGTCGTTAAATTTCGATTTAATATGATCTAATATGTTAACAATATTTAAAGTAATTAACATTTTTTTTATAGTATTGTTTAATATATTTTTTTTATTTCAAATATATATACATATATATGTTTGATAGAGCATTTCTTAATGAGCTGTTAACATTGTGTGACTTCAGTTTGGATACAATTTATTTTTTTTTAAATTTTAATACCAATTTTAACTCTCTTGTAAATATTATTCTACAATATTTAAAATACACTTGAAGTTTTTCATTTTTTATATATATTTTTTTCATCATAGTATAAAAATTGTAATATAGGATAGTTGATGCTGACATCAAGTGAAGTAATCGAAACTTTTATTAAAGTACTTCTTATTATAAATTTGGATCTATAAAATAGCGTTACAATAAGTGATTACTTTACTAATTTTTCTTCGCCGATTATTTCAAATACCATTAAATTGGAAAGCAAATAAATAAAAAGGTAAGAAATTAGAAAAAAAACATAGAAAACACTTTGATTTAAAAAATACAGACATGACACAATTCGGTGGCATGTGATATGCCTACAAAAGATGAGATAGATCACTCTTTTAATTGTTATCGATATTTTAAGTTATACAAAATTCTATAAAGCACGCAGTATTTTTAAACGCATAAAATGCAGAGAATGATTGTTTCTTATTAGATTAATTTTCAGGAAAAAGTAGAAGATGCAAAGAGGTTGAAAATAAGATTTACACTACATTTATAGAGCTCTAGTAATCAAAGTAGTAACCATTGTAAATACTCTAGATGATATTAAATTATTTTTCAGTCTGAGTTCAGCGTAGTGCATTTAAAAGTAAATGGCTATAAAAGAGATTGGTTTTCAGGGTCATAATTATAATCGGATTTGATTCTCAGGGTCATAATTATATTTAAATTATATTCACACTCCTACTCTAGTGATATAAAATCTGGCGTTGAGTTCCACTGCCCGAATTCGTCCAGACAGTGGCGGAGGGAGTGTCTAGACACTCCGTTCTCTCTGCCTACTGTGTGATAAGGCGTGAAGCTGTAAAAAACAAATACTTAGAAGCCGGTAAGCTCATTTTCCCATATGTGCTCCCCATCCAGTCGCTATTAGCGACTCTACCACCCTGCCGTTATTAAGCGACCAATTTGAATAATTACAATGTTGTGAAAATTTGATAAGTAGGCGGCGATTATGTAATCATGATTGTTGGTTTTTTTGATAAATTTTGTGTAATTTTATAATTATTATTATATTGTATTAGCTGCTGTGCTATGAAATTTCATACTGTCGTGAAGGTTGCTTTGGATGCTAATTTCGATTCTATTTTATTATATCTCGTCGAAAAATATATTTAAATTAGTAGTACATGATGTACTTGGCCATTCGTGGTAAAGTAGGACAGTGTCAGACTAAGCGCCTTTGATTGTGGGTTCGATTATCAGTTTTCGGTAAGACAAATTGCGTCGTTGAGTTTAGCCATCTTCATCACACAGTATCATGAGGTCTGGCGAAAGTGGAGAACGAAATATTTTACCACTAGGTTCCCCACTAAGGTAACAAAGCTAAGATATTTCTTGTTTTGTTCTTATCAAATTTTCAATCTAAAATTAAGTAACTAGAACTTTTGAAAGTATGAAAGTATGAAGTCACTATTTTGCCTTAAAAAAAATTGATATAGATTGATAATGGCAGTAACATCTTTTTTTTTAAATATTTTTACATCAGGAATAGAAATGTGAGACTATGACTGTATGTGTTTTAATTATTAGTAAGTTCATCTGATTCTCAAACTTTCCCTAACAATATCGGTATGGAGTGTGTGATAGAAGTCAATCACATTCTTCTTACAAAAAAAACTTACAATATCGGTATGGAGTGTGTGATAGAAGTCAATCACATTCTTTGCTTTAACTGGCTGATTTTAGTGTATTTAATATAAACTTAAGTATTAAAAAAAAAAAAAAAATAAATAAAACATTTTTTTTTTTTTTTTATAAGTATAAAACCTAACTCATATTAAGCCCAAGGTCGTCATTTGTTAAATTAAATAAAGGATAAATAGTAATAATTGGATGAACGCAATGAAAATGGATTTAGTTTTCATTGAAAATTATAGTATTTAAAATGTATTCATTTCCTGATTTAGCAAAGCGCGGAGTTGGATGACTAAAACCCAACACATCTATCCCTAGGTACTTATCGTAATGTTATGGCCAAATCACACAAAATGATTTTAAATTGTGTAGCCAATATTAGCTATGTTACTGTAAAATTTCATCTAAATTCTTTAAGTAGTTTTAGCGTAAAAGAGTAACAATCAATATCCATCCTCTCTCATACATATTCACATTTACGACAAAACTAAGATAATTAGAATGTCCAGAAAGTAGAGATGTAAATAGCTACTGAACTTGTGCAATAAGAATTGCTACATAATAGTAATAATAAAGAAATCTCAACTTTACTCGATTCGAAATTCCTTCATCAATTAAGCAAGAGTTGACCCAATCGTTGAGCAATTTAGGCATAATTAATAAAAAGATAAGTGATTGACAGACAGATATGCATGGTATCATTAGTGTTCGAGGAGGGTGGCTGTTCTGAAGGGGATAGAGTTGCTCCTACGGTTGCTATTCACCGCCCAAATAACGAGGGCATGCATTTTTAAATATGGTACGTTTTAATTAATCTTGTCGATACTTAAATATCTATAGATATATCGGAGAGGTTATTAAAGTTATACAAATATTATTATGAGTTGCTGAGGGGACATCCCCTGTAGGTGTTGGTGAGGTCCTGCAAAGGTGTACAAGTATACTCCAAATGGATATCAAGTTATTATTAGATGGTCAATTAAATATTCACTAAGAAAAATTGGAATCTATAGAGAAACGCTTCGTTCATATGTATATAAAATGCTTGGGTTATTGAGTGACAGACAGACAACGTACATGGGGAAACTACTGACTAAAGAAAGCTGAAATTTGACATATGGGCTCCTTGGAGAGTGTAGGGAAGCACGAGAACGTAATTTTAGACTTATAGTCTAAACAAACGAAGCAGCGTAATACTTGTACGTAATAATGTTGAAAATAAGACCTCCAATTTTAACGTCAAAGTTATGAATGCTATGAGTGGAAATGGTATTAGCGATATCTAAACATAAAATTTACATAAATGATGATAATTTCGAATGTCCTTAAGCTTGCTTTAATTTAAATATCAATAATTTGCTAGCACATTCGAAGCGCCATTATTAAATAACTGAACTTTTATATATCTCTGATAGGGATAAGTTCACAAAACCTACTAACCTAGAGTTCCAATTCCCACTTTTTCTCCTTTTAACTTATACTTATATTGATTTATATAATAAATATATTAAAAGATTACTTAAAATATTTTCATAAGTGTCAAATAAAATTCAATTTCAATCAATAAATGATACAACAGATATTGTACGTAGCGTTTAAATGCCCCAAAAAATGTACAGGGTGTTAAAAAAACGTGAACGAGGTCTGCCCCCGGGGCTCATTTAGACATTTCTGTTAATTAAGCAATTCCTTTGATAAGGGCACTGATACACTGACAACGCCGAAACCTCTTTGTTTGAGAAACAACTCAAATTTGACTGCGTTTATATGAAAAGTATAAAGATATGTATAATTTTTTAACTTCACGTCGTTTCTTGAATAGGGTGGACAGAGAGAAAGTAGTGTTTATACACTCTGTTTTCCATTGTCCACCCGCATTTTTTTTTACGAAGGCGGGGGAATGAATATCATTTGTGGTATGTTCGCTGTAAAACAGGTACCTTCCCCTATCATAAGAAATATATATCCCCTATCACATAACTTTGCTTTAAATACAAATTATGTATAATAATTAATAATAAAATTTAATAAACATCTTTTGCAAAGAAATCACGATTAATAAATTAAATTTGTCTTAACTGTAATTATCATTGAAACGACTTAACTTTTTATGAAAACTCGTCAGTTTTAAAAGTCAAATTTGTTATTATTTAAATGTTTGTAGAGGCAAGTTTAACTAGCATTGTATCGTAAATTAAACATACAATGATAGTTAAAAGGACGCCAACGTGTCACAGTGTCTGACTGTAAACACTACGGTTGTGGGTTCGATCCCCATTCAGGGGAATAATTACATTTAAAATATATCCATTTCCCACTTTGTTAAGACAAAGTTTGACATTGAGTTATGTCGTTCAACGTGTGTACCCCGAATTCGGCGGAGAGTGAATTTAGTTGACACTCTGTTTCCGCTTCATTTTGGGTACCCTGCTATGCGTGAAAAAGCATGAAGCAGGAAATATTTAATATTGAGAGTTTTTACATCACCTGAGCTCTGTTTCTGAATAATATTTTAGTCTGGAACATAATAAAATTCTGTATGAAAGTTGCGAACGTAAGAGGATTTGAACTTACATCTCTTGGATAACGTCCAAAACGAATAGCCAATTCAACTATACTACTGTTACAACTTTTTTCGTTACCAGTTTTGTTGCTAGAACAGTTGCAAGAATATTATTTCTGAATATTTATTTATAAACATATTGATAATCCATACTTATTATATTATATTTCAACATAATGGTATGCAAATGTATAAAGGTAGTGCAAATTTATGGAAATTCAGTCATCTTTTTATGTACTATATTCATTTTTTTCCAGCTTCACACATTTTTCTACATGCAGAGTGGTGAAAGAAAATCTAGTATCAAGACACTTCTTTCTCCATTTTTCATCCTAATTAATTACTTTATAATGCCAAAGCGGGAAAATTAATATAATATAAATATGATCATTCATTAATCGATCATTCTTTCGAATGGAAATCGAACTCAGACTCGAATTAGAACTCTTGAGTCAGAACTCAGAACTCTTGAGGATACAGTCAGAAGTTATCCCGCAGGTGATCCACCATATTAACTAAATAATACTTCAAAATATTATAGAGATATCGATATATTTTGTAACGCCTGTCGTGGCGCAGAGACACAAGCATGTGACTGTAAAGACGACAGGTTGTGGGTTCGATTCCCACTCCAGGAAATGTAAAATTTAGAATTTTTATTTCTTGGGTTTGGTAATACGGCAAAGCGCGGCGTTGAGTTCCGCCACTCAACACGTAATGCCTCAATTCGGCGCAAAGTGGGGAACGGAATTGTTGAAAGAGAATAGAGTGTCTTAACACTAGGTTCTCTGGTTCCCTCTGCCTACCCTGCTATATGCGTGAAGTTAAAAAAATATATTTCAACAAGACGTCAAAAGGTCATTGCTCTCTTATTAATTATCTATTGAGTCAAAATTGGGTCAATATTTATCGGTTACGCAACTCTATATGTCAACTCTATGGTTCTATTACCTACTTCATTAAACTAGGAGCTAATTGATGTGTAAAATACGCTTGTCCTTAGCAACGCTTATGTAAATTTATACAAAAATGTCAAACACATGGTGATGTATGTAATATTTTATTAATGTAATATGTTTCTAGTGCATAATTATTTAAAAAATGGCTCTCTGCACTTGTTCTCTATTTAAATTTTAACTTTATCTAATTTCAAACTTCTTTGTTCGGAAAAAAATCATAAAAACTAAGGCTTTTCTGGCTTGTAAGGCTTTTCTATCAGGTTTATATTTACAATGATTGTTTCATATATAACGGATATTATATCTTGACTAATGTTGATGAACTAGGATTGATTGGACAATTCGAAATATTATTAATAATACAGTTTATAATTGAATAGCTTATATTTGATACATAATGACTGTAAGAACAGGTAGGTGGAAGATCACATATTACTATGTGAGGTATCACTTAATTAATTTAAATCTTTAGGCTCCTTTTGCTAATTTTTTATATAAATATATATGAAGTCGATGCGCGTAAGAGTATGTTTATTGTTATACTATAGTATTGGATACAAACTCCTACTTTTTTCAATGTCATGGATTAATGACATTGAAAAAGTCATCTTTTGTTGAAGTGGAGATCGGAAATGTTGAAAGAGTACGGAGTGTCTTAACACTAGGTTCTCGGGTTCCCTCCTGTTTATCGCCTATCCTCTTATATGTAGGATACAGCGTGAAGCTAAAAAAAAATGATTAATGAGAACCGGTGATTTTATTACTGTATAATAATGTAGAAATAGAATCATATATTCTTAGGTTTCCTTTGCTTTTTCTACGAACTAAGAAGTAATGTGTAATTTTATATTAAACTACACACCCCTTTTATATCAATATTTACGTTGAATTAAAGTAAGTGTATCTGAATTATACGTATAGTTAGACAGTACATTTAAACTAAGTCCTATGTAATGATTGACTTTATTTATGTTGGCTAATCTCTAATTGGTATTAATTAATCAATTTTAACACAACAGATGGCAATCTATTATAATATATATGAATTTTTCAGTTCTTAGAGATATTTCTCGTTTATTGGGCTTATTCGTTAATAATGTGGCTATGACTCTACACGGCTTAGAATTGAGTACAAATTTTGTGACTATTTTACATAGATTAGTTACATCACGATATTGACGTTTATGAAATATTTAAAATACATATAAAGTAAATATCTTAGCTTTTTTTTCTGTGACTAGAAGTCACAGAATATTTTTGCTACTCTAAGGTAATGTTTCCAAACGGAAATTGAAATTGATCATCGTATTCTCACTATTACACGTTGCCTAGCAACGTGTCAACATGTCACTTTATTCAAAAATATATGTCAAACATATGTAAGTTACATTTACTTTGTTATTTAAAGTATTTCGGATATATTATTTCAAAAAACATTGGTCTTCTGCACTTCTTCTTCACTTACTCCTAAAAAAGATCCAATTTTTTTTCTTTACGTATTAATACTATATTCATTATATTATTATAAATAAAGTTAACACCTAACAACAATACAACCATCATTTACGCCAAGCAATTGAAGATGTTTTATGCCCTTTTGTGCGTAGTAGGAAAAAATAGTAATTCGAAGGACTCCGGTAGAACTACGTGTATTGTCTCGTCTAATGTAATACGATCACTTGGATGAGCTTTGTTGAAGCTTTCGGTTGGATTGCTTCGATTAGTGTTTGGTTTTTCGATGGTATAGTATTCGGCCGAGGTTTTACTTGGGTGCTGTTAGATAAATTTGGTTTAGAATCTATGTTTTTTATATTCTATTAAATGAAACTATTTTAACTGGATTCATCGCGTATATTTTTCGACTCACCTTGGACTGTAAAGTATTCGAAACATTGAGTTATAAAAAAATATAGGATACTTCCAAATACTAAAATATATGCGACTAATTTGGTTAAAATAATTTAATTTGACATGTTTAAAATTGCGAAAATCAAATATTTCATTCTCTAGTAGTAATAGCAATAGTTCTAGAACATACCAGAGTACAAATCACTTTCACCTTTTCCCATTGTATGAAGAACACACGAAGAAAATATACAAGAAGGGAGTTTGTTACTATTTCACGCAAAAACTACCGAACGGATCTACATAAAACTTTACAATAACAAACCTTACATATCAGAATAACATACATTTTTTTCAAATTTTATGTAATTCTAATTTCTAGAGGTCATCCTCACGTAGTGTGATAACCTTTAACTGTACACTTGAAGTAGTAGGTTCGATTCCTCCTCGGGGGAATCATTCTCAATACTTTCATTTCTCCGCTCTGGTTTGACAAAGCGAGGCGTTGAGTTCTACCACTTAAAACGATCAGTTCGGGCTGAAAGCGGCAAAGAGAGTGTCTCGACATTAGGTTCACTCTAAATATGCGGGATAAAGCGTGAAGATTGCTTCTTCTTTATATAGCTACTTGATTTGGCTATAACATAACGATAGTCAAATATCACGAGTTATTTTGTTGTAGTTATGGAAGTAGTTTTGTTATAATAATCAACCATTATAACGCCTGTCGTGGCACAAGCGTGCGACTGTAAACGCGACAGGTTGTGGGTTCGATTCCCACTCTAGGAAATGGATTTTTTCATTTCCTGGGTTTGGTAACAAGGCAAAGCGCGGCGTTGAGTTCCGCCGCTCAGCACGCAATGTCTCAATTCGGCGGAAAGTGGGGAACGGAATGTCTAAACACTAGGTTCCCTCTACCTACCCTGCTATATGCGGGATACAGCGTGAAGCTGTGTATGTATGTCTATGTAAGTAAAATAGAGATATAGTTACCATTAAATTGCAAGTTAAAAAGAGATCCAATAAAAATAAAATGTTGTCTATTACCGCGGCGCGTAGTAACGCCGGTGTCACTCCCCGGCCCGTGGGCCAGCTAAGGTAAATCGCGGCAGTTTTAAATTGAAATTCCTGTAGGAAATGTTAATTGTTCGTCGCTTAATTAAAGTTCGCTTGTTGCAGGCTTCCCACAAATAAAGTCACCCTACAGTCCCTCTGCGCAGCCGCACCTCACTGGTGAGTGTTTTCATATTATTTGTTATTATTATGATTATATCTAATTATATATGTAGTTGAGACCATCGTGTCGCTGTAGGTTAGAGTATGAATGTAAGCTCGATTGGTTGTGGGTTCGATTCTCATTCACGGTATGATTGTATTTGAATTATTTTCATTTCTTCGCTCTAGTACGTGGCGGTGAGTTTCGTCACTTAATACGTAATATCTCGATTTTGGTCAGAAAGTAGAGATCAGATTGTATGGGCACTAGTTCTCTCTGACTTACCTGTTACCCTGGGAAGAGCGAGAAGCTAAATACCAAGTTATGTTTGCAAATTATATCATTAGAGCTCACTTGGGTTCATTAATTTTATGACTCTATAAAGATAAGGGGAACCTTGGGGATTTCAGAAATTAGCACGCATTGTATCTTTTTTGCGAAAAAAGACCTGATTTTAACTAAGTTCTCTTTTTCATAAAATGCCTGAATATAATTATAATATTACAGTACTATGTGTAAATGTTAATGCTTTCTACTATACTTTCAGTCTATATGTTGAGTCAAAAGTTAATTCAAGTTTATTGTAGCGTATTATCATAGTAATCGTAATAGCGATAATACTGGACAAAATTTTAGTAATCACATTTTTTATTAAGCCCTACTAAATATATTTTTTAATTTGCAATATATACGACCTCTATAAGTGTTTATACGAGTAACCCGTCTTTGTAGAAAATTTGGATGAACTTCTAAATTTCATTTCATTTCGTGTTAGTAACGTAAAACGATGTCCTTTAACTCTTCAGTGTATTGCCTTACTTATTGTTATATATGCGAAAGTTGGATAGATGTTTGTTATTCTTTCACACAAAAACTACTGAACAGATGTAAATGAAACTTTACAGTGATATAGCTTAATTAAAATAACTTGAAGGAAGGGACTTTTTGTAATTTGGCTGTTACTTGTTCGAATGGAACTAGGAACAATGTTAGAAAGTTTTAGAAATGAAATATGTATTAAATTGTTTTTGTGTTACTTTAAAAATATTTTGCATGAATGTATTTCTAAAAAATATATACCTAGTTTTCCAGTTATTACTAAGTATAATTCGTATACTAGAGGCTTTCGCGTGACAGAAATTCAACTGAACTATTAGCTAAACATTTACAATAATTCCGCTCCTAGTGACGTAATCACCACCACGACTTCCAATCTATCTTGAAACTAATACTAAACAATATGCGGTGCTGATTTAGAAAAGTGGCTGGAGGTGGGACGGGGTCGCACGAGCTCGAGGGGTCGGGGGTTCCCTCGTGTGGTACACCGACAACACCCCCCCCTGCCCTCTACGCTCCCCTCCCCCTCCGCGGACCCCGCACTACCCTCACCCCGCCTTTGTCTCAGTAATGAATCCACCAAACGTCAAACGTCACCGCGCAGGCTCAAACCTCTCAATACCATAAATCATACGCCAATCTAACCACCAACGGAAAGTCAACTTTGAAATTTTCTATTTAGAGCACCTTTCCCAACGTCGCTGCGTGCAAGGAATCTGCTTAGGTAGGTTTTAGAAAACATCCCGTTAAATGCAAATTACGAGAGGTCGAGTAAGTGATACGATTGTGAGTGCTCGAATTACTTAATTACTTGTTGATTTTATGTTGTTGGTGGCGGTAGGCTGTACGAGTGTTACAGTTGCCTATTATGCCCTGACAAGGCACGAAGCCGTGAACCTGTGACCCCACGAAGCACACACTGGCAGAGCACTGAGCACGTCGACTGTCGCGTGTGTTTTGGTTCGACCCTAGTCAACTAGTCAACTCTGAAAGCCGGCAACAGAACACAAACCACCTGCCCGGCAGGGGCCCGGCAGCCATTTGTAAAAATTGCCTTCGCCGCCATTTTTGCACGGGAATTTCATATTTGGAACGCCACAGGGAGGAATTCACGAGTTGATTTGACATTTCACCATCATGGCCGCGCGTTTTATTGTTTTTAAAACAATGAACGATGGTCTTTTGGCGTGCTATTGTTTAGGAAGCCGCCATATTTAATTCGAAAATTAGGGGCTAGGGTTGTTCTGTTATGTACATTACATGGTTGTAAGGGTACCTTTATGTAATTGTGGTTAGAGTCAAGACAGGAAAGCACTTGGACCCTGAAGTCTTTAGGTAATAACTTAAGTATATGGCGACGTAACCTGGTAAGTAAATGAATACGATAAATGAAGCGCCATCTTAGTGCAGCTGACGGGTGTCTTACTGTAAAATGTGTGTGGGTTCGATTCTCGTTTGATAGGGCCATGTATTTTTTTCTCTGGATTATCCAATCGGGTTAGGCAACTTACACAAGAACTATGGATTCACCTCAAAAGCTAAGTAACTAAAATTATCGTAAATTTAAAACAATGAATGTCTATTCCTTAAGTCTATCGAATAAAAACATAAAAAAATATTAATAGAAGTGACAAATTATTGAATTTTCCAACTGTAATTAACTTAAAAGAAATGATCCAAAGACAGCAAATCTAGGATCTTGTTTTCAGTATCAGACGTTACATATTCATAGCATTCGCTTCCTTCACTTACATTACGCTAACAGGTATCAGGCATTTACTCGAGTTACGGTAGGAAGCTACTATGTCACTATTTGAGGTAATTAAATTTTACATTAAATCAATCAAAAAGTCGCTTCAAACAACTTACATTTAAAAATATATGTACATATTAAATAAAGTACCTAAATTGTATAATAATAATTATACAAAATATTTTAAATGAAACGTATTTAAATAAATGTAACGCAAATAATGAATATATTCTTGTTTCATTTAATTTCAATGTTGTTCGTAGAATATCCGGTTTCACGTTCTATTATTAGACAGAGGTTGAAACTTATTCATTAGAATATTTAGAAGAATATCGTTCGTATGAAAAGGCGATTTAGTTAAAAAAATTAACCCGAAATTGTAATAATATCGGGTAACTCATCTAAACTACTACTGCAACAACTACACTTGATGCCGGTCGTGGCGTAGAGCCATAAGCGTACGACTGTAAACGCGATAGGTTGTGGGTTCGATTCCCACTCCAGGAAATGTTAAAGCTTAGTATTTTCGTTTCTCGGGGTTGGTAACAAGGCAAAGCGCGTCGTTAAATTCCGCCACTCAGCACGCCATGCCTCAATTCAGCGGAAAGTGGAGAAGGGAGTGCCTTAACACTAGGTTCTCAGGTTCCCTCTACCTACCCTGCTATATGCGGAATACAGCGTGAAGTTAAAAATAAACTTATCTAAAGTATACCTGTCTGTTGACATTCAAATGTTTTTTTCTACCTTCACGCTTTTTCCGACATAGCCGGAGATAAAAATAGAGGAACTAAGTGTTAAGACACTTTGTTCTCCATTTCCTACTCGAAATCGAGCCATTTCATGCTGAATACCCTGATATTTCTCAGAGCGAAGAAATAAAAACAATTCAAATATAATCATTTAATAAATGAACATTCAAATCTTGAAACAAAACATGATAAATAAAAATTATTTCCTTTACTCTGTATGGAAAATTCATGTAACATACATAGATTTGCAGTAAACCGATTAATCTACAGGGAGAGTAGCAATTTGCAATGTGCAGCGTTTCATACTGCATATTCATGGCATAACGTCATAGAGTTCGTCATACACTTCGCTACTTAGGTATATGTAACTGTTACTATGTAAAATATCATCTATTTGTTTGAAAATGGATAGAAAGCTAAATAAATTCTTACTTAAAATGTACGTAGAATGTAGAGTCGTCAATATTTGATTTTCAAGCCAATAAAATACTTGAGTATATTAAAATTTTACTTTACTGAACTGTTTTCATGGATATTTTTTTAATTGTTTCTAAAAACTAAACTCTATCTCTCTTTATTCCTCTATCTGTCCAGTTTATATATGATTGCAAATATAAACTATTTCACATTGTTTCATATGATTTACAAGCTTTATTTAAATAATAGTTATTAGCTTAAAATTTAAAATTCACTCTATAGTCTTACTGATTGACTAAGAAAACAAAATTTGTAGATACGAGTATAATTAAAACTCGTACACTAAACACTTCACGATGCTTACTAAAATTTCAAAGCAATTTAATTATACAATTATTACTAACATCAGAAAAAATATGATGAATTTATATATAAACGCTTTCGGTTGCAAAAACTGTGTGATTGACAGACAACATACACTATTAGACTGAATTTGCAAATTTACTAGATTGAAATTTTGCGTGTGGTTTTCACGGGGATTGTTGGAAAACATTAAGAAAAAATTTTCCGAAATAGCTACGGGAACGGGAAAACGAAGATAATAAGGGATTTTATGTTTACAAGCGACAACACGAAAGATATATTTTGACGTTTTACAAAAATCACAAAGTCCTAAGCAAAATTATGGGAGACAACCTAGATGGTTCTAAGAAGTACAAAAAAGATACATAAAATCGTCACTAGCAATAGTCATAGATTAGTTTCACATGAACATTTAGTTCAATTAACACATTTTAAAACAAAACAAGGCGACATTTAGATATATTTATTAACTACTAAGACAAACTTCACACTCTACTATTGGTTGGTAAGGAAATGATTTTTTTCTGTCACTGCGATATGTAACGACTGTTGATTTAATTGTTAAATGATTTTATATTCTATTTATTATGAAATAGGGTATATTTTGGGTGTGACACGTTCGTAGTATTCTCGGATGTCACAAGCGCCGCAACACTAAGTGGCGACAAGTTATAATAACAAGCGATGTGTTACCGTTCGCCGCCAACACTTCCAAGTATCAGGTTATTCCGTTTGTTTTGGTTACGTTTTGATTGACTCGGTTGGTTTGTTCGTTATTTTTATGAAACTTGGAGAGTTGAATAACATTCATTACATTTGAGTTATATTTATATATGTGTGCTATTTGCTAGTTTTCTCTAAGATGTTCATTTACTTGGACCAGTTTATACAGAAAAATAGTTTTTAAAGCAAAATTGGCTCTAAATTATACAATTGAAGTAAACAGCGACTTTTAGAGTGACTCTACATCTACATTTCTTTTCATAATTAACACCTCAAATAAAATTTTATCAAATCTTCTCATATTTTATTCAAAATTACGATACAAAAAGGTGCTTGCTAAACGATAAAACACCATCCATCAAATATGGGAACAAGTGATGCCTCCACTAAACTGCTTATTACCCCTTTATAGACTTTCGAAATGATCGTCATCAATTTAAATACTTTAGTGGCTATGCTAATTAGAATGAGAGCTAATTCTACATCTCCACATTTCACTTGCGGCGCAAATCTGAACAGCACTCGATATCTAAAGGAAAGAACCAATACTTGAAAAAAGCTAGTAATAAGCAAAACACTGTGTAAACAAGGGAACAAGGGATCGCAAGCAAACACAGACAAACGTATTCAATTACAATCGCAGATGTTATGAAGCAGTTTATTTCGCATAACAATCTGAGAGCCACTCGTCTGCCTTTGACTGTCGTCGAAGCAAACGAATAGCTAAGTGCCGATTAAAACCAAAATCTTACTCATCAACTATTTTTTCCTAAACACTTGTTGAGTTTCACAAATAAGGCACGTTGTTGAGTTAATTTACAAAATGCTATATTAGCTCTCTTGATGAAAAGCTAAGGTGGAAAAAGTTATAGATGGGTAGTTAGCTTACATTTAACAAAACATACTACTAAATAAATAAATACGGTAACTTAGATATCTTTAACCAAGAAAGTACAATTCTGTAAGCTCTCCCAATACTCTTATATCATGCTAAAAATTAAATATACGCAAACCATTTCGTGTTATCATTTTTAGTACTAAAGATGTTACAATCATTTTTACTATAGTAATTTACTTCAACTTGGACAGTTAACTATCCAGATATTTTGCATACTTAAGGTGCAGACGTCATGTCTGTTTATTAGACAGCCTCTACATAAAGTCCTGTCGTCTAGATCTAATATGTTACGTTTCTTATGTGCTTAATACTAGCTCCTATCTCTACTTTAGAGGCAGGTAGAGTTGCTCTTATTATCAAAATGAAGCAAATCCTACTAATATTATAAATACGAAAGTTTGTGAGGATGAATGTTTGTTATTCTTTCACACAAAAACGACTAAATGGACCTAGATCAAAGTTTACGGTAGTATAGCTTATACTTTATAACATATAGGTTACAATTGCTGTAATTTATATAAATTTTAAAAAGTTTCTACAGAACATAGCCATAAGTTTCTAGTATTAAAAATAAATATATGCATATATATCAGTCTTTGATTTTCATGCTATTTCAAGTATGGCGCATCCACTAACACATAATATATTTATATAGGTATATTATATATTAATATAAATATATATAATATTAAACTTACATTTACGTAAAAACTCTTTGGGCATTAATGTATACGACAAAAAGTACCATACTATTGGATACAAGTGTTTTACCTACAACTGCGAAGGCTTTTTGTAAAACAGAAAAAATAAAAATGAAAAGCAAGTAAATTTCAAAGCTTTAAAAGGGAAAAAGTTCTAGAACTTTTTTAAGGAAGCTTCTCATTCTTATTCTGAATTTTTACAACATGCAGCTCCTGGCTGCTGACAAACTGACTCGATCGTACTCGATAACAACTTTAGACATCGTTAGAACTACCAAGTAATTTTCAAAAGGTTATTACATGACAAACCTATGCTTCTTTTAAAAGTCTCTCTAAGCTGGACGGTAGAGTTAACGTGTGCCATCCACATCTGAAGTAGCAGCGGCTTCAACTGGACTGGGCTAAATAATTGGAAGCTTTGACCTATCTAGTACAGAAATTAAACCAACCAGCCACAAATAAGTCACAGAAGCTCCAGTCTAAATAACATCCTAAGCAAAAACTGTTCACAACCTAACTTCAGGAGATTTTCCATAGGCTGCTAACTCTAAAAAAATTAACTGTACAATGCCAGAAAACAATGCAACTACAAGTCGAAAAAGTTCTTGATAGTCGTTAATGCCAACAGATGGCAGCTATTACTCAATTGGCTTCCTTTTTGCTACGGATCGAGCAACACGAATGCAGTACTTATTTGTTATGAAAATCAACCACCACCTGTTTCCACACACAGCCTCAGAGCTTCAGATTTCGGAATCAAAAGCTACTAAAACCTGGATCTAAGTTTCATTTCATGAGTGTCAGATAATCGATCACATCAAGAAGCTGTCGTTGATATTGAGACTGCCTGTATTCACCATATGAAAGAAAGGTCCGGTCACGTTGAAAACACATCGAGAAACACAAGTTTGAAGTTAGTTGTCCTAAACGATGCGGTGACTGTCAGGCCTTAAATGCTCAAATAGTAAATAAAAATACGACAACAAACAAGTAATAATACATATAGGACTTCGCGCATATTGTATCATATTTCCTAAACCGGACCTTGTATATAGTGAGCTACCTATAAACACTGAAGACATGCTGCTGTTGCCACATCTTTCAGAATGTTTGGGCTTCCCTACATAACATTTAGCTTCGGAAAGGGAGGTCAAAGATTTTAACGTTTTGTAGTTGAGCTCACTAGAGGTCTAGACTTCTGCTTTACTTACCTGGATGATTTCTTAGTCTTCTTGACGAACGAAGAAATTTAGCTGATGTAAAAAAATGGCACTTAGCGATAGATGTTCCACAGAGTACAGTCCATCAATACAGCTACGAGCTCGTATGTGTTTTCGGCAGCTCGGATATTCCAACAGCGATTTCAGTATTTAGAGAATATTGCCCGATCACCACGGATATATAACACGTCCACATGAAATAACATGTTCAGAAATAGTTCACTAGTTCGACAAGTGCAGTGCTGACAAAAAGACAAGCTAACGATTTAGACTGATGACTTAAGGCACTCCTGAATGAAGAATCATCTCTTCAATTCACGCAAGTACCGATAACAGGACAGTTGGAGTACATTGGATGCTGATATGCATCCCCAAGCGACCTTTCGTTACCAATGATCTTCGGAAACAAATGTATGTACTTCGGAGAATACATATATCGAATCATCCAAGTGACAAGTGATGCAACAAACAACAACCAAATTTATCTCTCAGTGCCACGTGTGAACTGAAGAAGGATATAAATGAGAGGACCATGTCCTGTCATACCTCTTTAAAAACAATAATTACTATGATCGACTGTCCTAGGACCATCTCTGGCAGGAGTGTTGAATTGTGACGAAAAAAGGAATATAACGAGTAATTTTACATACATATTTTTTATTGCTAAATTATCAAGAAAAGAAAATGTAATTAATACATGATTTCTTCCGTTGTCTAGTAAAAGATAAAATACATTAATATTAAAAACGATTGATCGGAAAGTTTGTAGAATAAGCAAATTGTATTTATTCCTATGTAGATGTATCTGCTTCATTTATAAATAAACAAAAAAACTATTAAATCAACAAAATAATTTACAAAACAATCCGATTAGAATCATATAGTTGATATCAGTATCCGGAACCTTTTATAAAAAGATATACTAACATGATTCACTAGCATTTAGCAAGAATATATAATAGGAATTTCTGATAGAAAACCCCCCCCTTACGACTACCATCCTTCCTCGGTTCCCTAACTGGAACCGAAATTGTAGACAGAACCCCTACAGAGGCTCTATGGGCCAACCCGATGACCCGCCCATGTTCATGGACGGAGAAGACTCCCATGGCCATAGGCCTAAGAGCCTGAAGCCATCACCCCTCTTCCCCAGGGAGGAGAGTGAAGACCCCCCATCATGATAGAAAATAATTTTCTAAGATAATCTTTACAAAATAAATGTAAAAACAATTAGATGATATCCACACAAAATGTAATAGTAGACTATAATCAAATGACTAATTACATAGAAGTGGTGTGCAAACATCGCTCGACCACTCGCCAGCTTCTGTTACAGAATTCAATTAGTGACTGTACTTGTCTACTATGGATTTACACTATTTTTGACTCTATTTGCCTATGAATAGAGACTAGAATCGTACATTTTGAGGTCTTGGATAGATTTTTGCCTCTAACGTGATGTGAAATCAGCAATACGTTCCATATTTTGTAAGAGAAAATGATCTTTCAGTTTTAATTTTTAATTGGATGTTTGTATTTTATATTTATTAATAAATATATTGTGGTATTCGCTTTTTTTTTAATTATTAATATAGAAAAAGGGGTTTTTTTTTTAAATATCTCTATATATGTAGAGGTGTGAAAAATGTTCAGATACTTGATAACAGTAATAGTAATTTATATTAATCACTTTAACATTTGACATTAAATAAAATCGCCTATCGTGGTGCAGAGGCACAAGCGTGCGACTGTAAACGCGACAGGTTGTGGGTTCGATTCCCACTTCAGGAAATGTAAAATTTAGTATTTTCATTTCTTGGGCTTGGTAACTCAACCCGCAATGCCTCAATTTGGCGGAAAGTGGAGAACGGAATTGTTTAAAGAGAATGGAGTGTCTTAACACTAGGTTCTCTGGTTCCCTCTGCCTACCCCGTATATGCGGGATACAGTGTGAAGTTAAAAAAATAAATAAATAAATAAAATATAAAATTATTAATTTATAAGCACCAAAATAAAAAATAAATAAAATTAGACATCAATCAACATCATTTTCAAGATACAGACAAAATAATAACAGTTTAAATCAGAACATTAGATCTAAACAAATGAACCTCCACAGTGAACTAACAATAATATTTTACGATAAACCCCCTCCCCAGTTCATCCCCACTCCCGGCCACTGATCGAGTAATGAATTAAGTGGCGATGAAGGATTCTTGGTCTTAGCCAAGGGGTTTTATACCCTAAAGCCTTGTGATAGAGATTGTAGAGATAGCAAATTGATTGTTTGAGACTTTCTCCAAGGAGAGACGCCATTAGCATCGATAATAGGTCGTGTCCCAGCTAAGTGCCAGCTCATTACCAACGTCACATTATCACACTTACTGGATATCTATACATATTGAGGAGGTGCGATTGTTTTGACGTCGTCTTCCCTTTGTCTTCGAATTTAAAGTGATTAGAAAATTTTAATTTTTATTCTTGCGTTTGCTTCTTTTTTCTTTGATACGTTTATTAGGGGAAGATGTGAGCTGTCTAAGCTTTATTTGTTAATGTCTATCGTAAAAATATCGGTATTTATTTATTATTATTTTATGTACTCTTTGTATTTTTGCCTTTCATATTTCTTTCTAATAAACAAACACATACCTTAATGAATGTGCAATTTTTGTGCTTTGTACAATAACAATAAATCAACATTATTATTTACAAAATTTAATTCTATAATCAAAAGATTAGTATTAAATCAAGTAAGCAAAAAAATAAATGCAATCGTGGCGAAGTAGGACAATATCTGATTGCAAAAGCTATTAGTACTGGGTTCGATACCCAGTCGGCAGAATGTTATTTAAATTATTTTAATTTACCCAATCTGGTTAGGCAAAGAGCAGAACTACTGTCTTTCGAATTACTGTCATAAGCTAGGTAAAGCGTCAAACTCTACGAACTACTCTACGAACCGCCAAATATCTTATGATGTGTTCCGGTTCGATGGCATGTAAGCCAGGTTTTCCCCTTTCCCACCCGTCCTTTCCCCAAAATGTGGTGGTTCCGATAGCGGACTACTACATTATCCTCCCTTTCCATCTGTATCCTCTAGGTTGGCAACGCATCTAGTACATCTCTTGTGTTGTAGATGTTCATGGGCGAAGGTAACCACTTACCATCAGGCGGTCCTTCTGCTCGTTTGCCATCCGGTATCCATTAAAAAAAAAAAAAAAAAAAGACTAAGAAAAAATAATCTTAATTTCTGTGCAACAAAATTAAATCAAAGTTAACATTAAGCAATTTTTATACCATAATCAAATTATTAGCAAATTATTTATACAAATGAGCAAAAATATCTAGACATATTGACCCACAGGCGATACCCGAGTCCCTATACAACCACCCACCTCCCTTGAAAGAAAGCTATAATGTTATTATATAGCCATTATATTTTTCTAGTTCGATGCGTGCCAACAATGGCAAGTTACGTTCCGTTTTTTGAATACTCCACGCTAAGTCGATCGTCAGTTTTTGTGTAAAAGTGGTTACGAAAATATTACTTTTTGTTATGTCTAACAGGAAAGTGTCACTCAGTTATTAAGTTGTTGTGTTTAAATTGCTTATGTTTGCGATTTGTGAATTATTTTCTTGCATTGCTGAATGGAGACATTGCGTGCTGAGTGGCGGAACTCAACGCTGCGCTTTGTCTTGTTACCAAACCCAGGAAATTTGTAAAGAAATGGAAAAGTTGATTGTGGGTTCAGTTCTCAGTCAGAAAAGGGAACATATTTAAATATTTTACTTTTTACCGTCATTTAAGTATTTAAAATTCATATGCTTCAACTTCAATTTTTGATCCAAAACACGAAATATTTAAAAATATTAATATTTTCTTCAGAGAAGAACCTAGCGACTTGACACTAAATTCTCTTTAAGTACCTTTTTTTTGTTAGCTTCAACCTGTATCCCGCATATAGCATGGTAGGCAGAGGGAACCTGAGAACATAGTGTTAAGACACTCCATTCTTTTTTAACAATTATGTTCCTCACTTTCCGCCGTATTGACACATTACGTGCTGAGTGGCGGAGCTTAACGCCGCGCTTTTCACCCTACCTTTAAGTTAAAAAATCAATATTTTATAAATATCTAATGAATATTTCTATACAAATCATAAAAACAAACCGTGCATTCGTACATTGTCTAAAATCTTATGTAACTATACCATTATATTGGCTCGGTAATTGTATCACGTATAGGCTCCCCTCTCGTGGGGGACTGAGGGCCTTCAATTAGTAATAGGTGCCAAAATCTACGTAAGTGCGCAGTCGGCTTTAACTTAATTGGTTGATTTTTTGACGCTAACTTGCAAGTTGAATCATTATTCTGATAGATTGTAATAGAAAATTGTGTTTTTGTTTGGTTTGATATTATTTTGGATATATTATAAGGTAATTATTTATTGATCTTTTTAGCAAGCAGTTTATTGCTTTTTATATAGCAGGGTAGTCAGAAAGAAGTTTTTCGAAATCGAAGCTTTACATGTTGTGTGGCGGAATTTAACGCCGCGTTGTCATACCTGAGTCAAATATACTCATTTCTCCAAGTGGCAATCGAACCTATAACCCGTAGCACTTGTAGTCAGACGCTGGCTTACTGCGCCACGATGGTCTTTAGTTGATTAGATATTACGATTCACTCTAGCGTACCTGCCGAAAATTTACGAAAAAGCAAAGAGAATCTAGTGTTTCCCCAATTTGTTTTTCATTTTTATCCTAAGTTGATAATACAATTATCCCCGACAGACAGCCAAACTATATTATACACGCTGTATCCCGCATATAGCAGGGTAAACAGAGGGAACCTAGTGTTAAGACACTCCGTTTCTCACTTTCCGCCGAACTATATCATAATATTAAAAAAATCTATCCTGGAATTTGAACTGATAACCACTATATTTACCTAGATATGTCGATAGCAATGAAACAAAGGCATCATTACAACAACACTTGTAAACTTCAATCACTATATAAAAAAATAATAAAAACAAATATTTTTCTATCATTTATTTATCATTAGTACCATGAAACAGTAACCCAATAACAATAACGAACACAAACAATCTAACACCAAAATATCATTAAAACTAAGTCAGAGAGCGTGATACAACAAGTTTTTACATCATTACGCGGCACAACAATATCGTTTTCAAAAAACCGCCCTCTAACGAGTCTCTAGCGGACCTCCCTCACTCCCTTACCCTCCTTTACCCTCTGCGGATAAGTACGCATTATTGTAATCTCCTAAAATACCCGCAAATCATGTTATTGTTTATATTTCGAATTGGAAAATTGAAGTACTTTAAATATAAGTTTTTGTAGTTTCACGCATTACTAACAATAGTAAGATTATAAGGAATCTAGTGTCGAGACACTCCGTTCTCCACCTTCCTTCCGAAACTAAGATAGAGAGTTTTTATGTACCAAATTATTTTCCTGAATGGGATTTGAGCCCAAGCAATCAGTTTTAAAACCTTTTTTCATGCTATGTTGTCTTCTTGACAGTTTTTCATATATTTAGTGTATATTTTAGAAATATCATGTAGTCATGAGGTGTTCAAAAATTTTAAAAAGGCACATAGAGAGTTAGTTTTTTTTAGCTTCACGCTGCATCCCGCATACAGCAGGGAAAGGCAGAGGGAACCTGAGAACCTAGTGTTAAGACACTCCGTTCCCCAATTTTTGCCGAATTATTAATTATTATTATTACCCTTTTTACCAAATTTGAAAAGATCCTCATAGAAAAATTATAAATCGATAAATAGAATAGTAACCGATTATGAAAAAGGTATATTTTTAAATGACTTCAGAAAAACGAGTAAGTTCACAATCTGTCTGAATTTTCTGATATGTGTAACCATATAACTTTTTGTTTGTACTGACACTTACTTTAGTCCTTCTTATTTTAAAGGTCTTCCTTTTTTGTTAAAATTTTATTTATTATTAGATAACACACACGCAATTTCAGAATTGTCTAATAAATAATAAAAGATAATAAAAAACATGTCAAGAATTCGTAAAATATTTGAAAATTTTAATATATTTTGCTGCCATATTTAAAAAACTACAACGAATTTTAAATACAATGGCCTAAATAAACATTTCGTTAACAGCATAATAACATACGTAAGAAATTCTACGTATTACTTAATTATATTGACAAAGAAGAATTTAACAAATGACTTAATTATAAAAAGACATATAATTGATTTTCTTTAATAAATACTAATATATAGACAATAGACGTGATTAACAAGTAGCGCACAGTGTTGCGCAAGAGACTTGCCACCTGTAACGCTTTAAGCGTAATGAAGTTATATTGTCATATTAATGATACAAACAATTATTAGTGAGAAAAGATACTTAGGAATAATAATAATTTTTTTGAAACATTGTAATATATCTACTTTGCTAGTGAGCATTTTTTATGTCCTTTCTTTCATTTTTTTGTTTATTTTATGTAATATTTTAGTAGGTACATGTAATAATTAATTCTATTGGTTCAAAAATATTCAAAAATTGCCACATTAATGATTTTATTATATAGACTTATATAAATTTAAAAAATGTAAAAGATGTAGTAAGGAAATATATTCTCATATGTCTAGTTAAATACGTAATTTTCAAAATGTACGTAATACAAGCAAGATTTAGCAAATTAATAAAAATTAAATTAGATAAAATTGGGTTTGGTAACAAGGCAAAGTGCGGCGTTGAGTTCCGCCACTCAACACGCAAAGCCTCAATTCGGCGAAAAGTGGGGAACGGAATTGTTGAAAGAGAATGGATTGTTTTAACACTAGGTCCTCTGGTTTCCTCTGCCTACCCTGCTATATGCGGGATACAGCGTGAAGTTAAAAAAAAAAAGATATAATTGTCCATTTTTACAACTTTGGCAAAATTTCATTAAAAAAAAACTCGTCAGCAAACCGCCTAAACTCCAAAAACTGAACAGATCATAATATATTCGTAAAAGACAATACTCACTACTTGTTTTATTTTCCTCACACCAGCGTAGCCCGCGCCCGCGCCGCGCCCGCGACCCGCCGTGTGAACGAAATGCGATACCAACATACTTCTTTGTGTTATTGTCAGACATTTCAATGATTTTATACGGACCGCGCTTAGAATTATATGAGATAAACATTACTATTTATACTCAAATAATCCAATACTACTAATATTATAAATGGGAACAGATGTTTTGGAGATTGAAGTAATCGTTTTTTGTTCTTCAATTTCACGCTTTTTCTCGCAAAGCGTGATAGACAGAACTTTGTGTCGAGACACTCCGTTCTAGACTTTCCGAAATTGACCCATGGCGGCGATGAGTGGCGGAACTGAACACCGCGTTTTTCCAGAGTAGGGAAATAAAATAATTTAAATATAATCAAGTCCCAAGTAGGCATTGACTCCTCAGCCAATTGTGTTTACAATTATACGCTATCCCACTGTGTCACGATTCTGGTCTTAAGTTGAAAATAATGTAGAGTATGGACATAATAATTATAATAAATAGCAATATTAGAATAATATTAACCAGCTCTACATTAGACTTACTCAAGTGTAGTAAGAAGATAGAATTTTAACATTTAGTTGTTTTTATTTACATTTTGAGTACGATTTAGAAAAAGGATTAAAAATCAATCGTATTTAATTAAAATGAAATAAATTTTGCAATAAGTTTTGTAAAACTGAGGCGTTGAGTTCCTTCACTCATCACACAATGTCTCGAATTCGGGCAGAAAGCAGTGAACGGAGTGTCTTGTTGATACTAAGTTCTTCCTGTGAGAGATAAAGCATGAAGCTGCTTTTTTCAAAATATAAAATTGACTCTACAATCTATTATCCTTTAAAAATATTTCGTTTCACTATTTTACCGTTTTTTAAAGTTAACACAAAATGGAAATACACACATATATTTATTCGAGCAGCTGTAATTCACTAAAGTAAGACCGACAACAACAGATGGAGTATTTTGACAGTTCCGCTTCAAATTTTTTGTTATTTTTTCGACATCTTTTTAACATTTTCATACTTGTAGCAATAAGATAAATATACACTGTTATAGTAATATTATTTCTGTACATGTTTTTATAATTTATGTTTTAATTATATTTTTTTGTTTGTTTCATGTAATGGTAGCCGTTCGACAATTTTACTCAGGTAATGAGAAAGAGTTTTGTTTTATTTTGGTAAAAAATTGTTTTAAAATAAAAATATATGTTTACATGATTTATGTATAATACTTTTATTATTATTACTAAAAAAATCGAATATTTAAGCCAGTATTCATTTTCAAAATCATTTCGACTCTACCAAAAACCAACTACCATTTCCTCATCCATCAAGATACATAAAATAGCTTATCTCAAGGAAAATAAACAGTAATCTGTCATTAATCCATCATGATGTGCATCAAGTAAACAGAGTTTTAGAATCAATCTGGAGTAGAGCCGCGGGGCGCAATTAGAGGCGTCTCATACGCTCACCAAATCCGCAACAAGCCAATTTCATCGTCGCGCGGCCGGATATTTGATTTGCGACGTTTGCCGGAGTACAGATATGTGGGAGATTCGCGTCTAATAATATATTAGGTTGTTGACGTTTAACATGTTTGTGCTCTACATAGAGTCAGGAAAGATGGCTAAGAAAATGATTTTGTTTTTTTTTGTAGAAATATAGAGATTAAGCTTTTTGCTCTATTAAGTACAGCTTAAACTTAATTTAATTAAAAGATACAAAAAGAGTGAATGAGGCTGGAAAGCTCATATTGGAACTTTGCAATGATCTGTTTGTAGCAAATAAAATGTTTGACCACAAACAAGAGGCGAAAAAGAGATGCAGGGACCGTAGCATTTGGCGCTCCGTTCTCTCTGACTACCCTGCTAGGGATAAAGCGTGAAGTTAGGTAGGTAGGTAATTAAAAGATTGTACTATTTTCAGTTTTATTGAGAAATTTTTATTTTGAAATTTGTGGCCATATATTAAAGAATAAGTTTGAAATAGTTGACCTCTAAATGACTTAATGCTTTCCTAAACAGTGCTTTAAAAATGCAGCTAAATGTATAGAAGATTATATAGATTTGGTATCAAAATAAAGTTTATACCTTGAACTCAGAGTTATATATTTAACATTGTGAATTATTTACAAATTAGAGTATAATCATTTATAAAAATTGAAACATTCGAGACTTATGTCCTTTATTTGATATTAAAAGTGAATAAGAACTTACATATTTGTGCTTATAATATGTTTGATTTTACAAAATAATACATATTTCTAAAATTGAAGAAAAATCTTGAGTCGTCTATTCAAAGTGAGTGATTCAGGTGAGGCGGTCGCGTTCCGCGTTAGGGCGTATAAATGCAATCTCGTGCTGATCTCGCGAAAATTGCCAATAAGCAGTGGCATACGACAGCCAAGCTTGGCAAAATTGGCCCAATATGAGATAAACGAAGCCTAGCTGCCTCTGCCTCTATGCAATATATATATTTCATTTTACACACGATATAATGCTTTGTGTACCAATTTGTTGCTTTATATTGTTGAAAAGATATAGTGTACGTCAATTTTGTAGAGTTCGTTAATTTTAAATGCTACGTCATATATACATTTTTTTTCTTAATAATATTTTTAATCTTTATTTTTATTTTTATTTATATTAGACAACATACTCATTCATTATAAAAAATTATTCATACTCACTTATTAATAGATACTTTTCTACTTAACATTACCTGTGGTAGCAGAGTGAGTTTTAATCACTATTACGTGATCAATTACTTAACTGCCAGTAGTTATTGCACAACAATAACTTACACCCACTGACTTTCAGTAAATACAATGGCATTCCAACCTACTCTTGTCGATTGGATCTCTAACTTGACATTCAAGACTGTAAAAATCGAAGTGATCCTTAGGTACCCTTTCGTAAATCATGGAAGGTTTCAGAATTAGGCGTACAATGCGTGAAAAGTCTCTCGTTAGTCGTTAGGTTCGCATGTTTGTTATTATGTGCTGTAACAATGTCGGTAAAGTGGCAGTGTACTCTCCATCACAAGTAGCTTTCCTTCGCCGAGAGTCATATTTTGTGAGCTCGAGGGAGGGTCCTCGTATTTAAATTATATTTCTACACAGGAATTTCGACTCTAATTTCACAACCTAGAGTATTATTCGCTTTGTTTCACCAATTCGTGGCGACGCATACATTACCCATCGGTTTTCATTCTACGCTTTACGTAATGGTCTGCCTGTTATATTTTAAACAGTTTCACAATCATTTTTAAATGCTACATGGTCATAATATGTATACTATTCAAATACTTAATGTAATGCATTAACTTTGCCTCTTCACTGCTCTACTAAAACTCTATGAGAGACTTAGCCAAAATGCCCATTTGGATAATACTCTTCCATCATCTAAAGCCAGCGCAGTTGTCTGCTCATTAAAAATATAAAGCTCGATTTAGCTAAATTGAAATGAGTGTTTATCAGTAACGATTTTAGAGTAAAAACTTAATGGAGGCTTTTAACGCACTCTACATTTGCTTACAATTCACTTTTTATACTTTAGTCAATTTGAATTTGTGTATCAGATACGTATGTGGATGTGTAATTATTTTACTTCACCTATTCGAATCGTTATATTTTAACAATCATAATTAAAAATACGCTTTTTATTTAAATGTAATTCTCAATTGAATATAATTAAATTTTTATTCTTTATAAGCTCGGTTTCAAATGATAGAGTCATTTCTTTCCCCTTCCTCGACGGTGGTCCCTGAGGAGGCTGGAGTAAATTACATTGTTACAGGCGTAAGAAATTGCCATTCACTTAGGAATTTACCTAATAAATATTTAACTTGATTTCAGTTATAAATCATTATTGAATCATTCGTTTAATTAAGCGTTATTGCTTTATTTCACGCTTGAAATTTAAAAACTGCATGTGTAGGTCTTTTTATTTTATTTTAGAGTACTTATTCATAATTATGTATTTATTTCTACTAGAGTTCCCGTTGACGCGTTAACAACGCGTTGTCTATCAAAGTATATGTCACTTTTATATAAAGGTGCATGTCAAACCATGGTAGTGTGTGTAACATTTATCATATTAATTTAATATATGTTATATGCATTATTTTTAAAAGATATTACCATTGTGCGGAGTTCACAATTCGCTATATAAACTATAAGTGTTTTATTCTCCTCCGTTCACTTAATTTTTGTAAAAAGGAATCCAAATATTTTCCTTCACGTATATAAATAAATTTGATTAACGCTCACTCGTTATTACAAAAGAAGCTAATTGATTATTATTTTTTATTTAGATATATCTGGTAAATATCACTTGCAGTTTTGTTGGCTAACTATATTTGATATTAAAACGGAAGTTTAACAATTGCTTAACAGACGATTGTGGGTCTACATACTAACTTAAAAAATTACTATTTGATATTAATTCATTTAAAGAACATGAATTGCTTCTAATAGGCAAAAAATATAATAAAACTATAGCTTTATTCTTATAATAGCAACTACAAACAATATTAATAAAGAAAATCACTTATTAAATCATTTCCAAATCAAAAAGATCAACATTAAATAGAGTTCTTAGAAATATTCGTAGAATATATCAAGTAACGCGTTACGTAGTGTGTAGGGTGTAAGGTATGAGGTGGTCAAGGTAGGGCGGGCAATCGATTGGCGGGGAATGTTGATTGGTCCCCGCCGCCGCCTATACGGACGAGCTAATCAATTACATGCCAGCGTTCGTAGATTCTTTATTAGTACTGTATTATGTTTTTGTGAACTCTATTATTCATGGAGATAGGAACTCTACTTTTTTAGTTTGAGAATCGGTATATAGATATTTTTGGCATAGTTTAAGTTAAAGAAATAAAACTATCTTTGTTCATTCGAAGCATATGCTTAAAGAAACGGATGAGATAATACACAAAACATTTTTTACATGACAAAAACATTCTATATATCTTGCTTTTCTATTTAATAACACGTCTTTGGCTATTAATAGTTGATACAAAATTGAATATCATATAAAAATTATATGACTATTTGAGACTATCGTCGTGTAATGGGGCAGCATCCGATAATTAAAACGATTGATTATAAGTAACTTTGATCTTCACTCGGAATGATTATATTCTAAACATTTTTATTTTTCTCTTCTGGTAAGTAAAACGCGGCGTTGAGTTCCGCCACGTAACACATAATGTCTCCGTTTCAGGTGGAAACTAAAGAATTAAATTTTATGATACCTATTACGTAACATTAAATTGTTGTTATGAATAATTATCAAGTTTTATATTCATAGCGCTAATAAATGATCTAAAACGATATTACATTCAGCGCCATTCAATATCTAATAACATCAACAACATCAGTTCTATCCGTTAATCTCCCTCAATGGGGCAAACAAAGCGTTACGCGTTACATCACCACGTGGCTTGACCCGCGACTATCCGACACCCTTGCACCCTTTCCAAACAATTCCATTAACAATTAGTTACGCATTCACTAAGTCCAATAACCTACAAACTCGCTAATACATTGCTTGCTCTACTATTGTAGAGTTCGTCAAATATATGAAATTCTGCAATGTATGGGAAATTTGGCATTTGTGTGTTATTACGTTAGGTAGAGTCCATAAGGCAACCGCTCTAAATTTAATAATTCATTCATACGGCACCAAATTCAATTACTCGGTGTCCCGGGGGAGCCTGGCCCTACCCCGGGGCTGATCTGCTAACCCGTCGCTCGACTGTTTACTAATTCATTTGGCAATCACATTCGGTAATTATGTGACAATCCCCACACTTCGGTAAACTGCTATGGATTACGGTTGGGACGAGTTGTTTGTTGTACGCAATTAACACGACACGACGCGATGCGACACAGCTCGGTGTGCTCGTTCTTATTAAATGTGTAGTTACTTTAAATATGTTATAATAACTATTTAAATTAATTAATAGTAATTATTGCAATTATTCAATATATAATTACTTATATATAAAGTCTATTTTTGTATGTCTTAAGAAACAATTCAGTTTTCATTAACAGATAGCTTGTTGTTCGAGTAAAGAGTATAATTGAATTCTGTTAGGATCGTATCAACGTCGAGGTGGCGCAATCGGCATTTATCTGACTAAAAGTAGCTATTTCAAATTTTTGGAAGGGAAATTAAATCCTTAATGCAAATGATTTCCTGGTCTGATTGCACAAAACACTTCATTGGGTTTCACTACAGAGAATGCAATAGGTACCTCAGGTACGATAGAGATGTAGAGTATGTAATTTATGTTAAGCTTTCTCTGCGAATCCGAAAAAGCAGGGAATTCCGAGAATAAAGGAACGAACACACGAGGTTCTCAGGTTCCCTCTGCCTACCCTGCTATAAGCGGGATACAGCGTGAAGCTACCTGTACATACATATTTATTAACAATTAATATGCTAACTATATTTGTTCGCAGGTGTCTCCTCACTAGAAGCAGCGAAAGATTTCACTGTAGATGGTCTCACTGGTTATAATGGAAAGAAAAAGAAGAAAAAACGCCGACATAGGTAATTATCGCATAAGCAACTCATTTTTGAAAGAAAGAACTGATTCACTTTCTGTCAGTGAAGTCTGTATAATTATAATAATACATAGCTAATACATAAAATCAAATAAAATCAATAATCAGGAAATATTAACATAAATATACAGATATGAGTAAAGCCTGAAGATGCAGTTAGACTTAATAACGTCTAAAATAAAGGACCCTCTAAGTTGGCAACGCATCTACAACATCTCTGGTAGTGGTGTTGTAGATGTTCATGGGCGAAGGTAACCATTTACCATCAGGTGGTCCTTCTGCTCGTTTGACATCTGTTATCCATAAAAAAAAAAAACAGTTATTCAACAAACGAATTATTTAATTTAAGTTAAGCATATTGATACAAATGCTTTACAATTGGTCAGTATCTTTCAAATAAATTGAAATATTAATGGATTATTCTGGCTATACTTATTAAAACATATACTTTTAATATATAAGAACATTACTTCGTGCACTAAAATAATCTGGATTTAGTTATAAAACTGTAGCGACTAGAAGGTAATTACGTGTGTATAATACACATGACCACTCTGCCAAGAGTGGAACAACGAAAACGAAGCAGAACGATAATTTTATAGGACACAGTAGTTAAGCAATTAATATTAATTTCATCTAATTTTCTCTAAATTATCACGAAATTAAATCTTTTCTAATAATAAAACGCGTTTGATCCCCACTATAGGTGAAATGATTATAATATTTAATTCATTTCATTTGTTCGATCTGATAAAACAAAGTATGGTGTTGAGTTCCGCATTCATACTAAATACGTGTCTTGATTTTGGAATGATAGTGGAGAACGGGGTCTCTTGACACGACGTCTCACTATTCTGCTATAGGAAAAAGTTTCTCAAAACATCATAGGCAAATGTTGACTTAAAGCGAAAAACGAGGATTCTTAACATTAGAAGCTCTTTACTTAGATAAAGCTAATAAAAAAACTCAAGGTAACCAAGCCATTTGTGTTCGGTTTCTGCAGCCGGACGATCTTCACCTCTTACCAACTGGATGAACTGGAAAAGGCGTTCAAAGACGCGCACTATCCGGACGTGTATGCGCGGGAGATGCTCTCACTGAAAACTGATCTACCTGAGGACAGGATACAGGTAAGTCATAGATTTTATATTGAAACATTATGAAATTATGTATAAAGTCAGTAATGTCAGTCTAATGGGAAGCTATCACTAAGTTTAAAGGGCAGTATTGTTGTCAATAAGCAAGAAACTTGTTGTCTTGCCTTTATAAATACAAACTGTACTGTGTTTTTAACTAAATAGACTTCGTGCATTAGTTGATTAACGTTATTGTTATTGATAGAAGAAAATAGGTATTTCAATTACATATTTTTGCTTTTTATCACCAACCATATTAAAATGGGAGCTCTGAAATCGATTGCAGAATTAAACTTTTAGCGCTTATTAAGATTAAGATCATTCGTTACAATTATTAGATAAAAGCGGTTAAAAATCACAATTTAAATTTTCACTTGAAAAATATGGTTTTACTGGATTCTAAAACAACCTCGACTCAACTGATAGTAATTTTGGTTGTAAATTTAAAATAACATAGTTTATTGACAAATTAAGATGGTAGGAAGAGGAGCTCGGACAAATATTCGGATGAGCGCTTAGGTCCAAGGTACTGCTCCGAGCTCCTCTCTAAAACGTGATGAGCACCCGCATAGTAAATCCATGAGTTGATATGTTGATGAGTTTATATCTCTACAGATTATAATTATTATGTATCTCTATAAATATGCACGTATTCTTAGAATGGAAATGTCCTTGTACCATACATAGTACTATAAATTATCATGTTTAATTAAAATAGTAGGACTTCATGATCACTTAGCCTTAACCTACCTATGTCATGTAATATAGCTCTGCTCTTATTACTATCATTACAGTTGTTTAGTACTGCCAGTTATAATTACTTGTTGTCACAATTATGAACTTCGAACTATTTCTATAATTAAGTCCATGATAGAATGGAATTCTTTGATGTTCTACATTTTTAATAATTTACGGTCCTAATGATTTCTAAGATATTCTAGTTTTATGGTCGTGTATGAAACAATAATACTCAGTTAAGCAAGTGTATTTGAAGAGAGATTCTCAAACCTTGGTGAATATTACTCAATTACTTGGATATTATCTAGTCGTTGTTTGGTTTTTGAGATTTTTATATATTTTGATGATTTTTTTAATTATGGATTAAAATCACATATTATGGATTTAAAATGCCACCGTGGTGTATCTCGAATTCAGCGGAAAGAGACAAACGTAGTGTCTTGACACTACCCTGCTTTGCGGGATAAAGCGTGATGCTAGAATAATAAATAATTATTTAATATGTCTACCTGTGACCACAGAATACTGTAAAGTGATCGAAAGTTCGGATTTTCTAAAATGCAGATTTTCTAAAATATGTTTTTGAATACCACTTATATTTTATTTTATTTTTTATGTTACATTAGTCCGCGTAAGGTCCCTTGAAGTATAGAAATCCAAATGATATGCACTTCAAGACTAGATAATAAAATATTAATAATTATTATAGGTCAGTTTCTCTGATATATAGATATTGATACCAATAAAATAATTTACAAGCAAAATAAAGTCTGAAATATAATTTAAACAATCCAAGCACCTTAAATTTAAAAAATCTTTATATATAAAAATGATTGTTTGTGTGTATGTGAATGAACTCAAACACTACCGTATTATGAAAATTGGTATATATATCTTTTTTCCACGAAGAAGACTTGTAGAATATGCTCATTGATGGCAATCACCACCAGGTGGCGCTGCAGAGTAGCTACTTTTGCCCCGTTCAACATGTTTTCATGAAAACCAGTATGACCATGTATTTTTACACAGAAGAATATATAAAAATGAATGTTTGTATGTCATGGTTGAACTCAAAAATTTTCTTAAATTTATTTTAGTTGTTGTAGCAACGCGCGCCGGGTACAGCTAGTAGTATATATATGTGGAACTATCCACGCACACGTAACGAAAACATACAAAAAATCTCTCAAATCTGAAGTAATATTAACTTACCTTTAGCTATCAAGACGCACAATTAACTTTGCTAGCTAAATCCTATAATTCGATTAAGAAAAAAACGTCGTCTCGTGTTCAGTACAACAAAAACGCCCATTATGCTATTACGACGTCAATTGCCATCGATTGTAGGAAACATGACACTCGATATTTTGTAAGCCATCGCGAGTAGGTTGACCATGTGGATGGTAAAATATGGGACTGTAGTTTTTTTTAGCCGATTATCTATATTATGATTGAAGAGAAGCTTGTGTTCAGACACTCTTTTTTCCATCTGAATTTACGATATAACGTATTGAATGGTGTTTTGAGACTAAATCGGAGTTTGCTATATTTTCTTATATAAAAATAAGTTATGAATAGGGTTTTTGATTTCAAACTTTTTTGGAATTGTTGTCATTTGAAGCTTAATGTATCGAAAATGCGTCACACTAAAGAAACAAACACAAAATGTATAGAGTTGGGTTGGTGAGGACATGAGATACAAAATTATTTTAGACAGTTTAGGTAGGTAATTAATTGGTATAATATTATATTTTACATTAAAATATAAAATAATAAAAGATATTTTATTTTGGTAAAAATAATAAAACTTAGTTATTCCAATAATGCTGATTCTGATTCATCTCAGTCTCGTAGGCTACTTCTCTGAAATTACACTTTTGCTATATGTGAATTCCGCCTGTCGTGGAGCAGAGGCACAAGCGTGCGACTGTAAACGCGACAGGTTGTGGGTTCGATTCCCACTTCAGGAAATGCAATTTTTCATTTCCTGGGTTTGGTAACACGTAAGGCAAAGCGCGGCGTTGAGTTCCACCACTCAGCACGCAATGCCTCAATTCGGCGGAAAGTGGGGACCGGAGTGTCTTAACATTAGGTTCCCTCTGCCCACCCTGCTATACGCGTGAAGGTATGTATGTATGTACATACACACACTTTTTCACAAAAATGAAATTTTTCTTAAAAATATTTTTTTATGGTATTTTGTAAATTAAGTTAACAAATACATTTAAAAATTTATATTTCCGCACATTAATCGTAGTCACACTAAGATCCTTTCGAAGCGAATCCGACACCGTATCGTAGCAACGTGATATTTTACGCAAGGAACCGCAAAATTTCGCAGAAGGAACACTTTCTATACAATTGTTAGGAAACAAACGATTTTACTGAATGGATCGACGATTTTTTTTTAATTAGTAAAACGGAACTTGACGCTGATTGACGTAAATTGATTGACATTGATTAGTTTTGATTTAAAATTTTATTGTTCGATTATTTTCGATCATTAGTTGAATTAGAAAGAAAAATGTTTTTTTTTATAGCTTCGCGTTGTATCTCGCATATAGCAGGGTAGACAGAGGGAACCGGAGAACCTAGTGTTAATATTATATATATAACATAATAAAAATATTATTATATATTATAATAGAGGCCATCATGACGCCATTGTTTTTGGGTTCGATTCCCACTTAAAAGAATTACTGTATTTAAAATATTTACGTTTATCTTATTTGGTAAGACAAGGTAAACAACAGACAGACAAACCTTAAGTTACGTAACTTAACACATCATCTCTCGAATTCAAATGAAAACAGAGAAAGGAAACTTGAAACTAGGTTTTTTCTTCTACGCGATGACATGTAAAACTGAAAATATACTAAGAAATGTTTCAAGGTTATTAAACAAAAATCTTATATGATTAGGTATTTTTATGTTCTCCTTATGCATATCGCAGATTTTTTTTTATGGATAACGGATGGCAAACGAGCAGAAGGACCACCTGATGGTAAGTGGTTACCTTCGCCCATGAACATCTACAACACCAGAGATGTTGTAGATGCGTTTCCAACCTATAATATATTATATAGCAATTATAATAAGTAAGTAGGTATAGGTATAATTTATATAGACACAATTGTTTTCTTTTCTTTATTACACGATGACTATACTTATAAATAAAGATTTTTCAGTAAGAATTAATTTTTTAAACATAAAGAAATTTGTTATAGTTTTTTTATACTTTTTACATAAATAGACCTAATGGAGCATTTGAAAGTCTATTTTATAAGCAACATTTGCATTATGAATTATTTTTGTTTAAATATCGTTACTTAAATAACCGATAAATTTTATACCGATAAATGTTTTGTCCGATAATTTTTTTGTTTGGTGGTAGGAGGTTCGTCCTCCGTCTGGCTCGCGACCACTATCATGTCAAAGACGAACCGCCAAATATCTTATGATGTGTTCCGGTTCGATGGCATGTAAGCCAGGCTTTCCTCTTTCCCACCTATCCTTTCCCCAAAATCTGGTAGTTCCGATAGCGGACTACTACATTGTCCTCCCCTTCTATCTGTATCCTCTAGGTTGGCAACGCATCTAGAACATCTCTGGTGTTGTAGATGGTCATGGGCAAAGGTAGCCACTTACCATCAGGTGGTCCTTTTGCTCGTTTGCCATCCGTTATCCATTAAAAAAAAAAAAAAATATATCCTCATACACTGTGTATATACTTCATGTATATAAATCATGTTCCGGTTAATTTCATTATCTACTTATTATGTTTAAACATATGAATCTTATATAATTTAAATGTTTTCTTAGAGTAGTGTTAATTCCAAGTTAGTGAACAGACGCTGTCATGGCCCAGGAAGGTGCATACGTTATAATTACTCAGTACTAGAAACGTAATTATTATTAATAATTTTTCCGTTTGCCGGTTACACACAACGGCAGCTCAAGTATCGGGCGCCTTCCCTCGGAAGCAGCGGGGAAAACAACCCCCTGCCACCTCTCGACCCCCCGCAAACTCCCCCAAGCGCCACGTTTATGAAAATTTCATTTCCAAGCTCTACCACAATGCAAAATAAACTCTAATCTGAGGTAACAAAGTTTATTACCACTTAATTATATTTGGGAAGAGGAAAATTTGATAACATTGCAAAATGAAATCTATCGCAGTCAGTTTGGGTTGCGTGTCGGTGATGCCTTTAAAATTTCGATATAATAGCTTCTGGAGATTACGTTACCCCGAGCGGGGCTGAGACGTTGTAATAACTGGATTATTGTGCAATCTAATTGTAGGTATTTGTTTATAATCGGTATTATTCATACACTTGTGGCAGTGTTTCATGTTTCTGTTTAAGCCTGGCGACAGGCAAACAGACAAATAATCAAATATATAGACATCTATAAGTATATATGAGAAATAACAACCAAAATATCGATAAATCCAGTAAAATATAAAAAAACACCTTCCCCAAACCAAAATTAAATATTTAAATAAAACCACATATGAAAACTTTAAAACACACGCCACTAACAATAAATGTAAACCGCTTTCCACAAACACGTACCGCCATCTAGCGGCGCCTCTGTGCACGTCGCCATGGCAACCGGAGCCTGATTGGCCACTTCGTTACTAGTAAGCCACTCCAAAACGTCGTAACCACCACAAATAGGCAATCTAAAATAAATCTTAACACCTGTTAGGAAGGCTTCTTTTTAATTAACAGCTAGGATGAGTTGTATAGTTTTGGTTAAACGTGTAAGTTTTATTAGCCCCGCCCTCGTCAGTGGCATGGCGGACTTTTGTCTTAGCGATTTGTCTTTTTGCGTCGCTTTCATTCAGTTTGTATGTAATGCACTTCATTCGTATTATGTTGGAGGATTTAATGAAGAGACGTTTTATCTACTTATATTTTTAAGCTGTGGCACGTTTTAATCGATTTTGTATTGTTAAATTTAGTTATGTATGTATAATTTATTAATTTGTTAAGACGTTAATGGGATAAATTGAGAAATCGTGTAACCAGAGAGGTATGTGATTTTTCTAAACTATTTCATTGTCTTAATGTCTGATTGTAAAGGCAATTGCTTGTGGGTTCGATTCCTACTTCGGGGCATGCATATATTAAAAATTTTCCTATTTCTCTTCTCTGCTAAAATAGTGTTTTCACTCTCTTTGAGGTTCTCCTTTGCTTCTACGTAATAAAAATAATTTGTTAATAAATAGAATAATTCAATTTATTATAAAATTTATCACATACAGGAGTCGATCGCAAGACACTGATCATTCTGTATATTATTTTCTTAAGAACAAATTAATAAATGTTGTTTTGTTGTGGTTTTTTAACTTTTAATTCAAAAATTTTATTATAGATTACGAATTACGACGAACAAAATGTATGTAATGTATACTTATTCCTATATAAATATACCCTCGAGGCGCAGTGGGACAGCGTTTAAATATAAACGCGATGAATGTGTATTCGATTCCTACTTGTAGGAATGATTTCAGGTAATTTTAATTTCTCCATTCTGATAATAAAAAGTGTGGTGTTCAGTTTCACCACTCGGCCTTAATTTAGGGTGAAAAACGGACAATGGAGTGTCTTAACACTAGGCTTTCTATGTCCATTCTGCTATGCGGGAAAAAACATGAAGCTTTAAAAAATAATAATTTAATAGATACACTTAGCAGCAACATTATGTAGGTTGAATCAAAACATTAATGTTAAATAGATATATAAATATTAAAAAAACATCAAAAACATCGATCGTGTATAAAATTAGATAAACAAAGATAATTTTGATTAAAAATATATGTTTTCCAATTAGAAACCATTCTAATGCTTACATAGTAAGTTATTTTTTATTTTCACCTAAAATATATATATTTATATGACTTTCAATTACAAATTTAATTGTTTTAAAAGCAGACACTACTATATACTATATTTTAAACATAAACATCCCCTATAGAAATTGGAACCTGCACCCACCTCATTCCATTCAAAAAACCTCAAAAAAAGAACAAAAATCATATTTTTATATACAAAATATAACATAAAAACAGTAATTGATGAGTTCGTGTATTGATGGTGAACACGAGAGCTTCCGGCGGTAATTGGCGAGTAATATGATCTGGTGGCAGCCGAGAGGAAACCGACTGTGAAACCTACCTGAGATATTGGGTATTGAAATTTTGTGCATCGTTATATCAATGCTTTGTAATGGTTATTTTGTTTGAGTGCGGTTGTGGGTTCGATTCTCAGTCGGTGGAATTTAAGTTATTTTCATTTTTTGCGTATGGCAAGGCAAAGTTGAGTGTTGAGATCTACCACTTTAACATGTAATGTGTTCATTTCAGGCGGAAACCGGTGAATGGAATGTTTTAACACTAGGTTCCCTTTTATAATTGCTATGGGAGATAAGCTATGAATTAGGTGGAAGACGGTGAACGGAGTCTCTTGACTCTAGGTTCTCTCTGATTACCCTGCTATAAACCGTATAATACAAAAAAATGGTACACAAAGAAGTACGAACTAATCCTACTTACTAATATGAATGTGAAAGTGTGTCAGGATGGATGATTTGGATGTTTATTACTCTTTCACGCAAAATCTCTTGATTGGTCTAGATGAAACTTCACTTTAATATCCTGTTAATATTATAAATTAACAAAATTGTAAGGATGAATGTTTGGATAGATGTATGTTACTATTTTCCGCAAAATCTATTAAATGAATCTGGGTGAAATTTTACAGTAACATAGCTTACACCAAAATAGCACATACGTCGTAATTTTTGAAGATTTTGCATAAACTGGCCATAATGTGTAAGGATCTTGTAAGAATTAAAACTAATTATTTTATTCAATTACTTGATACAAATTGAGGAGACAATGTAGAAGCATAAGCAAGATTTTCAAAATACTACAATAATTCTGAAATACAAATTATAAAAATTACGAAAACCTTGTTCCATGAATAAAATATATGAATTAGAATTTCGACCGTGAACTCGTAAAATACGCGTTGCCTTAGCAACGTGTAGGTACGTCACGTTTTACAAGTGTATATCAAATACTATAAAGGCAATCATGGCTCAGTGACCATCGTGTCGGAATAGGACTGTGTCTGACTGAAAACGAAATCAGTTATGGGTTCGATTCCCATTCGGTCGAATGATTATATTTAAATTATTTTCATTTTTCCGGTCAAATGAAACAAAGCGTGACGTTGAGTGTCTTAACACTGGTTTCTTTGACTACCCTACTATGCGAAATAAAGCTTTTTTTCTTATTCATACTCCTCCAGCTTGTACACTTTCTTTAAATGACGCTTTAAGATTTTGTTTGACATAGAAATATAATTTTATCAATATAACCCAGTTCCAACCGTCCATGTTACTACCCTACAATCTCTACTAAATATTTCTATATATATACGTGTCAGTGTCAGTCGCAGCTCTGAGAGGTGATCGAATTTCTCGCCAATTACGCCCCGGATACCTGCAGCATCCCGCACGATATAATGTATGGATTAAACAGGCTCTATTGGAGCCTTTATTGCTTCACTTGATTCTGTTAACTAATTTACTATCATATATAATTTATTATATTTATTATACGTCGTGGCGCAGAGGCACAAGCGTGCGACTGTAAGCGCGATAGGTAGTGGGTTCGATTCCCACTCCAGGAAAAGGAATTTTTCATTTCCTGGGTTTGGTAACAAGGCAAAGCGCGGCGTTGAATTCCGCCACTCAGCACGCAATGCCTCAATTCGGCGGAAAGTGGGGAACGGAGTGTCTTAGCACTAGATTCCCTCTGCCTACCCTGCAATATGCGGGATACAGCGTGAAGCTATGTATGTTTATGTGTATATTTATTATAAATGACTTATTCGTTGAAATCGGGCGGAGATTTTTTTCATTTTCTAGTAAGACTGAGCGTGGCGTTAAGTTCCGCCACTCAATATGCAATGTCTCTAATTCGAATGGAGGAAAGAGTGTCTTGACTAGACTTATTTGACTACCGTTTTGAGGGACAAAGTGTGAAAATGCTTTTTTACTGCATAGTTTTGGCGAGGTCAACATGGCGTAATGAGACAGTGTTCGACTGTAAGCGCTACTGGTCGTGGGTTCGATCCCCATTCGTAAAAATATAATATAAAAATTATTTTCATTTCTCGGCTTTGGTAAAACAAAACTCAGCATTAAGTTTTGTCACTTAACACGCGTTGTCTAGATTTTGGCTGGAAATTGAAGAACGTATTAAAGTGTTCATAAAAGCCTTACTAAGTACTCTATATCTACCTTGATAAACGGGTAAAAACATTAAGCAAAAAATATATATAGATTTGGCCGTATTATCTATTCCTTTATATTTAATTAATTTAATAGGTTTATTTATGATTTACATCAATAAGAAAAAAATTTAGCCACACAATTTACAATGCTTAGAAATATTATATATATAAAAATAAAAAAAAAACTAAATATATCCTCACACATATACAATATCAATATAATAAAATGTTATATTCAAAGATTAAAACTTAGTGTCTCAACACTCTTCTCTCTGACTTTCTTTTGCTGAAAAAAAAAAGGTAAAAAAAAAACATTTAAATCATTTATGTTATTATTAAATCATATTTTGGTCAAATACATGATTATCGTTGGAAGAACAATATACTCTCCTATCCCTGTTTTAACAGACTGTTCAATTACCTTACTATGAGATTGAGTGGTGGTGCTGATGTATTCTACGCAAATGATATTGAATTGTATCCACGCAGTTAATCGCAATATAACTTCATAGTATGTACATTTAACTAGTCATATTAGGATATATTCTTAACTCTGTATTACAATTTCATGTATAAATAATTTAAATTCTACTCATTTTGTAAAATATATAGATTATATTGAGTTTTATATAATAATATATATTGTGACGCAGTGGGACAGCGTTTAACTATAAGTGCGAGTGTATGTGGGTTCGATACCCACTCGGAAAAATATGTATATTAAAAATAATTTTCATTTTGTTGCTTGTTAAGTTCCACCGTTCACTACACAATATATCGATTTTGGATAGAGAATGGAGAAAGGAGAAGAGTGTCTTTACTCAATACTCTCTCTGACTACCCTGCAATCCAGAGAAAAGGTCTGAAGATTCCATGAAAATACAAAACTTTGAACATAAAATCTCCTTAACATTGCTTAATAAACTACCGAACTCTACCAACTTGTAGAGACGGCAAAATAATTAGAGCCTTATTATCTATCAGTCTTACGATTTCATTAGCGAGTGACAATAGGGGTGGAGGGGTGTCGGGAGGGGTGAGGGGGAGGGGTTATGAGGGCATGCAGGAGGCTACGGGGGCGAATTTAGCAATTAGCGTGCGTGGATTCCTGTCACCTCCCAACCCGTAGCTTAGTGGTAGAAGAATGTACAGCTTTATTCGTTTCTAATTACGTTAAATATTTGAATATTTGAATATGTCTTGGTTTTTACATATCTTTTGTAATATGTTTGGATTGTGTTTACTATTTCCTATTTTTGTAATATTGATAATAGTTATTATTAATTTACTACGCAAGTGCGTGGTTTTGGTTTTGGTCTAGGTTCTCTCTGTTCACTCTACTATAAGCGTAAGCAGTAAGGTAAAGCGTGAAATTATAAAAAAATATAACAAGTGTTCATTTTAAGCAAAAAAATCTTGACATATGCTTATAATCTTATATATACAGAAGGTTAATATGAAAAATAAAAACTCTATCCAATATTATCAGAACTCTACCAACCAAAAATGCTTCTCGAACATCTCAAAACGATCAGTATCTACAAATTTAAGCTGTTTTTATAACAAATAAGCGTGTAATCCTCTCAACCCCTGAGCCCGACGTGCCCGATGTACCCGACGTGCGCGATGTCCTCAAGTGGCCGATTGATTAAAATGCCGTATGGCGCTACAGTTGGTTAACATGTTTACATTTCGTCATACTTCACAATGGTTTTTTATTAACAAAATGTTTATAATTGGAAATACGCCTGTAAAAATATATTAAATGTGTGGGCATTTCATACATGAAACTTCAGAGAAGAAACCTAAGAGAGAATGAGATAGTATAGAATATCAATCGTAATAGGATAATTGTAAAGCTAATTATTTTTATATTTTTTTAACACACTTAAAATTTAATTTCTATAATAAAAAATCATTAATATCAGTTTTTGAAAAATGAATTTATACGAGTATTTTGTTGATTTATTGGGACGCATTTTCCTTACATTGAATTTTAAATTATAACGATTCTAAAGAAGTTTTACTAAACATATTCTAATTCTATTTCATTGGGTAAAGTAAAAAACAGGTACTTATACTGTCAAAGTTTCTGAATCCTAAGGAAGTTATTTTCTAACTGTTTAAGTCTATATCATATTGTTACTTCCCACTTTTCGCCAAATTGAAGCATTGCATGTTGAGTGGCGGTACCCAACGCCGCGCTTTGCCTAGTTACCAAACCCAGGAAATGAAAATACTAACATTTCCTGGAGTGGGAATCGAACCCAAAACCTGTCGTGTCCTGTATGCCCAAAAACAGTCGCACGCACGTGCCTCTACGCCACGACAGCCGTTACGTGGGGAACGGAATTGTTGTAAGAGAACGGAGTGTCTTAACACTAGGTTTTCAGGATCCCTCTGTCTACCCTGCTATATGTGGGATACAGCGTGAAGTTATAAAAAAATATATATATATACTAGATTTCTTTTTTACATGCATTCTACCTAACTCTTTTTTCCTATCAATCCTCCTTTGCATTTTCTCCATACAACGTGACATAGTGATTTGTGCTCAACGAATGTGTACGTCCAAAGCGTTTTAATTAAAGAACTGTACTGAACCATGGCACAGTTAAAAATTTTCTTGTCTTTGATTGGTAATTAGAAATTAATTTAATAGTTGTAAATTGTATTCATACAAAAAAAATTACATTTTAAAAACTTAATTTATGCTTCCATACCATAACAATACAAATAATCTACAATAATAAACAAAGAAAAACAAGACAACCACCAGACACCCACAACACACCAATCCCCATCTCAACCACTATCCAAAAAGATCGAAGTCACCAGCTCATTACAACATATTAGGGCCAGATATTTGCTCTTTAAAACGCATCCCCTCCGTTTCATCCCTTAATCCCTTGTAATAAGGGTGCGGTGGATAATTTATAGTTTATCTCATAAATTGATTATTACACATGGAGTGAGTGATAAATCACTGGAAATCAGATTAGGGGTAGAGTGGGCGAAGCGGGACAGTAGAGCCACGCGCTGTGGCATTATTAAATTGTTTTTATAACTTTTTGTGTTTAATGTGGCGGTTGTGACATGAGATGATTTGTTTTTATCAAATTAGTATTGATTTATTAAAGATTTGGAAGGTCATTGATGCTGTGGGACAATTGGAATGATTATATTTTAATTATTTTCATTTTTTGTCTCTATTAAAATAAGGTATGGCGTTGAGTTTCGCTATTAAATTCGTAATGCCTGGGTTTCAAGAGGGAACTGGAGAACGGAGTGTCTTAGCACTAGGTACTCTCTGACCACCTTATTATGTGGGGGTAAGGAATGAATCACCTTGCTTACTTTTATTAAAGATTTAAAATACCTACAGCTAGTTTCATATTATGTAGTGGTTAGCGAATACGACATCTAATATCCTGACCTTAATGTTTAAGGTCTTGGGTTCGATGCCCACTCAAGACAAGTGTTAATATGTGTATCAATGTCGATTCAATGGAGTGACTAAAATTGCTGTATATATACGGCTTAGTTTTAAATACACGCTCGTACATATATGTTATAAAAATAGATTAAAAAATAGGATCAAAATTCTAAACTATTACAAATGACGTTATATTTTTCAAATATTTAGACAAACACTACCAAAAGAGATATAATGTTCATCCAAAAAGAAAATAAATTATTTATCACTGCTTTAAAGAACATAATTATATTAAAAAACATACAAACAGACAGCTATATTTATTAGAACATTAATCTTAATGAAATTTTGAAGAATCTCGAAGCTCTATGACTCTACGTTGCCTTAACATCCCCCTCAACTCTCCCTAACTCTGAACGCGTTATCTGGATCATTTATAACCACTCCATAATAAATATAATTATATTAAGTACTATAATAGTACGTTATATCGTCAACTTAATTATTCATGTGAGAATGTGAGAAGTGTGTCTGTTTTCTATTGTAACACAATTAATGTTAGTTTGTGTTTATATAAAAAAATGTTCTTGGATTATAATTTAAGCCATTTTTTTAGCTTAAAACATAATCATTTTATATTTTACTGTTTAATATTTGACTTATTGAGCAAAATATCAAGTAACTATAGTAATAGGTAATCTTTAATTATATATTTTTTGTTTAGCCCTTTATACTGAAGCTAGGAAGAGAGAACTTAGACTTAGACGTAAGACATTTCATTCTCAAATTTCAGCCTGTTTTCTAGTCATGAGTATTGAATGGTGGAATTAAACACCGCATTTTGTCTTACCATTTCTTGTCTGAAGGAATGAAAATAATTTTAAGTATAATAATTAACCCTATTGGGAATTGAACCCACAACTCTGCCAATGCGCTACGATGATTTTAAAGTTAAAATTGGTTTGTGATTATGAAATAAAAATGTTTACATAAATAGCTTATATTTTAATAATATATAATTCTATATTCACATTATGACTTATCAGTCAAAGTTGAGGAAAACATGAAAAAATAAAAACGTCAAGTAAAACGCACTAAAAAGTAGAATTATTACGAATAACTCATAAACTATTCGTCAAATCTTAACTAAATTTAAATAGGACTACATCAGAAATACCAGCTATCATATAAAAAAGAATCATCAAAAATGATTCACCCAGTATAAAGTTATACGGTAACACTTAAAAAAATCCAACCGAATTAAGAACTTCCTCCTATTTTAAAATCGGTTAAAATACTAATGTATCTACAATCACATCAAAATAGATTTAATAATGACTATTTATACTTTGTCATGTTTCAAATTCAATTTATTTAGCAAAAACAAAATATTTGAATGTAAAATGAAGGTCTACAAAACTGGTAGAGTAGGGCAAATTAATATAAACCTTATGTAGAGATGGGAGAGTTAAAAATATATTAATTGTATAATCGTGACTTCGAATACGTGTGAGGGGTGCATTTGTTAGGGGATGTTTTTGGTTTTATTTGGTGATAGATACTTGATACACTTGTAGTATTTTTGTTTTTTTTTTATTTTACAATGAATTTTGGTACCTCATACCTAAAATACTGATTAACTAAGTGATACTTCTCTCTCTGCCTCTTCTGTTATGACAAGATAAAGCGTGAAGTAAAAAAATAATATTTTTTTTTAACTTCACGCTGTATCCCGCATATAGCGGAGGAACCAGAGAACCTAGTGTTAACACTCCATTCTCTTTCAACATTTCCGTTTCCAACTTTCCACCAAATTGAGGCATTGCGTGTTGAGTGGCGGAACTTTGCCTTGTTACCAAACCCAAGAAATGAAAATACAAAATTTTATATTTCCTGGAGTGGGAATCGAACCCACAAACCGTCGCGTTTACAGTCGCACGCTTGTGCCTCTGCGCCACGACAGGCGTTAACTAATAATACTTGTTATTTTAAATAGGAAAACTCATAAAAATATCCTTTTACTTGTAAATTTCAAACAATATTTATTTTATTTTCAAAATATTTTTTACAATCATGTCATATATCTTTATATTTTTACTATTCTGTTTTCGTTGTCCATTTTTTTGCCTCATATAAAATATAAAAAATATATTATATCAGTTATCTCTTTCTCTCTCTCACTATCTCTCTCTCTTACCTTCACGCTTCATCCCCCATAACAAGATAGATAGAGTGAACCTAGACACTCCGTTATCCACCTTTCGACTGAATTTGAATTTGAAACATTGCATGTTTAGTGGCGGAACTCAACGCTGAAAATGATCATTACAACAGTTATTCTAGCATTAAAAAGTATTTTTCTCTACATTACAGTTCATTACATTAAATGAGCTTCCTAACAATAGCTAACAAGTACACACTGTGGTCATTATGGAGGGATTAAAGGCAACTCAAGCGCGCACACACCCGCTGTGACGTGCGTCGATAAATATTGATATTATTAATGATTATATATGTTTTTTACACTTTTTCCTGTATAGCAAGGTAGTAGTGGTAGAAAGAACTTAGTGTTAAAACACTCTATTCAGCACTTTCCATCCGATATTCAGTTCATATTAAGTAGCGGAACTCGACGCCGTGTTTTATATTACCAGGACCTTATGAAAATAATTATAATAAAACCATTCCTCGGAGTAAGAATCAAATCCATAACCAATTGAATCGACAAACGATTGTCCCACTGGGCTGAAATGATCTTTATACAATTTTATATTGAAGCTGTATGATTATGTTTTAAGATTAGATTTGCGCTCAACCTACAATGACTGTTCCAATATATATGCATTTCATTTCATTCATTCATTTAACGCGACAGGTTGTGGGTTTGATTCCTACTAATTTCCCAAGAAATAAAAATATTAAATAATATTTAGTATTTTCATTTCCTTGCTAGTAAGTAGTACAAGGCAAACGCGACGTTGTGTGAGGAACGGAAAATTTTAAAAAAGAACGGAGTGTCTTTACATTAGGTTCTCCGATTCCCTCTGCCTGCTATGTGCGGGATACAGCGTGAAGCTAAATAAATGTAAACAAATAATCTCACATAATTGCCGCAAGCTAGTCGTAAACGCAAGAGAAACGCTCGTGCGCAGTAATTGTAGCGCGTGCGTTGCTAACGAGCGACGTTCCCGGCCCCCGCTGTGACTATCATACTGGCTTACTCTACTTGTTACTCTATTTGGGAATTTTTACAATTAATCATATGAATGATTGAAAAGAACATGTTATTACAGTAATATTATTATGTATTTACCAAGTAATTGAGTCTCGTCCTTTTTATAAAATTGACGAACTGTATGTAGAGTTCCTTTTAATAACCACAGTTAAAACTGCGATTTTGCGTGGACCATAATACCTAAAATCCTATTTTGTTCCAATTTTGTGAGAAACTTTAGCGCTCGTCTTCATTCCCCAAGGAGCATACAGGCCATTTTTCAGCTTTCTATTACCAGTAATTTCACCTATACATGTGAGTCACTTAGCTAATATTCTGTAAGCCAATAATTGTAGAGATACTATCGTCAAATACACTGAAATTAAAATATGTGGGTATATCTAAAGAAATAAAAGTTCTTGCAGATAAATTCGAATGTTTGTTCCCTATCCTAGTCCGATTAAATTAATTAATGGACTATTAACTTTCAAAAAAACGATATATTCATATGATGTTTTGTCCTGTTGTCAAATCTTACTATTATTTGCATTAATATATTTGGATTTGTGTTTGTTACTCCCTCACGCAAAAACTATTAAACAAATTAAAATGAAACTTTAAACATGAAATATTAAATAACTTATAACACACACTAATACAACATACAGAATAACACATAAGCTACAATTTGCAAAGACGTTCTATGAAACATTTTATTTCTATGTTCAATTTAGCCATAACATTAATGCGAACCTAAAAGTAATATATTTTATTGAATAAATAAATCCGTCTATAAATTCTCGAATCGGACCTCTTAATCGCGTATAGCAATCTTATTAATTTAAGTGAGTCTCAATCAGTGGTAATGCGGTGGGCGGTTGTCCAACCGATAAATGTGGACTCGCCTTCCTATCACATTAGCGAACAATTGCAGATATTTAACTTGGGCTTGCAATTTGTGAGATTGATAGTCGATTGTAAGGAACACAATGTTATTGTAATTGAAACTTGTGGTGAAATGTAGAGTTTTGTTTTTCAACTAAGGTCTATTCATAATTATTATAAAAATTGTGAGCCTTTCGTGCTGCATGGACAACATTTGACTATAAACGTGAGATGTTCCCACTCAGGGAATGATTCTATTTAAATGTTCATTTATTTCCTTTTCTCTACTTTTACAAATCAAAGAACGGCGTTGAGTTTTGCCACTTAACATGAAATAATTCTAATTCGACGAGCCTAACATTAGTTTGTCTCTGACTACCCTGCTTTACAGGATAAAATGTGAACCGCTTAAATTAACCCACATCTTTTCAAATCTTCGAATGCATTTGATAATAAAATATTTGCGAAATCTAAGAACCGCATCGACAAAACATTTCAAAGAATCGAGTAACTCAAGAGTTTCGAGAGTCGAGACTTCGGCCATCAATTTAAAGAATTTACCAGTTTGGATAGCGTTCAGCGTCGAGTGGGCACGAGAAGTTTTAACAGGCTAGCTTTCTTTGCTGCTTTCCACTTAGTTAAAGTTAGCTTAAGCGCTTTTTAGACTGCTATGTATATATTACAATAGTTAAAAGTTTATATAAAGTATTTAATTTAGATCTTATCTTATTACAATTATGTTATTTTGCTTTGGCCTTTGGCGTGAGTTCTGCTTGAAGAGGTTTTATATTAAATATGTGGTGATATTTCTATTGAAGCATAAAGTAAACATTGGAGTAATCTATATGCTTGATATGCAAAATATAATATCTAACTAATAATTAATTATTATTTGAGAGGCCATCGAGGCTTAGGACTCGTTCTGAGTGTAAACCTCATTACTCAACACCCAATGTGTCGTATTTCGGGGGGAATGTAGAAAACGGAGTGTCTTGATACTTTCTTGCTACCCTGCTATACAGTAAAAATCGTGAAATTTACATACATATATCGATTTCATTTGTCAGAATTATAAAACCTAAAATCCCGTTTTCGTAGAAATTTCGAGAAATCCTTTCTTACGCGTACACTCTTCAAGATGTCTACAAGCTAAAATTCTACTTTCTACGGCCAGTAGTATCATCTATACGCTGTCTGTCAATCACTCAGCAACTTATATATACATACAGACAATATAATATTAATAGAGTTGATTGTAACGAATCAATGACACGTTCGTGCGACGTTAAATCGATTAGTAATTAATTTGTTAATGCGTCCATTGTGCCACTAATTTGATAGACGCCTAAATGATGCCATGTTTAAATCATTTATTATTTTCACCTCGACACTGGACAAATGTGTTTTGTACGTAATTATTTGGCTTTAAGCTATTGTGTTGCAGTGGGACAGCGTTTGATTTGAAAATACAGTGGTTTTGGGTTCGATCTCTACTTGAGGAATAAGTGTGCTTAAATTGTTACCATTTTCTCAGACCTGGTAAAACAAAACACGGTGTTGATCTTCGCCACTCAACATGTAATGTCTTAAGTTCGGATAAAAAGTGGAGAACGGACTGTCTCGACATTAAGTCTTCTCTGATAATCCTGCTGTATGGGATAAAGCGTGAAGCTACTTTATTTTCATTTCTATGCTCTGATATAACAACGTGCGGCGTTGAGTTCCGCCACTCAATATGCATTGTCTTGAATTTCGACTGAAAGTGGAGGAATAATAATAATAAATACTCTTTATTGCACACCATACATACATACATATATATATATAACTTCACGCTGTATCCCGCATATAGCAGGGTAGGCAGAGAGAACCTAGTGTTAAGACACTCCGTTCCCCACTTTTCGCCGAATTGCACACCATAAAGATACAAAATAAAAAGATCTTAATATTTATCATAGTATAATGGGCGACCTTATCACTAAGAGTGGGTGACCTTTAGGTAGAAGAGAGAATATAAGAATTGGGGTTCACGGAGCAGATAAAAAACCAAAATAAAAAGTAGATATAAACACTGACATTATTATTATTATTATTATTATAACAGGAGTATTGACAGTGCATGTGGGATATAGCGTGAAGCTTCTTTTTTTTTAACTTCACGCTGTATCCCACATATAGCAGGGTAGACAGAGGGACCTGACCTGAGAACCTAGTGTCAAGACACTCCGTTCTCTTACAAAAATTCCGTTCCCCACTTTCCGCTAAATAGCGTGAAGCTGTTTTATTTTAATTTCTCTACTCTGGTAAGACAAAAGACGGCGTTGAGTTCTGCGATTCTACACACAATGTCTTAAGTTCGGACAGAAAGGGTAGAATGAATTACCTGAACTCTAGGTCCTCTCTGACTACTCTGCTATAAAGAAAAAAAGCTGCCAACATTTTGTATTTCTTTATTTAGGGAATTCCTGTAATCAATTTTTACTAAATCTTACAAAAACGTTAATTTCTATAAACTCTTGGCTTACTCGGAAGATATCACAAATACATGCAATATGTATGCATCCAATTTCTATTCAGTGAGTGTTCATAATATTTATGACATGTGGATGTTGCCAGTTTGTCTAGACAATATACTGTAAAGGACTTCTACTTAGTTGGAAAGGCTAAATTGTTTCTACAACTACAATGCGTAAAATATATGAAAAAAAAAAATATTAAATATTTGTTTAAAGTAGAATCTACATCTAAATAAGTACGAGTAATCATTTAAAGAAACTAAAGAGTGAACCGAATCAGCCGAGTCATAACAGAACTGTGTTTATTTATGTACGCGATGGTTGTAGATTCGATTCCTACTCGAAAGAATGACTGTTTGAATCATGCCTCTAAATTTAAATTAATAAAATGGAGTATCTAAACAATAGAACATCTCTACCTACTATACTATTCGCAAAAGATGTTAAAAAAAAGTAAAGAGCTATTACACATAGCAGATTAGATAGAGGGAACCTAGTGTCAAGACACTCCGTTCTCTACAAAAAATCAAGACATTACAAAATAAAATACTAAAATATATCCACTCCTTGTATTATAACATTAGTACTACACAAAAGACGTGACAAATAGATTCGTTCTGACCACGCAACATGAAGCTTCCCTCTTTAGCGCCGTTGTAAAGTAATCGCTCGCGTAAAATTAATGACCCGATAGGAACTTGTTTTGAAGTTAACAGTGCATTATAAACATGAATGTAGCGACTTCAAAATGATATTTTTTTATTAAATTACACCATTACTGGCACTTTTGAATAGAGACATGATATTTTATAAAGAATTATTTATTGCTATCTTTTGTGTCTTAAACGTATATTAATTGAGAACTATTGTGATGGGAGTGCAGAATGTGGTTATAGGTTCCATTTATACTATAGAAATTTAACCCGCCAGGTCAAACAAATTGTAGTATTAATATTCCCTATAATGATTGAAAATGTATGTGACATAAAAAAATATGGGACTAGGTTTTAATATTGAAAGAGAATGGTGTGTCTTAACACTAGGTTCTCTGGTTCCCTCTGCCTACCCCGCTATATGCGGGATACAGCGTGAAGGTAAAAAAAAGGTTTTTTCTAAAGAAATAAGAATAGTAATAAAATAATAGTGTCACTACTTTAAATTAAAAAAAAAATAAGTTTCATCTAACGAAACGTGTTAAACCACAATCTTCGACTCGTGTCACAAACTCTACGACGACAAGAAACAAAACAAAAAAGAACACAAAAAGTATTGAATCCCCTAAATATTTGTAATAGTATATTTGACCAGGAATAGTTTATAAAATGCCACAAGAACATATTCTACACACAATGTGTGTAAACACCGACTCCAGACTCCAGACATGAGACACAAAACACTGAACAATATAATTGATGTCACAAGCGCACCTGCGACAACACACGCTGTCTTCCAAATTAATTAATTATTATTAAACTAAACGCCTACATGGCTTGGATAAAACCAGACTATATTAGTAGTTATAGATTCAAATCTCGCTATGGTACATATTTATATTGATAATATTTTTGTCAATTGTTCAACTCTACCATTCATTACATAATGAGTTCTCTTAAGCGAACTTAGTTTGATGGTAGGAGGTTTGTCCTCTGTCTGGCTCGCGACCACTATCATGTCAAAGACGAACCGCCAAATATCTTGTGATGTGTTCCGGTTCGATGGCATGTAAGCCAGGTTTTCCCCCTTCCCACCCATCCTTTCCCCAAAATGTGGTGGTTCCGAAAGCGGACTACTACATTATCCTCCCCTTCCGTCTGTATCCTCTAGGTTGGCAACGCATCTACAACATCTCTGGTGGTATAGATGTTCATGGGCGAAGGTAACCACTTACCATCAGGTGGTCCTTCTGCTCGTTTGCCATCCGTTATCCATAAAAAAAAAAAAAAGCGAAAAGTATTAAATATTGTGACTTTAGATTATCTCTATCTGCTTCTCATTACTAGTAGCAACGTCATTATAAAAAAATAAAAGAAACGATTTACTTAATTGGCATAAGCAAATATATAAACACTAAACCTAAATCTAAATACTCATCCCAAAGTTGTTATCCCAGGAAATACAACCGGTCAACCCTTCACCATATAAGCGTTCAATCGTTCACTACTTGGCGGAAATCGGCACTCAATAAATATCCGGGATAATATCAGCCAAATAGACCGTGCAAATACTAGCTCTACCACTCTACTAGAAACAGGCGCTCTGGCTGAACGGACGTTGGTAAATAACGAACGGACCAGTAATCGAGTTAACTCTACTCTACGATAATACCCCGCTGGGAGATTTGTATTTTGCCTCGTTTTGTTTATTTCCTGCGAACCGAGCGACTAATGTCTGCATTTTCTTCGAAACTTCCGAAGATATCCGTTGAGATATGACTTGGTCTAATTTTATATTTATGATGCTGAAAGCTCTAATGAATGTCTATTTGCTGTTGTTTGTTGTGTTGTGGAAATAATTTACGTTTATAGGTCTTCTTCTGATAGAATGTATGTATTTGATTTTTTAATTGTAAACAAATTTATTAATAGTAGAGTGTAACCTTTTTCAATTATATTTTTATAATTATAGAGTCGATTATAAATTTATTTTTTTATTATTTTTTTAATTTTAAACCTTAACATGATTATAAAGACAAAAATGAAAGAAATTCTGCAATTTATAAATATAGATAAAATTTTATCGTGGATTGAATAATACTATATGAAAATGACTTTTTTTTAATTTGTTAGATCTAATGCTAACTTATGGCTACGAAGCATAAATGATAAAGTCTTTATTTTTTATTTAATATAAAATATTTTTATTAAGTACAATAGATTCACATGGTTCAAATATTTTCACCATAAAAAAAGCTTCAAATTGTCCCCTTATTTAGTTTTCAACCAAGTTTGAATTCGTCTTCACCGACGGAACTTTCACAAGTATATGTTTGAACAATTACTATTTCCCGAAAAATAGCTCTATATATCAAATTTATCCAGAAAAAATATTCACAGCCATTCCAATCGCAAAACTTATACCAAAAAATTGTACACCTAAATAAAATTAGGATGCACTCGTAGTAATAACTCCAAATGGTAATAGTTTAGTAGAAAATACTATCACATAAAGAGTAGAGACCAGCCCACTTGTCAATTGTGGCGGTGTTTGCCAAACCAGAAAAATTGTCTAGCATTGCTCTCTTGCACAGCGAAAAATGTAACATCGGGCGCTTCTTTAAATCATATTTCCATTTCCTCGTGGATGTTTACTTTAGAACTAAGGGCATTTGTGAACCCATATCGTATATTTCATTTTTTATTGTGTTAAGGAAGTCATAAAGTTACAATATTGTGTAAATATTGTCTACATATTTGGCTCTATGTAGAGTAAGGTATTGAGAAACTATTTCGTTAATAATTCATAATGGTTTTTTTAAGCTTTTAGGTTTCTATGAATTTGTTTTATTTTTTTTAAATTTTGTAAACATAGAGATCTTAAGTGATAAGTCACTCCGTTCTTTATCTACTTCAACTAACACATATGTTGAATGAAGCAACTTATACTGTTAGATTAGTTTAACTAGATAAATTAAAACTAAGCTATATTAAATATTAAATTAAATATGTCTGTCGGCCTATAACGCCTGTCATGGCACAGAGGCACAAGCATGCGACTGTAAACGCGATAGGTTGTGGGTTCGATTCCCACTCCAGTAAATGTAAAATTTAGTATTTTCATTTCTTGGGTTTGGTAAAGGCAAAGCGAGGCTTTGAGTTCCGCCACTCAACACGCAATGCCTCAATTGGGCGGAAAATGGGGAACGGAATTGTTGAAAGAGAAAGGAGTGTCTTAACACTAGTTTCTCTGGTTCCCTCTGCCTACCCTGCTTTATGCGGGTTACAGCGTGAAGTTAAAAAACACTACTATTATAAATCAAAAAATATTCCCCAACATCTTTCCTTCCTCTTAAATTTATTTGAGAATATATAAGAATGAGGTCTAATCGGCGACAGTGACTAAGGTGAGCCTAAGCAAACATATCTCACACCTCAAGCTCTCGGCCAATTACTAGCGCCAACACTCACCTCATACAAAAACTGTATACACAGCCGTCTGTCCGTCCACTTGACTAGAGATAACACTCCACTGATATCATTTATAGAACAAGATTACCTGGACGTATGCAATGTGTTAAAAAATCATTAATAATTATTTTTTTATAATAATTAAATACGCAATATGAAATTTAAAAAAAATTGAATTGAATATTAGTACATATATTTTTAATATTTTATGCATAGATATTGATGAATATAAAGAATAATTTAGTTGCGTCAACATTTTTTTTTATCTTGTTCTTTGTTTCTAATTTTTAATGTCATTATTGCCTTTATTATATTCAAAACGAATGTTGAATCTTTTATGTATTTACAACTATTTATTGAGTGGATTGAAAAAAGCAGCAGGTTCTGAATTTGATTGTATTTTTTTATACTGGGTTAATCTATTTTGATGATTTTTTTTTATATGGTAACCTCTGCTGTGGTCCCATTTCAATTTTGTTAAGGCTTGACGACTAGTTTTTGAGTTATTCATAATAATTGTACTTATTAGTGCATTTTATGTGAAGGCGATTCTTTTTTTGTTAAAATCTCATTTATTACATTATAATAACAATGCAAACTGATATTTCTATCGTCATCACATTTAACATATCTCAGCATTCTAAAGCGACAGCATTTCATATAACTATACACCAAACACGAACTACACAAAGAGCCTTATTATCACCTTATTATTTTAATATTGTTGCAACATTCACAATAAGCGTCCCATATTATTTATAAGACACTAATGAGCGTGTAGGCACCTTATAAAACAACTAATTTAACTCTACACTGCGATAACCACAAACTCTATCAAAATCGACCTTAAAATTATAGAGATAAGTATTAGTATGAATATTATTGATACATTTTACGTTGGTTGAGTAAACAAAGGTTTGACACGGGATGCATCTCAGGCTGTCAAGAGAGTTTTCAGGGAAAATAAATGCGTAATTATTGGTAGAGAGGTTTCGAGGAAGACGCGTGAGGTGCAGTGTTGTTTTATTAGGCTCTTATTGGTGTTCTGTTGTGGACTTATGCTTGTAATGGTGTATTATAGAGTCGTTAAGTAAATATTCACTGAGTGACTAATTATTGTATTATATGTTTGTTGGTATTAATTATTTTGGTAGAGTAAGGTGTTTTTATGTGAGCGCAATGATAGGTGAGATTAATCTTGATTATGGATGTTCGTTTTGATGATATTTGAAAATAGCATAGACAATTTGTTATAAGGAAACCATAAATGTAAAATAAAATTATTTTTGAAATTATCGACGTCCTTTAATGTGTCATACAAATTTTATACAAACTTAATATAACCAATTACATAATTTAGAAGCAGACTCTAACTGTAAACATATTTGGGTATGGGTACGATTCACTCACTCACTTAGGGAATAAGTCAATGAATGAAATCAATTATACTCAAATTATTTTCATTTTTGCACTCTGGGAAGACAAAGTGGACGATGATCGACGATCCACTCAGCAAGTAATATCTCTATTTCTTAACACAAAATTATCTCTCATCACCCTGCTATGCAGAAACAGGCTAAAAAGCTAAAAAACCTATGTAGTTATACCTATTAACTATTTTCATTTCTCTTTTACTCCAAGTGTTTTTTCCAACCATAGGTATAACACTAATTTACAATTTTGTGATATAAATTAAGTAACAAATAATGAAAAATGTCGCATGATTAATTCAATCATCAAGTAATAATAGCTTTGTATGGCATTTCCTCTACCTCAACGTGTGACAGACGACAAGACAATTATAATAAGTTGTTGCGTTTCGCTGAGTGATCACTAAACGCCGTGACTTGGCAAACTGACCTCTTTATACCATGGTTTAATTATTTAATGATGATATTATGTTTGTAGAGTCGACTCTACTAAGTTGTTTTATTCAAATTTATCTTTTGTTGCATTGTGGGGTTTGTTCTGAATCGAAATTAAGTTTGTTATTAATATATATTTCTCTTTAAGTTCCTAGATTATATGATTATTTTGCTTTTTCTACTTCTTTCTAAAGTTTCAAATAAGTTTAACATATAGTAATCAAATTAATAATATATTAGTTCTTTATGGTTATTTATTAATTTCTAGTCACAGTTAGTATAAAATACAAGAACATACTATAAGTTCATATATCGATCTGAACGGTATTGACATCAATCACTTATTATATATCACCTGTCGTAGCGCAGAGGCACAAGCGTGCGACTGCAAACGCGACAGGTTGTGGGTTCGATTCCCACCCCAGGAAATGGAATTTTACATTTCCTGGATTTGGTAACAAGGCAAAGCGGGGTGTTGAGTTCCGCCACTTAGCACGCAATGCCTCAATTCGGTGGAAAGTGGGGAACGGAGTGTCTTAACACTAGGTTCCCTCTGCCTACCCTGCTATGTGCGGGATACAGCGTGAATCAAAAGAAAAACTGTATAATTGGTCACAGTCATAAACAAACACAATACGTTTAACAGAACACTTGTTATATATAAAAAAGAAATATTCAAATTTAAGTAATTATAGAATAGTAAACTCCATTATTATTTTTGCCACGAATCAGCAAACTCTAACAGTATATAAAATTAAAATTTTAAGGAAAAAAGTTCAAAAACTACTCGTCTTAACTATATTGAAATGAAATCATATCAGAAGTACAAGTAAAAAATACAGACAACGTGAGAATTTCCTTCTTTAGTTGAAGTCTATTAAAAAAAATAATTAAAATAAAGAAAAATACACAGAAAACCTTTTTTTTTTTTTTTATGGATTACGGATGGCAAACGAGCAGAAGGACCACCTGATGGTAAGTGGATACCTTCGCCCATGAACATCTACAACACCAGAGATGTTGTAGATGCGTTGCCAACCTAGAGGATACAGATGGAAGAGGAGGACAATGTAGTATTCCGTTCTCGGAACCACCACATTTTGGGGAAAGGATGGGTGGGAATGGGAAAACCTGGCTTACATGCCATCGAACCGGAACACATCATAAGATATTTGGCGGTTCGTCTTTGACATGATAGTGGTCGCGAGCCAGACGGAGGACGAACCTCCTACCACCAAACAAAATCTAAAATCTAATCAAAACCTACAAAACATAAAAATTCACAATACACCTTTTCTACGAAAGCCTTTATTTGATAATACCACGAATATTTTTACTAAGAACCTGATAATCACACACACACAGTTAACTAAATAATGAAATTGAACTAATATAGACAATAACTAAGCTGATTATGTTGGCGCAAGTGCGTATTGTACGAGTATGTGACCCTCCTTACTGTTTCTATTATTTGCTCATTATTTTGAATTTGACATGTTCTTATTTAATCAGATTAAGCTTGTTTTGTGGTGAAAGCACCTTGTTTTGGGTGTAATATTTATGATAGATATTTTGGATTATGGTGGCCTGAAAATTTAATATTAGTAGAGCTTAAAAGCTTTATGAGATAATACAAATTATTGATGTATTGATTTAGTTACCACTAAATAATATGTTAAAATAGATTTTATTATGAAAAAATAATCTCAATTGTTCCTCTACAACCATAATTCATTATTCAATTTTTGGTTTTACAATATTTTAAAAGGTACTTGGAAACTTAGAGTTTAGAAACGAATGCCTTCCTTGCTCTAGACGTATACAAGAAAAATAAATAAATCTTGCCGTTACCAAATTTAAATACGTATTATATTAATAACAAGTGACAACTATCGTGGCGCAGAGCCACAAGCGTGCGACTGTAAACGCGACAGATTGTGGGTTCGATTCCCAATTCCTGGATTTGGTAACAAGGCAAAGCGCGGCATAAGTTCCGCCACTCAGCAATGCCTCAATTCGGCGATAAACGGGGAACCGAGTGCCTTAACACTTCCCTCTGCCTACCCTGCTGTATGCGGAATACAGCGTGAAGCTGTGTATGTATGTATTACAAAAATAACCCTTAGCAAAAAAACCTGTATACAAAACCGCAAACGGTTACTTTAATAATCCCATAACATAACTGACACATTATTATAATGCACTTCAATTACTTGAATGGGCTACCCTCATTTTCCTCAAACGTTGTATTTAAAATAAATTTCAATTTTCCCCACAAAGGCATCTCATGAACGTAATCTGTAATGCTGCTATGAAAACCGGTATTAATAACGTACGGTAAGTCCGTCAAAGCAATTCGATATCGACATAAATGCTTCATGCAAAATCTAAGCCGTTTCAATTAAAAATATTGAAACTCTTGAAGTAAGAGGATTTGTTGAATAATAATATCAGAACATATGAAGTATCATATGTTCTGATATTATTCACTTTAATTATTATTTGGGTTGTGATGGTATATTGGGTTTCTTTATATAAGTATAGATTATGCAGTGCAATTTTAATATGATTTTATGCGTGATGGCTTTGCATCCGAATATCGTTTCAAGAAAAGTTTATATAAGCAATATCTCTTTGTAGGTAAAGTGACATATTTGATGATTAACTTGATCTGTAAAATATGGCCGATATCTAAAAACATTATTCTTACTTTAATGCAGGGCTTCTTTACTTTAAATTTCTTACGGTCATAATATCGCCTTTAATATTCTATCATGGATCGTCATCTAAGGATCTCTATCGAAAAAGAGGACAAACTAACTTTTCTCTTATTTCTTTTTACGTCGACGTCTCGTGTATTAACTCTTATTGCGTATATACATAACCACTACCTATTGGAATGCCAGAGAAAAATATTAGCGAGTAGGTTAGCCCTGCGGTAGCCAGAGAGAATCTAATGCCACGATGCTCCATTCTCTACTTTCCAAGACTAAGCACCGCGATTTATCTTCTCAGAGCACAAACATTAAAATAATTGATATAATTCCCCAAGCAGGGAACAAACCCACAACTTACCGCGTTCACAAACTATCCATTGCCATAACCTCAAAATTTTGCTATGTTATTTTCAAATGAAAGTAATACAACTTGTATTTAATGAACACAACAAGGATGACACGACAAAACAACGAACAAGCCAACCAACACCAATTGATTCATCACACGTTGATTAGACGTCAATGGTTGGCAAATTATCGATATTATTATAGATATTACAGTAATTATCCGACAAACTGCCGCAGGATAGCGACTATTGCCCAAAATCGCTTATTCACGGTCGCTAGTTGCCCGCTGTCCGCTGCTCTGCGTACGGACAGTGCAGCTGTTCTGTGGTGTGCGTATTAGGGAATGAACGGAAGCGATTTTGTTTATTATTTTGAGACCAATTAATATACCTATACTAGGCGTTGAGGGAGTATATTACTAATATTCTCTTTATTATTTTTTTTTATAAATACTCTCTGTGTCTTCTATAACATGCGGAGTAGGTCACATTGTCGTGGTCAGTAGACTGTTATTAAAATTGTCGTTTTAGATGGCGAAGACTAATGACGAGCTTTATTGAACCACTGGTATATTAATAACTGAAGATATTAGATAAATAGACAACTAGTAAAATTACGATAAACATTGATTGTAATTTAACATTGTTTCATTCAATACTTAATTTGTGAAGAGACGGCTAACACAAATAATAACGATATTTCAGCACTAATTAATATGCAGAACCAGAATTTGTAATCTATATGTTTCTTTACTAGAGATATCGTAGCGCAATGGTGTTTCACCGACTATAAATATAATTTATTATGGGTTCGATCCATATTTGAGAAATTCTTATATTTGAATTATTTTCATTTCGGCGCTCGGAGAAGTCGTAATGTCACAAGAAAAGGGGAGAACAAAGTCACTTAATATAGATTTCGATTAAGGTTCTCTTTGCTTACCCTGCAGGATAAGGTTTGAAGTTTTGAACCAATTAGTAGTAAAATTGAATTTATAATAAATAATATAAAAATATCAGTCGCCTATAACATAGACCTCACACATAGTAATTTGCTCGCGACACGCCACGTCTTGTTTATTTTAGCTGTCGGAAGCCGCTCTCGTTACCTCATATTTTCATTACTAGCCGCTATTGTTGCAAGTGACTTGCAATCATTTGTTACAAATTAAAGCCTTTTTACGTTTCCGTTTCCACCCATCAAGTGTAATCATTGATGTGCTATTGAAAGTGTGGTAAATTATTATATAGCATTAGTATTGATTTGAATATGTTCAAGTACATATGTTGAAATAACTCTTATATAGATATTTTTTTTAAATATATATGTCGCAGTAGATAAAGAGAATCGCGTGTTAAGGTAGTCGAATTATTCAGAAATTTACCAATAGTTTAAAAGAACCGAGTTATACTTTGTTTAATGTTATCGAGGAAATAATAATTGTAGGAGGTTAGGGTAAATAAAACGGTCATTCGGTTTTATAAATTAATTATACTTCACCGAAAAGAAACAGTAGGTACTCGAAGAGACTGCTTTTTGGCTCGTAAGTTCTAACACGTAAACAACACAGTATGAGTGGCGGCAACCATTTTATATTAAAAGTCAAAAGACATACTAATTGTAAAAGATTATTTTTTGTATAATAATCAATTGACAATCTATAAAACAACTTGCTAATTTAACAAGTCAGTTGACCAACTATTAAATCAGTTGATATTCCAACAATAATATTTTTAATGTTAATATTTTCCTGAGTAAAAATTGAACCACAGCATGTATATAGTAACATAATTATTTTAAGTAAATTGAACAAATATCTGACAGCATGTGAATGTCTTTTATTTTATGGATAACTGATGGCAAACGAGAAGAAGGACCACCTGATGTTGAGTGGTTACCTTCGCCCATGGACATCTACAACATCAGATATGTTGTAGATGCGTTGCCAACCTAGAGGATACATACAGGTGATGGGCAGGACAATGTAGTAGTCCTCTATCGGAACCACCACATTTTGGGGAAAGGATTAGGGGAAAAGGGGAAAACCTGGCTTACATGCCATCGAACCAGAACACATCATAAGATATTTGGCGGTTCTCTTTGACGTGATAGTGGTCACGAGCCAGACGGAATTTATCGCGGGTTCGATTCCTACTCGGAGTCTAGTGAGATGAATTGCGCCATTTAACACGCAATGTCTCATATTCGGATAGATAGCGAATGTCTTGACACTAGGCTCTCTCTGACTACCCTACTATGCAAGAAAAAGCATGAAGCTGTAAAAAAAGGAACTACCACCAACCTCGTTAGTTTAGTCTCTATATATCCAAGTTTTAAGAAGATTTACGCCTGTCGTTGCGCAGGGGCACAACCGTGCGACTGTAAATGCGACAGGTTGTGGGTTCGATTCCCACTTCAGGAAATGGAATTTTTCATTTCCTGGGTTTGGTAACTAGCGCGGCGTTGAGTTCCGCCACTCAGCACGCAATGCCTCAATTTGGCGGAAAGTAGGAAACGGAGTGTCTTAACACTAGGTTCCCTCTGCCTACCCTGCTATATGCGGGATACAGCGTGAAGCTATATATGTATGTATGTTAAAAATATTTAGGTTGTTTTAGAAAATATTAATTTTATGCAAAAGAGTAAATACAGAAAAAAACTTTGAATCTAAATAAACATATACATTAACTCCCTATAATATAACAACAATTTCTGCGGTTCATAACGCTTAGTATCATTTTTATACAAGGTTAGTTTAAATCTGATTACGCCAATACGCGTCTGAGGGTCGCGAGCGACTAAGACAATAAAGTAAATCAATTTTGAAGCTTTACTGTCTTAAGTACAAGAAATTTAATAACGTAGCATATTGTAAACGTTTCTATTCCTTTTAATATATCAAGTATATATGTAATTAAAATATTAAAATATATGTACGTGTTGTTTTTTTTGTTTGTCCCACTTTCAACGTCGCAATGTAGCGATATTATGTTATAACTTTGAGTTAGGTGGCTGAAGAGTGATATAATGTAGTTGTTACTGCCGTAAAACGTCTCATTCCTATGAGAAGATTCAAAATAATGCGTAAGCTCATAAATCATGCGAGCGAAACTGCGGGCAATAGCTAGTTTAGTCATAAAAGTAAAGCAAAAATACTACAAAAAGCCAAATGTTTTTAGTAATATAAATATTTAAAATCATAATTTAATAAATTCTTATTAAAGCAAACCTCTAAGCTAAGGATTCGTTAAGTAACATAAAATATCAGTATCATTAATATAATATACATTAAATAAAACTAGTGTCCCCGTTTACGCGTTAATAACGCGTTGCCTAGCAACGTAAGTGTTCGTAAATATACATTTTAAACCATGGTAGTGTGTGTAACATTTATTTTATTAATTTAATATATTTTTTAGAATTATTTCAACAAAATATTATTATTGTGCACTCTTTCGCTATATAAACTATAAGTGTGCCAAGTTTCATGCTCATCCGTCCGCTTAATTTTCATAAAATGGGATCCAAAGTTTTTCCTTCACGTATTAATATATAAATATATAAGTACATATGATCCAGTAAAAAAATATAATTAATCTTGTTACCAACTTTTCCACTCTCAGATATTCGACTAACTCAAAAATCAAATCAAAACCAGCAGTTGCCGAACAAATAACTACAAAATAAGCAGCTATGGTGATCCACACGCCTACCAATTACGCCAAGCGGAAGCTTTTAAGCCGTCGCCTTTAACCGCACATTAACTTATTGACTAATCAGAATATGTCCGACGCAGGGCAAATTGAATAATTACCAGTTAATGCGTGTATTTACATCAACTGTTTAGTTGTACGCTTTAGCCGTCCTCAGAAACGTCATTGTACCACAAATTGCCGGCAAATTGGGAACAGACGCAATCGCAATTTAGCGCGCGCCTGTACGTGATTGGTAGACACGCCCTACGCCACGTTCGAAACTCCATTCAAAGAACGAAGAAATGGAATTATGCACAACGTAAATAAGAACGCCTTTGTGAACTCACTTGCCTTATTTAAACTGTCACCGGCTTCAGGACGGCGTCTTGCCGTAATGAAATTGCCGACTGGCCGCGTCACGGCGTGCGGCGTGACGTTTGACGTCGCTAGTCGTGATAAATTAACGCGTGCAACAAAGCTCGCTTCATTTGAAACGGGTTAATCTATTAATTGTTTCTTTTACACTTGCTCTGTCTGTTTTGACCTTGTGTGTGTAATGGTGTTGTCTTTGATGTGCTTATGAAGAGTGTTACATTGTTTTGTAATCCTTTTGTGTTCGAATATTTACTAAAAGTGCTGTAAATAATGTTTTATATTTCTGATATATATTATTTTACTGGAAAAATATAGCATAGCTTTAAATATCAGTAATAACGTAGCTGTAGATACTAAATTCACTGTATTTTTTTTTTTTTAACTTCACGCTGTAACCCACATATAGCAGGGTAGGAAGAGGGAACCAGAGTACATAGTATTAAGACACTGAATTCTCTTTCAATAATTCCGTTCCCCACTTTCCGCCGAATTAAGGCATTGCGTGTTGAGTGGCGGAACTCAAGGCCGCGCTTTGCCTTGTTACCAAACCCAAGAAATGAAAATACTAAATTTTACATTTCCTGGAGTGGGAATCGAACCCACAACCTGTCGCGTTTACAGTCGCACGCTTGTGCCTCTATGCCACGACAGGCGTTTAATAAAATTTTAATAATTCAAATCAACAAATAGTAACAAAAAGATTTTGAAAATGTCAAAATTTGAAACGCTAAAGATAAAATTAATATTTGCTTACAAAATTACTCAATAACTACTTAACAAAACAACATAAACATAACAATTATGAGAGTCATTCAATTTAATACACTATTCTATTTATAAAGTAGCGGACCCAGCGCGCGCCCCTGAGGGACACCGCTCCCGCGGGACGATTTGCACGCTTATCCCTTTGTGTAACAGATTAGATATTGTACCGAGTGTTAGTCCTCCACCAGATGATATTCACGCTCGATATATTAAGCATTGAGAAGAATTTACTATAACGCCTTCTTCGTCTTACTGTACCCTTCGCTTTTGTGAAAGTTGTTTTGGGCCACTTACTCTAATGATTAGTTTTTTTTATATTTTTTTCTAGTTTTGATAGTTTTTATTAAAGTATAGATAATATCATCGTTCTTACGCTGTTTATGTGTGATTTTCAATTACTTTGGGTTATTTTAGATGAATTCAAAGTGAAAGGGCAGTATTGTCTTTGACTTCATTGTCTGACATGTAATGTCTCTAAATCAGATGGAAAATTCAAAAGGGGATTAATATAAGATTAAGTTTTCTCTGCTTATAAGAATTGAAAATTAAATATACCTAAATAATTAAATAATTCATTAGAAATAAATGGTGGGAAGCTTACTATGTGAGAGATAGTATTTCCTAATATAAAAATAACGAACAAATAATAACTCTACAGTAACAACAAAATAAATAAATAGAATATTGTTTTAATAAAATGTTATTATTGTTGTGATTTCAAATTTCATTATCTACAAACAGATTTTAAAATTTCTAACGATCGAATTATAAGAACTAACTTGTCCAAATTCTAACAGTTCTAATAACTAAGGTCATTACAAAGTTAGAAGTATTTAGGTAGCTTGTTTGGTTCTCTTCGAAATTGCCCGCCGTTACAACGCTTCACTATTCGCTTTCCAACTCCAGATCTAACATCGCATGGGCACCCAACAAATTGTTTTGCAAGCGATACAAATTCGACCCTTTAAATAATACGTCCAGTGGCAATGATCTCTTTACTGTTGCAATGCTTGTATTAACTGAGTTCTTCTTGAGCTGGTCTTTGTCACATACAAGTAATAAATTGCCGGGTAGGAGTAATTCCCTCGCACGGCGCTACGCATCATTAACGGGCCCGAATGTGCTGCCAAATTAACAATTACACGAACCTTTGTGCCTCTATGTTAATTAGGAAATTCACTGCGCCGCGCCGAGTAATGTGTATACCAGCGCCAATTATATGAGTACGACTACACTGGCAGATACAGAGGATGTGCGCCCAAATACTTTGTCATTGTGCGTGATTATTAAAACTGTTGTTGTTTATTAAAATTTGTTGAAGAGAATGTGGAAAATATGTGAATGTAGTGATTTTGATAGTGGTTTTCGTTTTGTTATTTATTTAGATGTTTATGGGTTGTTATATGAAACTTTTATTGTTACAAAAATGTTGTTCAAAAATTATGTTCGATCATAATGCCTATTTTATTATTGACTTACTTATTCACTTTCCTATATTTACAAATAGTTTTTCATTTTCACGCTATATCCCGCACAGCACACAGCAGGGTAGGCGGAGGGAACCTAAGAACCTAGTATTAAGACACTCCGTTCTATTAAGATTTCTCTCCACTTTCCACCTAATTTAGACATATATGAATATACATATATTCAATACATTCATTCCCTGGAGTGGAAAGTCCAGTGGAAATCGCGCTTCGACTGACCTCTATTTACAAATATGATTACGCAATAAAATCATATGTTTAAAGTAGATAACATCATACAAATCAATCAAATAATATAAAATAATTGAATTAGAAAATGAGATTTTCCATCGCCACCAGCAAACAATTACGAGTGACTAATTCCGGTGTCGCCTAATCTTCGCCACAATTAGACTGTCAGAGGCTCTTGCGACCCAATCAATATCGGTAGACCGCCCGCCGGCACCGGCTTTGTGCTCCCCAATAGCCTTCTACCTAGTAATACTATGAAAATACACATGTATGTATATTTATAATATGTTAAATAACTTTAAAGTATTTTGATTAATTTTGATGAACAAGGTCACCATTGCGTAGTGAAAGAGTTCCTGCTTGTTAATGCGATTATTTGTGGGAATGATGGCACTCGACATTTTATTAGGTTTAAATTATTTCAATTTTTTGCCTCTAGGTAGACAAAGTACGGCGTTGAGTTCCGTCACTTAGCGCAATCTATCGAAATCGGATAGGAAATAGAGTGTTTTGGTACTAGATTCTTACTGATTATCATTCCACTTTCCACTCGAATTCGAAACATTGCATGTTGTGTCGAAACATACCTTGCTTTTAAAGAACTGTACACATACGTACATAGCTTCACGTTGTATCCCACAGATAGCAGGCTGAGGGAACCTAGTGTTAAGACACTCCGTTTCCCACTTTCCGCCGAATTGAATGGAGTGTTTTGGTACTAGATTCTTACTGATTATCATTCCATATGGAATGAATCGTGAAGCTGAATATAATGTATTTTAACTGTAAATTTTGTTTATTAAGTAATTTGTATTACAACGCTTTCTTTTACCAGAGTAGAGGAAAGAAAATTATTTAAATATAATCATTATTTCTAATGGGAGTTGTATCCAATCGTATCTTCACTCTATATTCTGCAGAGCTTGTCAATCAAAGAGAACCTAGTGTTAAAACTCTCTTTCACCAATTGCATTTACAAAAGACCTATAAAATCTCTTATATATATTTTTTCACTTCACGCTGTATCCCGCATATAGCAGGGTAGGCAGAAGGAACCAGAGAACCTAGTGTTACGACACTCCGTTCTCTTCTAACATTTCCGTTATCCACTTTAATATATTGTATAATATTAAGCTTTTATAGATTACCTGTAGTAGTCTACATACTCACAACATAGGACCCACTCTACCCTGTTCACGTTCTCGTATGAAAATGAGCCGGTGCCGGCAATTGATTGCATTTTCCGAATAATTTCACCTCGGCGCACATTGTTGGCGCAATCAGGAGCCTCTGTAATGATTCATTTTATTATAGCCTTATTGGCATACCTTTGTACCTTTTATAGATTTTTTTGCTGATGTTGAATATTTAAGTAATTCTAATGGATTGTTTTAAATATTTTTCTAGATTGATTTCGTAGCTTAGATGTTGGATTTGAAAAGCAGCTTCACAGTCCATTCCGAATAAGGTTGTCAAAGAGAATCTACTGTCAATATCCTAGGTTCTCCGATTTCCACACGAAATCGAAACATTGTGTGTTGTGTAACATACCTTGCTTTTAAAGAAATATTATTTTGAATAACTTATAATTGGGCACCGTAGCATAGTTTGAATGATTATAACTGCAAAAGTCCTAGTTGTGTCATAAAACTATCACAGTCTAACCTAATACAAAATGTCTTAGCCTTCGCGCGATGAAAAGAATAAAGTGATTCAATAAAATCTCTTAAGGCGATAAGTGATTAAAAATAAACATTTTAACTATTAATGATTACCTAAAATATACAATATTACATAAATAATAAATCTTACTTTTAGACTCTTGAAGTTTTCAAGTTATATATTATAAGTTCATAATCTCTCTAAAATAACCATAGCTTCACGCTTTTGTCCAGCAGGGTAGTCAGGGAGAACCTAGTCTCAAGACTCTCTTTTTTTTTTTTTTTTTTATGGATAACTGATGGCAAACGAGCAGAAGGACCACCTGATGGTAAGTGGTTACCTTCGCCCATGAATATCTACAACACCAGAGGCGTTGTAGATGCGTTGCCAACCTAGAGGATACAGATGGAAGGGGAGGACAATGTAGAAGTCCGCTATCAGAACCACTACATTTTGGGGAAAGGATGGGTGGGAAAGGGGAAAACCTGGCTTACATGCCATCGAACCGGAACACATCATAAGATATTTGGCGGTTCGTCTTTGAGATGATAGTAGTCGCGAGCCAGACGGAGGACGAACCTCCTACCACCAAACGAACCTCCTACCTCTCTACCATTTTCCATGTGGAATTTAGACACTGTGTGTAAAGTGGCGGAACTAAACGCCGCGAAAAATATAAACATTAATTAATGAAATAAATATTAGAATAAGCATAACTTCCTGAGTATTACGTTCTCGTATGTGTATACTGTATGTATACATATGTAGAGTTATATAATAGGGCGGAGTATTAATTTGCAGCGCGGATCGAGTTTAATTAACAAATTTAATTAGAAATTAACTGTTTCGCAGAGACGAGCGGTGAGGTAGGGTTGCCGCACGAGCTCACGACCTATATGTACTGTTTTTACTATATTTTTGATAATATGACAACCTTTTTGACTGTTTTTAAAAAGAAAAAGGTTATCGATTAGACTGTATTTTTTATGTGTGTTACCGCTGATATTTTTTTACTGGGTAAACCAATTTTGATGATTCTATTTTTTCTGTGATAGTTATTGCTTCTAAAATGTTTCCATTTTTGAAACAATAACTATCACTATTATATAAAATTTGATTAAAATTTGGCGAGTCGTTAGTAAAATATCATTTTATTAATACGTGAAGGAAAAATTTTGGATCTTTTTTTTTTTTTTTATGGATACCGGATGGCAAACGAGCAGAAGGACCACCTGATGGTAAGTGGTTACCTTCGCCCATGAACATCTACAACACCAGAGGCGTTGTAGATGCGTTGTCAACCTAGAGGATACAGATGGAAGGGGAGGACAATGTAGTAGTCCGCTAACGGAATCACTACATTTTGGGGAAAGGATGGGTGGGATAGGGGAAAACCTGGCTTACATGCCATCGAACCGGAACACATCATAAGATATTTGGCGGTTCGTCTTTGACATGATAGTGGTCGCGAGCCAGACGGAGGACGAACCTCCTACCACCAAAATCTTTTTTTATGAAAACTATACGAACCGAGATATGTAAATATTGATATAGTGTTTATGGAGAAGGAATGCAGAGAACTTATATCTTCTATAATAATGTATCAGAAATATATTAAATTAATAAAATAAATATTATTCACATTACTACCATGTTTGTCATAAGTTTGAAATTTAAAAGAAATTGTATTTAAAGGTGACATGTTGACATGTTGCTATGGCAACGTGACTTAGAAGTTATGTTGTGTGCTGAGATTTATATACACATAGATTTTTTCTATTTAAACGCCTGTCGTGGCGGAGAGGCACAAGCATGCGAATGTAAACGCGACAGGTTGTGGGTTCGATTCCCACCCAAGAAAATGGAATTTTTCATTTCCTTAGTTTGGTTACTAGGCAAAGCGCGGCGTTGAGTTCCGCCACTCAGCACGCAATGCCTCAATTCGACGGAAAGTGGAGAACCGAGTGTCTTAACACTAGGTTCCTTCTGCCTACCCTGCTATATGCAGGATACAGCGTGAAGCTATCTATATGACCCGTACTTTTTACCAACTATTACATTCTTTAAGAGTTACCTTTTTTAAACTTTATTTAGAACATATAAAATGCTATATTTTATGATAATAATAGAATCAGTCACCCCTAACTAAGCACACAGTGCGGTTCCAAATTTCAAAATTGAATCTAGCCGCTGTATACGATAATTGGTTTGGTTTATATGCTTAGTTACTGGCGAGTAGCTCGCTCTCAATTACAACCAATCACTACGCTTCTACTAAAATATGTCATTATCTGTCCTGACTATTCTGTTCATTAATTTAGTGTTCTCGTTTAGTTTATTTGTATCGTAGAGTCGCGTTTATATATGTTTTGAATTATAAGCTATATCAAGTTTTTTCTCGCTTAGCGGGGTAGGAGAACTTAGTGTTAAGACACTCCGTTGACTTTCTGCCTGAATTTATTCTATCGAGTCGCAGAAGAACAATGTCTGTAGATGCGATAGGCTGTGCGTTTGTTTCTCACTTGTAGTCGTATCAGATATGAAAATAGTTAAAACACACACAACTGGCGGCTTTAAGTTCCGCTTCTCAACACACAATGTCTTGAATACGAAATTATGAAGTGTTATGCTAATATTTAAAAACTTATTGTAAAATTGTGTGTGGAATAAATTAAGATATATATGTTTTATGAAATATGATATAGTGTTCATATTTTTAGGTTATTTCGAATAATAGTTGCCTAAGTTCTGGGATAGACTGATTTAAAAAAAACTACATTCTCATTTCCTTACAGTCATAATGTTAAAGGTTCCTGAACTTAATAGTACAAATATATATCCTTACTAATATTATAAATGCGAAAATAACTCTGTCTGTCTGTCTGTCTGTCTGTTACGCTTTCACGCCTAAGCCATTGAACATATTTTGATGAAGTTCGGTATAAATGTAGAACTGAAGTTGGGAAAGGACATAAGATACTTTTTATCGCGAAAAAAAATTTGTCAAACAGCCTAGACCTTGGGAAAAACTATAGGCTACTCCTAACCATGTCGCGCGATATAACCGAATTCCACGCGGGCGAAGCCGCGGGCGGAAAGCTAGTATTATATAAAAACAACACTTTCAGATTGAAATAAATTCTTATTTATAATATATTATTTTTAAAAGAAAAGTATTTATTGTTACTGTCTAAATGCAAACAGAAAATTGCCAGTATCTTTCAAAAAAAAATATTTAATGAGTTTTTGCACATAGTGACTGCAGATAGCGTTCATATTATATTAAGGCTTCCATTGTCATACACTATCTTAATAGAATACAGTGGTTCAAATGATAATGGATATAATCTATAATAAACTGGATTATCCTTAATAATCCCACTAACTACAAAAAATGATCTTAAACACTTGGTATAAAAAATATTACCAATAATAATTCTCTTTTTTATTATCTATAAAGGACCTAGCTGGAACCCATGAATTCTTGTGCGTAGACTATAAAACTCAAAATCTCAGTTTTTCCCATTTTCGTTGGAATTTCGAGAAATCCTCTCTAGACATCAAGGAACCAAATGCCAAAAACCAGCATTCTACATCCAGTAGTTTCGCCTATCTATTGTCTGTCAGTCACTCAGTAACGCAAAACTTTTTATATATAGATTAAGTTGTATAAGAAACTAAAACCTTTCTTTCACAGGTTTGGTTCCAAAACCGCCGAGCCAAGTGGCGTAAGACCGAGAAGTGCTGGGGACGGTCCACCATCATGGCGGAGTACGGTCTCTATGGGGCCATGGTCCGTCACTCTCTACCTCTGCCAGAGACTATTCTGAAGAGCGCTAAGGAGAATGACAATGTTGCACCCTGGTTGCTAGGTAAGCATTTAGAAAAAAGTATTCCTAATAAATATTTAATTCTTTTCTGTTATCTGCATGCATGCTTTACTGGTATGACTTTTATCAAAATATTTGAAACGGCTATCGAAATTTATTTAAAAAAAAAGCTTTTGGCACTATAGTATTAGTTTCTTTATCTAAAACTTCTAATAAGAAATAAAAATGATTACATTATTACATTCTTAGATTGTTATTCTTTGAATTTTGATAAACTTTCTTTGTTATAATCATAGTGACATTTTATTTTACGTAGTCACTTTAAAATGTATTAGACGTAGTTAAAATTATTTAAGTTTATTTGTAGCGCTTTAAAAGTCAAAGTCAAAGTCAAAGTCAAATAATTTTAACTTTGACTTTGACTTTGACAAAATAGCCTTTGCATGCTTTGTATAAAGACAATAACATATAGTTGTAGAGATCTTTACTTTACTGTAGACTTACAGTAGTATTATCTTATTAGTTATAACTATTCAAATAAGATCTTCTTTAATATCTGCAAATCTTTAAAAACTATATCGCCTTGAGAGTATCTATTACAAATATTAAATATATTAATATCCAAATAATTAAAATTCAATTCCCCATATAAAAAGTAGAGTTCCATACATTTATGATCGGATTTTCCTAAAATTTAATCCCGGCTCTACATCGTATAGTTAGCTACATGATATATGACCTAAATACTAATCCGGGTTGTAGTAAAAAATGTCTGACGTGATGATTTTGTTCAAGAGTCGAGCGGGAGAGCGGCGGGGCGCCCGTAGCGCCGGCCCGGACCGCCGCCGTCCGGTGAGTCCCCACTTTCTATACTGGACTATGCTTTAATTAGCTTGAACAAAATCACCACTCAGATGACATTGTTTTCGATAATTAACCTGTAATTACCCGCTAATTAGGTACTTATACTTTAGAAAGACTACCAACCAATACTAGATTCTGTTAAACGGTTCTTTAGACCTGGATTTAAAATAATGAAATTATAACATAATATTATGACGTTTTGGAGAAGTATTGTTTCTTGAAGTATATTTAGAAAAATATTTTATTAATTTATATAGATTAGAGTCAATAATAATAGTAGAGCAAATAGATCGTACTGAAAATGAAACAAAATTATCTTTTGATATCGTTTAAACGTCACTCCATTATCTAATTTTCACTTAACTAATTACATTGGATGCAAATTTAAATAAAAATATACTATGATATAATAAATGTATATAAATTAATCATATACATACAGTATTAATCATAACTAAAAAATCCACTAAGCAAACATCACACCACCTAATCCTATTAACTATTAAAAAAGTCAACCCAAAAGAGCACTAGTGAGTCAGTAAAAACCGAAATCATTTTATAAAAGAGATCTTCGTTAAAAACACACTCGCGTTAGACTTCACGCAGACAAAGATACGTGTAATTTTTAATCTCGACTACAAGAGATGTTCATTTTTCACAGGCTCCTCTAATGGGTGACGTCTACGGAAATTTCAACTTTGTGCCCTACACGTAGATACGATATGGTAGGAAATGCTAAGATTGTGCAAATAGTGAAGGAATTCGCGAAGGGCTTATAAGCATTCTGTTTGTGCGGTAGAGACGTGCGGCCGCGTCTGTTGTCAGTAGTGTAAACAAGGAAACGTTTAGGTTTCCAGTTCACGAGATTTAGAACTGCGCTTTTTTATTATATTTCGTCTTTTTTTTTTAATAGTTTTCTTGGAATAACTTGAATTTTCTAGGTTTTTGAATATTTTTAGTGTAATGTAGAGCTCTATGAATAAAAAATAGTACAAAATGTGATATAGGGTCTTTATTATTATTTAATATTTGTTTAATCAATTAAGTTACTAAATGTTCTACTTGTCATATCAAAAATTTTGAAATTTAATTTATATAAAGAAAATTATTATATATCATATATTACATAAACTCTATAAAAATATAATAAACAATAAATTAATAAGCAAAAGAAATCAAATTTATGAAAAAATCATGAAAAATCACCACATTTTTCACAAATCGGTTAAATCCCAACCCCTTCGCGAACTCTACCAAAAAGCATCTCTACATAAACGAATCTAGCAAATCAGAGCGCAATCATATCATGGCTGCATACAGCCTTAGCGGGGGTCGCGGCGGGGGGTCGGTGGTCGGGGGTTCGCGGGGGTTCGCGGGGGTCCCGGCGGGGGGCGGGCCAAGATGGCCGCCGCTTTGTCTAAGCCCTGATTATGGGGGACTCGCTTACATATTAATTATGTACTTAGCGGTACTCCGTTTTCACCTGACTACGAGTATACCTAGCGTGAGTGCTGTTTATTTTTTTGAGTGCGGTTGTTTTATGTGCCTCTCTTTTCTCTATATATTTAATATTTTTTTGCCGGTTTTTTATGTGGAGTCGCCGGTTTATTGTATGTAAAGTCAAGCAAAGATCTGTCATACTGTATTTTTGTTAAATATCGATTTAAATATATTACAATTAAAAATTATTCTCTTCGCTTTTTAATATTTAAATAATTATATTAAAAATCGTTGTCGGATAAGTCACAAAAAATTCGACCTAAATCTAAAAAGATTTTAGATCAATTTTACACAAATTTTAAAAATATTGACCTTTTCACATTTTAAATGTTCATCTCTACAATTTTAATGAATTTACATTTTTTTTAAATAATTAATATACTTTTTTCTCATTTTTCTCTTTTTGAGATATTCCCTCGACTAATACAGCACTTAGTTTAAATAACCAAAAACATCTCCATATGTAATAAATATAAATATTTTCCTCTCTTTACACAACTGCGCTATTGCCATGTAGAGTTATGATTAGTGCCATAACCCACCGTATTTTTGCATTCCTTATTCTATATACCATACTCTTATATGATAAAGAAAAAACGCCTGTCGTGGCGCAGATGCACAAGCGTGCGACTGTAAACGCGACAGGTTATGGGTTCGATTCCCACTCCAGGAAATGTAAAAGTTTAGTATTTTCATTTCCTGGCTTTGGTAACAAGGCAAAGCGCAGCATTGAGTTCCACCACTCAGCACACAATGCCTCAATTCGGCGGAGAGTGGGGAATGGACTGTCTTAACACTAGATTCTCAGACGGGATACAGCGTGAAGCTAAAAAAAAAATAAAAAATAAACTGGATCCCTACCGTTAAATTACGGTCAAATTACACAAAATCCTTATAAATTTATAGCCTATGTGTTATTCTATTGTATAATCTATATTACAGTAGAAAAACAGAATCATATTTAGATGCATGCAGTAGGTTTTATATGAAAAAGTAGCAAATATCCATACGTACTCACAAACTTTCACTTTTGTAATATAAGTAGGATTTATTTTGAAAAATATATGTACATATATATCAGAATTAAAATGTTTACTTCTTAAATAAAACATACTTTGTTATAGAACCTTAAAAACTGTTGTTTCCATCGACTTCACCAATTATTTGTAAGTTTAATATTTGTAAAGTTATGTCAATAGTTAGTAAATTGTTTTCATTGAAATTAAAAGTTTTATTAGAGTAGCGGAAATACATTTTGCCTCCATACGTGTAGCTCATTGCCTAATATACCACTAAAGGAACTTCACGCTATTTCCCGCATAGCAAGGTAGATAGAACCTATTGTTAAAACTCTCTGTTCTTCGTTAGATATTGAAAGTTAAATATATGTATAATTAAAGGATACTGAGAGATACTGAAAAATGATTTACAAATCTAATTCAGGACGGTAGCAAAATATTTTTTATATATAATTTGTGGTAATTTGGAAAAGCAAAACATATTTTTAAAAATCACGTCTCTTTTATAAATAATATTTTTAACCGATTTCCAAAATAAAAAAAATGTCTCTTTTCGACTGTATTTTTTTTGTGTGTCATACATAAAAAAAAACAGATGAACCAATTTTGATATTTTTTTATATGATTACTAGTGCTTGTAATGTTAAATTTAGTTAAGATCTTTTAAGTAGTTTTTGAGTTATTCGTAATAATCTTACTTTTTAGAATATTTCATGTAAAGTCGGTTTTCTTTTCTGTTAAAATCCTTTTCATTATAACTAACTAGAACTAACTATAGGTTACATATTCTTTATGTAATATATTTTGAAATTTCTAACATTTTGCTACAAATGATATCAGGCTTTAGATGAGATTATTACAAGCTTTGAATCTTTATTATTTTTACTAAAATATATATTATTTAAATTCATTAAATAATTTTATAGTCAACTAGATATTTAGACTTATACTTAGATTTCGCGATTTTAACACATATTAAGTGAAACTATTTTAACCATTTTATTAAATCGGTGATCATATTTAGACCTTGGGAATGAAATGCTCGCTCCAGTCTGTTTCAAAGGTATCATTGCCAATAATAAAGAATTGTAAACCATTGTCGAATATAAAAAAAAAAAAAAAAAAAAATAGTCCCGCTGAGTTTTTTGCGCCGGTTCTTCTCAGGTCTGAGGCATTAAATTTAGTGAACTGGTGGTAAATTATTTGACGTTCAAAAAATGAAGCTTGTAACTTCTTATTTTGAATAAAATTATTTGACTTTGACTTTGACTTTGACATAAGTAGACAAGTAGATGTACTACTGTAAAGTGTTCGACAAGTCCGGTTTTCAAAAATTAAGATATTTCAGAATATTAGAATATACGCAATGATTCTGGTTACAATAGTTTTATTGAATATAGATATTAATTATTGTATTATGGCCAAAGTACACAATTATTTAATAAATTCACCTTCTTCAAAAGGGGAATAAATAGGTTTTTGAAGGGTCGGCAACGCGTAAGTGATGCCCCTGGTGTTGCAAGCGTCCATAGGCCACGGTAATCACTTACCATCAGGTGGGCCGTGTGCCTTGTTGCCACCGTCGTGGTATAAAAGAAAAATAAATTCTCATATATAAACTATATTATTTTAAAGTTTAATCAAGATGTGTTCAGTAGTTTTTGAGAAAAAAAATAACAAAAATCCATCGATTCTCACTTATAAACGATATAATTAAATAAAAAATAAATTTTATTTTGTACGTAAATGTGCTTGAAACACATGGTAGTGTATAATATTTATTTTATTAATTTAATATATTTTTAAATCATAAAATCCTTTATTACTGGCTTTCTGAAATTTCCTCCATATAAACTTTATCTATGACATATTTCATACTCCTTCGTTCGCATAATTTTCATCATGTCGATAATAAAAATTAATAAAAATTACGTTAGTGTCAAAAAATCTAAGTAATTATTTTAAGTAGAACTAATGTAATGTGTTCATTTAGATTTTTATCTATATAAGTTTCTACTAGTGCTTGAAATTATTTTATTGCAAGCTCCACTCTTTGCCTAATACAGCTACCCTCAGAGGGAACCTAGTGTCAAAACACTCCGTTCTCCACTTTCCGCCTTAATCAATTCAATGCGAAAAAATGAAAATCATTTAAATATATATTTTTTTTAACTTCACGCTGTATCCCGCATATAGCAGGGTAGGCAGAGAGAACCTGAGAACCTAGTGTTAAGACACTCCGTTCTCTTACAACAATTCCGTTCCCCACTTTCCGCCGAATTGAGACATTGCGTGCTGAGTAGCGGAACTCGCTTTGCCTTGTTACCAAACCCAAGAAATCAAAATATTAACATTTCCTAAATGATTAAATATAATAATTCCTCCTATTAAGAATCGAACCTACAACCTCTCGCGTTACCAGTCTATAATGTTTTACTGTGCCGCAACTTTTTAATAGATTTCTATTTAATTTGTGATACGAAATTACTGTTACTCATTACATATTAAAATATAATTATAAATTCGATTTTAGACCAAAAATATTGATAATAATAATAATCCTTCTATTACGAGAAATGTGAAACTTTGTGAAAATGGATGTTTGTTACTCTTTCGCGCAAAAACTACTGAACTTCATGTACATTCAGTACATAGAACTTTACACTCTCTCTTCAGAGATATTTGAAAGTAACAAAATCTAATATAATTAAAAATAGATTTCGAATGTACTAGAGAAACGGATACTGAAAACATTTTTGAATGCTCTACATTACTATGAAAGTATCTTAGTTTCAGTAAATATGTATCTTCAACAAAATAAAAGAATTAATTATAAAATTTTACAATATAATGGAATATTATTTATAATCTTGTTAGGTGGTAGGAGGTTCGTCCTCCGACTGGCTCGCGACCACTATCATGTCAAAGACGAACCGCCAAATATCTAATGATGTGTTCCGGTTCGATGGCATGTAAGCCAGATTTTCCCCTTTCCCACCCATCCTTCCCCCAAAATGTGGTGGTTCTGATAGTGGACTACTACATCGTCCCCCCTTCTATCAGTATCCTCTAGGTTGGCAACGCATCTACAACATCTCTGGTGTTGTAGATGTC
>JAKGSA010000144.1:379592-492458 GCA_033558755.1 Philaethria dido
TATTATAAAAATATACACGATTTCATGTGCTTACGTAACTTTTTTTCAGTTATACGAATATGCAAATATTGTTTTCGAGAAAACATACGTTTCAAGGCACGACAAGTGTTACATATCAATATGTTACTGCAGACATTAAAAAAATATATATATGTATCTTGTAATATTTAATATCACATCGCATTTTCGTAACTATAGCTGTGGAAACGTCACATTTCATGTGGCTTAATATTTTTTTTTTAACTTCACGCTGTATCCCGCACTTAGCAGGGTAGGCTTCCCGCTGCCTACCTGAGAACCTAGTATTAAGACACTCCGTTCTTTTTACATTTGTTTTCCCCATTTTACGCCAAATTGAGGCATTGCGTGCTGAGTGGCGGAACTCAACGCCGCACTTTGCCTTATTACCAGACGGAATCAAAATATTAAATATACATTATTATAAATATATAATATTTTTCATTATCTAGAGCACAATCAGTCACGCTTACAGTCGCACTCTTGTGTCTCTGCGCCACGACTGGCCGCGGCCATCTAAATTATTTATATAATTTATTTCCCTGTCCAAGAGATTTTTTTATTTTTTATATATTATAAGAATTTCACTAGCAACACGCAGTTTCTAGAAATCGGGTGGAAAGCGGGGAACAGAGTGTCTTGATACTAGGTTTCTATCTGAGTTTGTTTATCTCTACCCTGGTAGCGTAAAGTGTGCTTTTAAAAAAGTAAATTTAAACATTCTACTAGTTTTAGTTTAATTATAAAATAATAATAAATAAAAGTTATATTTAATATGAATATTTTATAAAAATTGTATTAACAAATATAAGAGACCGCGAACAAATAAATAACTGAATCAGATCTACTTCATAAAAGGCTCTCATTGTTCAGCATTTGCTGGAGTACAAAGGCATTATGATGAAAATTACAATTTTTCTTTTTTTTGATTTATTATCAATGTAACTCATAGCTGTTTGGTGAGACCAAATCAGTATCGAATTCAACTCTACCTTACCGTCAATAGAGAAGGATAATGGGTAATATTAGCTAATTATTTGTTATAAATTACAATGTAAACAACATATTTTAAATTAAAGTTGAATATTAAGTGTAAAAATTATATTTCGACTACTAAAAGTTAAACATAAAGCGATATGAAAGGTCATACCCACATGTAGCGCGTAATAGAAGCTAATTAGCGCGCGCGTTTGCTTCATACACACAAATTGACAAAACCATAATATTCTTTTTATACTTTTTTATACGTTAAAATTAAATTAAACACCCGAAAACAATAAAAAAGCAGTTTTTTCTCACAAAACAGCAAGCAAAGTCAAGTGCAGACACTAGTTCAATGACCCCATCAACCGCAACAGTGCCCAACATATCCTAATTGTGAAATGTATCGATAAAAGCGTAAAAATATCTAAAAAAAATGTAATTGTATTATACAATTCACTCAGGGCCTACATCAAAGTGCCAGCGCAAATGGATCGTAATGCATTCAAAGAGCACCTTACGAATTGTATGCCTATTATACACTTGCTTTGTGCATCACTCTTTTATCTTAGTAAATGACACGCGGTTAGGCAAGGGACATACTTGTGTGGTAACGCGCGAAGCTAGCGACGACGAGGCGACGTGGAGACGTGGAAATGTGGTAGAGTTTCAAGGTCATGCATAGAAATTGTATGGAACATATACTTGTTTCTATTTGCTTTGAAATTTTGTTGCTAAACTAATTATTGGAATGGAATTTGGGGGTAATGGTACCAGGTATGAAAATGGGCTAGAGCACATATTTGAATATTATCTCTCTGAAATGACGTAAATTGAAATTTTCAAGTACATATTCTAAAAGATGTAAAAATATTTGAATTTTGTCAATATAAACACATGTACATATATTGAGTAATACAGTTAATAAGCAAAGAAAAATCAAAGAAAATCATCGTCAAAAATTCAGGAAAAATCTGAAAATTGCTCTCTAAGTTTCATAATAATGTAAACAAAAAATTATAGAGTATTAAAAGAGTATATTTTGAAATCAATTGGCATAAAATTTTTAGCTAAAAAGTCTTTTACCTGAAAGTAAGTGTAGATATACTTCAGTTTTTAAACATTATAGTATTCTTAAATTTTCAAGAACTTATTATAGTATAGTAGTAACATACCCTAATATAAGCAACGATAAGAGTTTTAATAAAAAACTGAATTAATAATAAAAAAATCAACTTTATTTGGGCACAAGCATAGTGCAACCGCGGCCTTACCATTACTTTAAATGAAGAACCTAGCGAGCACTTCACTAGTGGAAACTCAATCGAATTGTATGCTTGAAGGCATTCCCCACCCTCGTCCTAAAAGGTAGCCGTTTGAAGGCACCGCCAAATTACTATCTCTAAACGTGGTGGCAATTTATGTTAGTATTATAGTGCTCTAGTGGCAGAGTGTGTTCTGAGCTTTATAGAGAGGTAGCGCTTGCAGTGCCTTCGGGTTTGACTGAAATTGTAAAATATTGCTATTTATGGGAATTCAATAAAAAAACAGAAAACTATAGTAAAAATATTTTCATAAGTCATAAATCACAGTTCTGAAATAATAAAAAAAAATATCGTGTTATTGTCGAAGGAACATTGTCCATATAGGACATTGTACTGAACACCTTGTTTGAATAACATATAAAAAATAAAAAAATCTAATATATTGATATTACAGTCTTTATATAAGAATAATCAATTCATATTACATTCTGTTACATAATTCTCATATTTTTTTTTTTGAGAAAAATTATGAATTTAGGATTATATTAAATTAAGGTTCTATATATACAATATATATGAAATAACATTCATTGTCTTATATGTAAGAGATACATTAAGCTGAAAGTAAGACTTGTGAGACAATTTTTATACTTCATGATTATTTTTTATAATAATAATATATATAAAAGCGACTCTATATTTTGAGGAAATTAACTAAAATCGTCTCTATGTGACTAGCTATTTTATTATATACATTTCTTAAACAAAAGGCTAACAAATATATTGATAAAAAATAAAATTCACACATACACAAAATAAAAAATGGAACCGATGGAAAAAATTGTAATGATAAGGAAAATGAGGAACGGAGTATCTTAACACTAGGTTCCCTCTGCCTACCCTGCTATATGCGGGATTCAGCGTGAAGCTATGTATGAATGAATGAATGAATAAGGTAATAATGAATAATTAGTGATCCCTAACACGTAACCCAAAACAAGAATATTAAAATACAGGAGATACCTCTTTATAACTTAACATAAAGAAGAATTCGTAAAAAAAAAAAATTAATAAAGCAGCTCCACTATTTATTTATTAGGGAAAACAGTATCATATATATATCATACTACATACTCATCTTTTGTACCAAAAACATATATAAAATGGACCTAAAAAAAAACTTTAAAATACGCCAATACATAACCTCTACATAGAGATGTAGAGGTCTCTACATACAAATCAGCAGTGTTCCATAAATTGCATACAATAATTAAAAAATAATTCCACAATCTCGACTGGAATGCCTCACCGTAAGCACTTATTAATTATTTTGCCTCTCTGTTGGTGTCTGTAGGTGTGAAAACATTTCTAGCACATCTTAAATTCAATTTACTTGAATCATAATTATAGGTGACAATTTAACGATACACGTCGAATGACTATCATTATCTAGAAATAGAAATTATATCTTTTTATTAAATTTTTTACTTGTTTTAATCATGATTTTTTGTGAATCTTGTAAGGCAAACCGCGGCGTTGAGTTCCGCAGCTTATTATGGTAGGTCTCCATTTTGGCGAACGTGTTTGAATTATAATTATAGGTGACAGTTTAACCATACGCGTCGAATGATTATCATTATGTATAAATAAAAATTATCTTTTCATAAGATTTTTTACTTGTTTTAATTATGATCTTTTGTAAATTTGGTAGGGCAGAGCGCGGCGTTGAGTTCCGCAAATTACCATATTCCATCTATCAACTATAGGTCGAATTTGTAGAACTAGGAATTACATCTTATCATAAATTTTTTGGCTTAGTTTTAATTGTGATTTTCGGTGGGTCTTGTAAGGCAAAACGCGGCGTTGAATTCTGCCATTTAATATGGAAGGTCTCGATTTCGGCCGGAAAGCTGTTAATGGAGTGTCTTGAGATAAGGTTTACTCTGACTATCCTGTATGGGATAAAGTGTGAAGCTGTTTTCTTTCTTATGTGAAAAATTTTAATTGTTAGGATTAAGTTATAAGGTCTTTCGCAAGGAAACTGTGATACAGTTAGTTATTAAAGATTTTTTTTAGATATCGTAATATTAAAACGTGAAGAAATAGCTTTGGATCCTTTTTTATTTCTAAGAAACACATATTTTAAACAACTACAGTCATAGTTATTAAAACATAGAGCATTTTTAAACCACTAATATTATTAATATAGATAGATGAGTGTCTGTTAGTCTTTCATGCAAATTTTACTGAATGAATTTGTATGGAACTACAGCAATATATAAAATCATATATTGATAAGTATCTAGTATACAATAAAATTCTCTTTTTTAACCACACAAAACTCAATCACATCCAAAAATTTAAATATTTTGTTACTTATATAGTTTCTGTGAGCCTAATCGCAGCGAACTAACTGCTAGATGCTAAATCAAGAGGATTTATAGCCAAAGTAATTGTGAAAGTTGCTCTAATGCTACCTCCGGCGATTAGAAGCTTGATGACCATCCGCAGCCGCTTACCATACTATACAAAATACCTACATATACGTCTCTATCTAAAGGACTATAGATAGAGATAGTCATATAGATAGAGTCATACACTTAGAGGGTAGAGATCTAGATATTGATGGATAAGCAATATATTAGCGCTATATTAACCACTAGATAACACGCGGCGTTGAGTTCCGCCTCTTAATAGGTAATGTCTTGATTTCGGACCTAAAACGGCGATCGGATCCTTTTTTCCTTTCTTTTTAACTTGAGGAAATCCGTTACGGATACCCGATCGGGAAATAGGGACGGGTTATGTGAGACTCCGGACCGGCTGTAAAGGGGCCGTCCGTGTACCCACTAAAACTTGACGGTGCTCTGGTCACTGGCATCACTGGTCGAGGTCCACGGGAACTTCCGAATCTTCCGTAAAATCTCGCGTTCTCAGACTACCCTGTTTTGCGGGATAAGGCGTGAAGCTACTTTTTTCTATTAATATTAATACAAGATATATATGTTCAAATTTAAAATATTTTGCAATGAAATAGACTTTCGAATCGTTAAACGCCTATAAAGTTACCATTGACTAGATAGAAGGCAGTTTTATTAAGAAAACCTACAAACTCAAACAAATCTCTAAATCTTATCAATTCAAATGATATTTTATAAGAATTTTTTAAAAACCATATAGGTTGTAGATTCTTTATATATCTACTAGCCATGTAACATATTTTATAAATATTTCATAACTGGGTAGTAAAGGAAATTCATAAATTTACATTCAAATACAGTAGATTTTGTTAAGAGGATCTCTTAAAGAATAATCATCAGTCATCAGTATTTCAATAAAAAAAAGAATCATCAAAATTGCTCGGCGTTGAGTTCCGCCACTCAGCACGCAATGCCTAAATTCGGCGGAAAGTGGGGAACAGAGTGTCTTAACACTAGGTTCAGGTTCAGTAGACAGAGCCTACCCTGCTATATGCGTGATAAAGCGTGAAGCCATGTATGTAAAAACGCTTCACTCAGTAAATTATGCAGCAAGACACATAAACAGTCGAATTAAGAACCTACTCCTTTCGTAAGCTGGTTCACAATATGAAATTGAACTTTATCAGAAGAACGTATTTGCTTGAAATATTTTTAGTTCCCACGTCTTGTTTAACAGAATCCAGCGATGAATATCGATTCAGAATTATTATTTTTAGAAGACAAACTATATGAATCTTTTATCTTGTGTTTTACACTAATAAAATTTAAATAATTTGAACATTTCAAGCACTACGGACTGAAAATAAATTAAATAGAGCCCTAGAAGCAAAAATTCAAAGATCTCCATTTATTACTTGGTGCTGAGAGCAATAAATGAATAAACAAAAGTGATAAGTCATGTCATGCAAAGGCGGCGCCGTCTAATGCAGTAGTAAAAGCCTTATTAGGCATTCACTGAACATCGCGAGAGAGTTGTAAAAATCTCGTAAAATCCTAGCTACGGTATTAAACTTACGGACGGACGGTGGTACTGCTTTTTGCATGTATAATATATATGTTTATTTATATATAAAACTGTAGTCGCTGAGTGACTCATAGACAAAGCGTAGATGAAAGTACTGGCTGTAAAAAGCTAAAATTTAGCCTGCTTTTTTGGGAAGTGTAAAACAGCACTAAGAAGAAATTTTCCTGAAATTTCTACGAAAACAGAAAAAAATATATTATACGTTTTGCTTTAATTAGTAGATATCTTTAAGTATATATTTTGGTCTTGAAGTACATTTTTTTTTAAAATACACGAGAACTAGGATATATTTCTTAATTCCCTCTGCCTACTGGAGATATCAATGAATACCGGAGACAGAATTACTTTGTAATTTAATTTTTACTCCCCATTACATTATTTTTAAGGGTATTTTTTTTAATTTAACATTGATCAGGAGGTTATTTGTGGATTCTACAATAGTATATTTATTATAAGCAAAGTATAAACTAAAATTAACGTTGTCGAATTGTTTTTATTATCAGGCACAAGATTTTTCAATTACAGAATTTTTTAATTAATTCTCTTTTTCAATTGAGACCTGACTGATTAAAGGTGATGATGGTAACCACAAATAGCATCCGGGATAAAAATTATACTCATTATATCTTTAATACGAATAATCAAATTACAGTTTGAAACCTACAACGCACCCTTTCTGGTAGGAAAGAAAAGAGAAATATCTCTAAGTTCTTTTACATTTACGAAATTTGTCATTTGAGGAAATATATGTGGACAATTTAAGGATTTAAAAGACATTTAATCAATTTTCTTAAATTAGTGTTTATTATGCCTTTGCATTTCTCATTATTACTTATAGTCGTAGTCTTAATATATATCAACAACGATATACGAGATTTAAATACTTTTATTCAAATATTTGAGAATTTTAACATAAAAACACAGTATCATACAACTCAGTCCGCATAATTATCATCAAAAATATACAAGCACTGTGTCTCATCCTTGCCAAATTTTGAATCGAATAGAGGTGTGTGAATGTGAATAGCTGTCGCGTGTGATTCATCTAAATATGACTAGAAAGATCCGACTCGTGAACCCAATTTGAAGTAAAATATTTTTGCAAATGTAGTCATGAGACGAGATGTTGACTAGTTTACTGTAGAGCAACGTTATTATCAGAATATTTAATATTTTCATTTCCCCGCTCTGGTAACAAGGCAAAGTGCGGCGTTGACTTCCGCCACTCAACACGCAATATCTCAATTCGGCGAAAATTGGACAATGGATATCTTTATAAACGGAGTGTTTTAACACTATGTTCTCAGGTTTACCCTGCTATGTGCGGGATACAGCGTGAAGCTAAAAAAAATTCTAAATTTAGACAGATGAAACGAGGTGTAGTCATATAGTTGACTGTAGTTTACTGTAGAGCGTTGTTATTATCAGAGCGCATTGTCTATCTATTCTCATTACTGGTACAATGGGTAATGGTTTCTATTCACTTACTTGTATTCTTACTTTTGTACTCACTGCGTTTTGAAATTTGGCTTTATGTTACCTAACGACAGTAATGTCAGATATGAATGCCTTTGGCCGTCGTGGCGTAATACGATAGCGTCTGTAGTAAACATGGGTTGTGGGTTCGATCCCTATTTGGAGGAATATTGAAATTAATTTATTTTTCCACTCTGATTAGGCGAAGTGCGATTAGACAAAAATCTCGGACAGAAAGTGGATAACGGATTATATTAGTTTTAACGCTAGGTTTTCACGTTTACCTGTCTATATGAGAAAAAGCGTGCAACTGATAATTTTTACAAATTATTCTACCCTAACATATTAAATAGACACTTTTAATAATTATAAAGCATAAAAATAAATTCTATGGTCACCGTAGCGCAGTGTGTCATCGTTTGACTACAAATGCGAATAAGCATTTGTATTTTCATTACTCCACTCTAGTTAGATTGTGGACAGAATGCCACAATATAGTGTCTTAACTCTAGGTTCTCTCTGGTGTAGTCCCATGTTGCTGTATGGTATGACTGTAGGTCATACCATACAGCAACATGGGATAAAACGTGAAGATTAAAACAAAAATTGATATACATAATTGTTTTACTGTTTTACGTTCTTTTCTATATATTTATTCTGATAACTACGGACACCTTGTCCGTAACTATTGTCAACTTTTAAAATATTTTCATATCACTTAACTAAGCTTAGGAAATAAGATTTTTTTTTCCAAAGAGAGTCTTAAGTATTTTTGTTGCCTACTTAATATATTATTTTTATTTGTAATACTTAATATTGCTTAACATTACTTAGAATTACTTAGAATTACTTAAAATTACTTAATATTACTTACCATTACTATTATTATTATTTTACTATACTGATACTTATTAAGTAGCTTTTTCGTATTATTTAGCAATAACTAATTCATAATCAAACATACTTACTTATAAGAAGGCACAATTGTTCCAGGCATGCACCGCAAGTCGATGGAGGCGGCGCAGCACCTCAAGGAGTCGGGGTCGGAGCGCGAGGGCTCCGAGGCGGAGGGAGAATGCCCACCCTCTGCCTCTCCGCGACATGATGTTCATGATAACCAGGTGAGAGAAAATAGACACTAGAGATATGAATGGCAAGGCCAGTGATATTATTCAATTTTTTTTAGTTTAACGTATCTTCTGCATACAGGGTAGTAGAGAAGCTAGTGTTAAAAACTAATGAGACACTTTTCTTCCTTTCTGTTCATTTTAGACACTTTGTGCTATTTATCTTTCAGCTCTTTCCATGGGGTTGCTTAATTGAAGTAAGATCTAAAAAGGGTTTTGATAACTTTTAACCAATTTTAAAAATACGCATTTCATTTTATTTAATTACACCAAGATATAAGTGAAGTTAAGTTTTTGCAAGTGAGATTCGAGCTGATAATCTTAAGAATATGTCAAAACATTATAAAATCTTGTTTATTTGTCATCTAGCTGTATCTATTATATTGGTAGACGAAAAAAATTAAAAGTTAAATAAACCTTTACGTATTAAATAGCCAAACTAAACGCCATGTTTGTCATACTAGAGATACTAGAGATGTTTGTCATAAAATGAATCGATCCGAGTGGAAATCGAACCCACAACCGCGTTTCAGCAACAGTCCCACTGCACCACTAAGGCATCAAGATATATATATATTTGCAATAACATCCATAAGCTAAAGACGAGCGTGTCGCCGCATACATTCCGGCGTGAATATTAATACGTACAATGATATATTACACGATCACATGTCTCGTTAGAATGCACTTTATTATGCACTGCAATTAAATTGATAAGGGTGGATATGCACGCGTATTGCGGTGGTGATAAAAAAATTAAAAAAAAACGTAGAGAATGTTCTCTCTGCCTTTTTCTCTAAATGTGTAAAGTGGACATAAATAACATATACATACAACTTACATACATACATAGCTTCACGCTGTATCCCGCATATAGCAGGGTAGGCAGAGGGAACCTAGTGTTAAGACGCTCCGTTCCCTACTTTCCGTCGAATTGAGGCATTGAGTGTTGAGTGGCGGAACTCAACGCCGCGTTTTGCCTTGTTACCAAGCCCACGAAATGAAAAATTCCGTTTCCTGGAGTGGGAATCGGACGTCTCTGCGCCACGATAGGTGTAAATAACTTATAAGTGGTCTAATTAATAAAATAAGGCAATTTGACGCCTTTTTTCGTATAATTGGGAAGGCAGAGGCGACAAAGTGTCAAGACTCTCCGTATTCCACTTTTTACCTGAATTCAGCACATTTCGTGTTAAGTAGGAATAATCAACCACATACTTCGTCTGAGCAGTTTGGGGAAATGATAACAATTTATGTATAATCATTTTGCCGAATCTATAGATACGTGACAAATAATTATAAAGTATCTAACTATTCAAAAGTTCTTTGTAAAATTTCACAACAAACGACCGGACATTTTTTTCAATTGTTTTACGTCAAAATCTTTTTAACTCTATCTTTGTACCAAAAAAGCACCTTATTAAACCCCATCAATTTTGACACAGTTCTCCCATCTCCAGGCGCAAAGTTCCCCGGGCAGCAGCACGACCGCCTCCTCCTCGGCGAAGGGGCGCGCGTCACCAGACACCCGTGAGCTGTATGAAGACCCTGAGGCGTTCAGGAACAACAGCATCGCCTGCTTACGAGCTAAAGCCCAGGAACACCAGGCCAGGTTGCTGTCTAATAATCTTCTCCTTCAGGTGAGAATAAAAAATCTAATTCAATAAGAAAAGAGTGTACTAAAATCGCGGTATTTGTTTTTTGAACTATTTTTGTATAAAAATGAAGAAATCAATCGCTAGATATTTTAAAATATCTTATTAATGTTTTAAATGCGAAGGTTTCTGAGAATGGATGATTGTCACTCTTTTACGCTAACACTAGGGTAATATAGCTCATAGGTCAGAATAACACATACATATATTTTTTTTAATTTTGACCATAATAAAACGAGCTAGTGTAAAATAAATTCATTTAAAACTTTCTTTAAATTAGATTTCGTATCATGATGAACCATTAATCTTGATGTTTGTCTATTTAATGCATTTGATTTGATAAATTTCATATGTTTTATTTTATCATTAAGTATCTTAAAAAATAAAAAGTTTTCAAACAGAAGCACATTATCTTCTAAAGTATGAAAAATTAAATTTTAACTAATTAACTTAGCATTACGCTTTATTCCTAGCCAGAGCCTAAATTTTCCTTTTTAATTCCAGGTGCGCGGTCTCCAACGAGCAAGCGGCGCAGCGAGCGTCACCGAGGATGACGGTCCCACCGACATCGATGTCGGTACCGAGCCCCCTCCACTCGACACCGCTCGTTTATACTGACCTGTCTAGACTTTAACTAAATATCTAGACATATAAAATACTAGATTTTAACTTTAAAAAATTCGAACTTTGATGGCAAAAGCAATTAAAAGTGAGTGTTAGTGGCTGACTATCTATCGGCAGAGTTAAGTGTAATTATGTAAATTGTAGTTTTAGAATTTGTTTCCCAGTTTTTCGTGCAATACCCTTAGTTAAGTATTTATCTATAGCGTTGTGTTAGCAAATGTAAATTTGGGCTGGCGTCTGCGTGTAACGATAAGTGATGTAGTTGTCATATCGGTGCTTCAATTCAAAAGTATCTATCAAAAATCAATTATGTTAAAATATTTTTATTGCAAAAATACAACTGCACCTACACAGCAAATAAGAAAGCTGATTTCAAACATAATGAACTAAAAAGTACACTTGTTACGAATAACTCAAAAATTACTCGTCATCTTCTTCGTATCTAAACTAAATTTATATGAAGCCACATAAGAAGTAATCTTATAAAAAATCAATCATAAAAATTGGTTCATCCACTAAAAAATTATATTAAAACACAAAAAAAATACAATCGAATTGATAACCGCCTTATTTTTTTTTTTTTCGATAAAATTTAAAAATTCTCTGATTTCCAATTTTTAAAATACATTATTTACGTTAATTTCTTTTTAATTCAATTCTCATTTTTATTCTTTATACATACATAGCTTCACGCTGTATCCCGCATATAGCAGGGTAGTCAGAGTCAGAACCTAGTGTTCAGACACTCCGTTCCCCACTTTCCGCCGTATTGAGGCATTGCGTGCGGAGCGGAACTCAACGCCGCGTTATGCCTTGTTACCAAACTCTGGAAATAAAAAATTCCATTTCCTGGAGTGGGAATCGAACCCACAACCTGTCGCGTTTACAGTGGCACGCTTGTGCCTCTACGCAACGACAGATGTTTATTCTTTATTGTTTCTTTAAAAAAGTGTAATATTTGTTTATGGTACTTTTAAATTGAAGCAACGTTATTATAAATGGCCGAAGCCTAATAATAAACGTGTCTTATAGTTTCATGTTGAAAGCGAAACAAAATTCACATTATAATTAATTGTATTTTAAATATTACACCTACTTATTGTAAGTCTTTGCCTATTAATTTAAGAAATAGCACATGACGTTCAGGCGTATTTATTATTTATCTGTATTTTTAGTTTATGTCAAACAAGGATTTATATTATATTTGACAGCTATTTTTATTTTTTTTAAATAAATTAATATGAGCTCTGAAAGCAATTTCCTGAAAAAAAAAAATCTTAAAATAAAGAATTATGTTTTTTTATAAAAACATTTAGTATAAAAGCACTGTCTGTTTTAAAATCTACATATTTATATCTATCTAAGCCAGGCGTGAATAAGTTTATTAATCGAATGAATATGTTTTTGGGGCAGCCATTTTTAAGTTTAAATTGTATTTTAATTTAGTAGTTCATTGACCCTATTAGTAAACCAAATTTTATGTGTATTGACATTTAAAAAATATTAATGCAAGTCGAGTTATCTACTTATTCACCGCAATACATGTTGGATTGCAATTTAATTTTTTTTCATAATACGCCTGTAACTGTAAAATAAATAACAAATAATTGACTGTATGTGAAATATAGATTCCTAAGTAGGTTCGTACTTAACTTAATCGAATGAAAATCAACGAAATTTGTGCAACTTTCGCCCCGTTTCTTGCCTTAGAGTTAATGTACATATATGAGTATAACTAATTATAATTAAATATTAACATTCCCAAAAACTTAGAAAAAATCGTGATGTACAAAAAAAATGCTAAAAATATTAAATTGAATATGAAATCTGTTTCAATTGTCAATGTATTGGAAGTCACGTTGTTTTTTGTGTTCTTTTAGCATTTTACAGTACAAAGTACTTTAATGTTTATATTTTTATTAATGGCAAGTGGATGTTTATTAGGAAAATTAAGTAAGAACAGATAATTAGTATAGAATTTTACAACTTTTTGGTTAATTTGAGAGGGTCGGCAGAAAGAACCTAGTGATAACACTCCTATGTCTAATTTTCAATCGATTTCCAAGATATCGTGTGTGAAGCGGCGGAGCTTAACTCCGAACTTTGTGTTACTAGAAATTATGATTATTCCACAAGTGGAGAACGATCCTAGAAGAAGAAAAAATAATATTTGATATAAATAGTCAGTGTATATGGAGTAAAATTTTTATAAAAAAATAATACATTAAAAAATATTACGTAAACAACACGTTTTTACATAAAAAGGCTACTAGTAGGCTTAGAAACTTCTAAGTCCTTTTTTTTTATGATGATTAATAAAAAAAGTAAAGAAATTTTAGTCATACAACACAACAAGTATCAGTTTTCATTTAAAATAGTCAAAAAAGGTTGAACTGTCAAAACCAATTGTTCAAAAGTTCGCGTCATATAAACCTAATGTTAAAAAGCAAGCAAGTTTTATGAGAAATAAAACATATTCATATTTTTTCCTCCTGATAATTTACTAAGCACAGAGTTAAAATATTTACACTCTAAATCACCGACACTTAAATTCTAAAAAATAATCCTATTTTGGCTTCACGCTGTATCCCGCATATAGCAGGGTAGGCAGAGGGAACCTGCGAACCTACTGTTAAAACACTCCGCTCTCTTAAAATTTCCGTTCCCCACCAAAAAAAATCACTTGTCATTAATTAAAAAGCGTCATAAACTTATAAAATATGTAACTACCCTCATAAAATCACCAATATATACCCACATGGCTACAAATTGTAAATTCTCGTAAAGTAATCTGTTGAATAGTCGTATGTAAGACCAATATGATAATATAGCGTAATCGACTTACCTTATATTACATTATAATAGAATTGTAATATATTTATTGAAACGAAATGGACGTGACTTCATCGTTAATACTATTATTTCGATGAATAAACTATGTAAAATTTGTTATGTGTTTTCATTATGACCCACTTTTCCTAACCTTTTTGTTCCCACCTTAGCTTTTCTTTTATATTATTGAACAAAGACGGCAAACAAGCAAAAATACCACATGATGGTAAGAAAGTAAGTAGGTTACCTTCACCCATAGACATCTACAACATCAAGGTGTTGTAAATACGTTGCCGGCCTTACTAGGCCTACTGGCACAGATGACAAAAGGATGGGTGGAAATAGGGAAAACCTGGCTTACATGTCATCGAACTGGATCACATCGTTAGATATTTGGCGGTTAGTCTTCGACATGATAGTGGTTGCGTGCCAGTCGGAGGAACTCCTACCACCTAATTAATGAAATACCCACCTCCATCCATCCGCCAGGATGCTACCCAGCGGCGAAGGAGAGTTGTTTTTAGCCCCGTCCTCTCACAAAATTCTTATACCCAGGGGGGGTATGCAACATACATAACTTGTAATGTGATAAAAAAATAATTAACCACTTAAGAAACTTAAACGACAGGTTTTAAAAAGAAATCACTAGGAAATTGTTAACACAATAAGAAAACTAAACCACTGAACCGATTTTGATGAAATTCGGTATGAAGATAGAACTGAACTTAAGAAAGGACATAAGATACATGATTGATGTTCCTTATTGTCAAACATAAAAATTCCACGCGCGCGAAGTCGTGGGCGGAATGCTAGTAATTATATTAAAGGTTTGTAGTCATTTTCGAGTTGCTCCCATTAAGAATCAAATTATCCCCCAGAAAGGCCCCACGTTGGGAAACACTGTTCTAACACCATATGTTCATAAACTAGCTGTAACCTGTACCCCGCGACTTCGTTATTATGATTGACTGACTTCATTACTGTGACTATAAGTTTCATAGAAATTTCACTCACCTCTTAGTCCTCTCCTACACTCCTAAAAAGTCTACATGGCAAATATCATATTTCTATGCGCAGTAGTTTCGCGTGTACGTTGTCTGACAGTCAGCTATATTTTTTTAGCTTCAAGCATCTCTGGTATTTGGGATAGGCAGAGTGAAGTTCGTTTTTTTCACTATTCATTTTTAAAGCTAAAAATAATATGCTTAGAATTATTTCCTCGTTCCTAATCCTCAAGAACATGAAATTCAGTCCCTCAACCATTTCCATAAATCGACGCCACGACACGATGGCCTCATATGTATAGGTTAATCAAATGGTATTAAAATGAAACACAATTTCAACATCAACATATAAATAGTACAATTCACAATACTTTACTTGTATTATTATTACTTAGCTATATCATATAATATACGCTTACAATTAAAGCCATAATAAAATATCAACTTACATTATTTGCACCATAATAAGGGTAGTCAGAAAGAACCTAGTGTTAAGACACTCCGTTATCCACCCTCTGTCTGAAATCGAGACATTGCGTGTAGATTGACGGAACTTAACGCCGTGCTTAAAACAAAATAATTGTTAAAAAATATTATTATATTTGAAAGGCGTGGACGCTATCATAGCGAAATTTTCAAATGTTTGGCTTTGTGTTTGTTGTGTATTCTAAGCTCAAAACATAAAATTACTAAAATAAATGGAAAGTGGAGGATCTTGACACTAGACTCTCTCCGATTATCTTGCTTTATATTGAAAATATAAAAAATACATTAAAAAAACTATTCGGTGTATTTGACTATATTATTACAGAGGCTTTTTGGCTTCTTGATTTAGCAATCATATTGTCTATTAATATTTAAAAAAATGTATATGCAAGTCGATTTACCAGCCTATTCACGCTTTTTTTTATCAACAAATTAGCTTTTTGGCAAAAAAAACCTCACGAAGACCTCTCTGAAAAAGTACAACATAATACGTAAAAAGCACTTGATCAAGTTTTAAGGCATATCCTTATTTATCTTTTATAAATAAACTCTGGCTTCTAAACTATTATTTTTGTTAATATTAAATTCATTTTTGACAACATTGAACTTGTATACCTTTTTATTACAAATATAATATGCATATATTATAATCACTAATTCATAATTAACACAAATTTAATAAAAACTAAAAAAACTAATTTAAAAAAAAATTTAAAGAATTATATTTTCAAATATTTTCGTATATATAAAAAATATAACTTGTTAAAATTAATATAAAAAATAATTAAAATCATAGTCATATTTAGAAAGCGTATAAAAATTTGAACGCAGCGGGATTCGAACCCGCGCCACTTGGATGGTATTTTACAAATTTCTAAAAATCTCTCTACAGAGATGCTAACAACATAAATAAGTTGTAACAAGCATATAAGCGTTTCGACGAAGCCGGATGTAGAATGCATGTCTTAGTGGTAAGAGCGCTTGGACGTTTTCCAAGAGGCGCGGGTTCGAATCCCGCTGTGTACAAATTTTTATACGTTTTCTAAATATGTTTTCCGTTTCCTAAGTGTATGATTAACATATTAAAACTTCAAAAATATAAAATCATAGTATTCATCTTAAAAGCTAAAAAAAGTATTTTCAATACATATACAGGAATACATACATAAAAGTTAAATATTCATGTTCTTATACAGTATACTTTTATATATATTTGAAAATAAACAATTTGTTCATTATATTGATCTACACTATGTGTACTAATTTTTAAATCTTGTTTGTACTTACGTTTTGTGCGACAATATTTGCAGAAAAAATATACTTTGAACATATGGGTGTAGAAAAAGAATATTAAATAATTAAAGTATTCTTCGCCATTAAAATAAATACTTTAGAACACTAAATTATCCACAATAATAGTCAAAAAAATCAATCTATTTTCATCTGACATTCTTCTGTACTCTGACCTCAGAATATATAGTTATAACAAAATAAAATTTTCTTCTAATTTAAAAATAATTATTATTTCATATTCATTTTCAGTAATATAAAGTTTCTACAAAACTAGTTTCATAAGCATTTTGACAATGACATAAGCTTTAACGTCAATTAATTTGGCGCCATTTTCCATATATAAGCTATGACCTTAATAAATACATCCTTACTTATACATATCGCTGCTTTAATTCAAAAATGCCATAAATAAAAAAAGGACTAAAAATATTTTTAATAATGTAATTTATATTTTAAAAAAATACCCATGAATTTCATATTTTAAGATATATAAACAACGAAATCGTTTCTTTTCAATTCAAGCCATAGGTTTTTATTATTTTTATTAGCTCTGAAAAAGTCTAATTTTGATTTCTGGTACTTTTGAATTGAAGTAGCGACATCCTTACTTATATATCATACGAAAATAAAAAAAAACATTACACAAGTCTTTTTCAAAATATGTAAAAAAATCAAAAACAAATGAAATATATATTTTTTAACTAAGTTTTAACTGCCACCTTAAATATTGTTAGAGTGTAAACCTTACCACTTATTTATAACAAAAATATAAAATACATAATTGATATAAACAGCAAATATTCATTAGTTCATTCATTCATTAGTTTAGTTTCATTTAAAATTGTCCAACATGCATGAACCTATGTTCGCGGCTACTTACATATAAAGTTAATGTTAAAGCGTTTTCATATAATATATTAATATATTCATATTCATTTCTTTTTTACTGTGTTTATGTATATTATGTACTTTGTAGTATAAAATAAAGATAAATTAACTAAATATAGAGGTAGCAGATTTACACTCCAAATTTCAAAATACATATCGAACCATTACAATTATATATATACCTACCCAAAAAATCATGATTTAAATTTTTTTCCACAAAACGACATAAGACAACGATCTTTATCGATTTTGATTAAAATAAAAATATACATTAAAACATAATTTAAAAAAAACATTTCCTTTCAAAAATCTTAAATGTACAAATTTTTATTTGATGTTTTCCAAAACATGATTTTTTAAAATAGGTCACTATAATTCTAAAGGTGCAATATTACACTATAATATTTTATTTCTTAATGATATTTCTATAAGCATTTTTTTAATTTAAAGCCTATTTCGCGTAAAAAGTTTTTACTACATATATTTAAGGCAGTTTGAATTTAAGGCATAATTTTATGTTATATAATATATAAGGCAGTATATTATTATCATTGTCTTTTTTATTTTCAAAAATCCCTTTTATAACACGGTATTTGTACAACGCATTTCATATTACACGATTTCAGTCATTAGTATACACGGGTATTCCCCCATATAACGCAGGGACACATTATACCGTACTAATATTTAAAGGTATTTATGTTTGTTTGTTACGCTTTCACGCAAAATTTACTTAACCGATTATCATGAAACTATGAACACAAATTCTTAGAATATAGATTCTTAGAGAATATATATATAAATGATTTACCATATTTCTTACCTAATTAGTGATTTTATAAATGACAACACTCCTTGGGAATGAAATGCTTGATCCAGTCTATTTCAAAGGTATCATTGTCACTTATAAATAATTATTAAGCATTGACGAATGAAAACAAAGTCCCGCTATTTCTTGCGCCGGTTCTTCTCAGGTCTGAGGCGTTAAATTTAGTGAACCGGCGGTACATTTATTTATCATTCAAAAAATTGAAGCGTGTAACTTTTTAATATGAATAAAATTATTTGACTTTGACAAGCGCGTTTTACGACAATACTCCTATAACGCTTTTGTATTCCCCATACAATTGACATTGGCGAAATGATTTTTTCTCAACCGGCACGTTCGAAGCGCCATAATTAAAGAACTGAAATGAACCTATAACGCGGTACCAGTCTACCGTGTTATAAAAAGGATTACTACATTTTATCTTGAATAAACTGTAATAATTATAATAGTATATAGTTTCTTACTATATTTAGATTTCTTTTGTACTGTAACAAGCAATAATCGCAGGCACTAATATTATTTAAATAGGATTAACTAAAGAAAATATATTTTTATATGTTTCATAGCTGTATAAATTATATTTTTCAATAACTTTTAATTAAAAAAATATATTAGGAGTCGAGATTTCGGTAAATATCGATTTTTTGTAACAAAATAGCAAAAATGATTCGAACTTTATAACAATTTCATAATCACTTAACATCTAAAATATATCTACCAACTACATGTAAATAGTAACATACAGTAAACGACAATATTTGGCCAAATTTTTAGTATACAAATTGGCATTAAAGTTTAACATCGAGAACTTTCTAATAAAAAAAAAAGTCATATAATTGCAATTCAGATAAATCATTACTATTAAAATTAAACAATAAATACTAATATCGGTTAAATTAATTAAATTAAAAAATATGGTACATAATATTTTATACATTTAAGCTGTCTTTATTTTCACATTAAAAAAAAATTAAGAAAAATCTTCTTTATAAAAAATAAAAAATCGATTATTAATATACTAAAATCGATTATTTAAATTAATAAAAACTATATATACTTAATATATAGTACATATTTAGGCTAAGTACTAGCGTAAAGTGGCTTAACTCATATTTCCAGATATTAAAAATATATGAAATAATAACAATTATTAAAAGAATTAGTATATATTTTATTGAAGCAATATTAGAGTTTGGCCACTTTAATGGTGACGGCATTATTTGTCAAACCTCTCCGGATATAGGCGCCGCCTCATCGTCCTCAACCAAACCAATCATATTATCACACAAATCATCCTGCACCGACAAACAAATTATATCAGTCCGCCGTCTTTTCACTAGTTTATTTGAATCGAAAATAATGTAATTGACATATATCGTCACCGCATCGTAGAAACCAAAATTTCAATAAAAAAATTATTATTTTAAGTTGAAAATTAATTTATGTTGAAAACTAGATTGATTTTTTTATTTCAATCATTTTATTATGAAGTTGTTCATGATTGCATATTTTGTCTGGCTAGTAAATATACACATATTTACTCATTATAAAAAATCAATACGAAAATAAAGAAATCGATTATTAATGCATTAAAATCGATTATTTAAATGAGAAGAAGTATAATATACATACATAATAATTTGTATACACTTACAAGCTGTCTTCAATTACTTACTTATAATAAAGACCACCATTTTGAAATTAAAAACGTCTTACAGTCTTAGAGACAAAAATGGCACATTTTACTTATAAATATATGAAGCACAAACATCAACAATTATTAATATAAAACCACAAAATTATAATACCACGTTTTTTTGTGTATTTAATCTATACTAGTGTTTCCGTTGACGCGTTAACGACGCGTTGCCTAGCAACGTATATGTCACTTTATATAAACATACATGTCAAACCATGGTAGTGTGTGTAACATTTATATTATTAATTTAATATATTTTTTATGCATTATTTAAATAGATATTTCGAATAGAATAGATATTTCGAAATAGATATCGAGCTTCGCTATATAAACTATAAGTGTGCCAAGTTTCATGCACTTACGTCCGCGTAATTTTTTTACAAAGGGCTACAACATTTTTGCTTCACATATTAATAGATAGATATATACAACGCTTGCGTTACTTAGTTACTGAGACAACGTACAAATCAAATCTACTGTCCATAGAAAGCTGAAATTTGTCATCTAGGCTCCTCCTTGGAGAGTGTAGGGAAGCAATAAGAGAGGATTTATCGAAATTTCTACAAAAACGGAAAGAAACGAGATTTTATGTATTAAAGTCCACGCAAAGAAATACATACATATAGTTAAACATTGAAAATTGCATTAATAATGCGAATCCAGACAGTATAAATTTGCTTTTTTGAACGGGTTTTTACAAAAAACGTGGTATTTTTCATAAACACAAAAGTAAGTCTAATAGTCAGTTTTGTAAGGCGTCTCCATGTCCTCAGCGCTCTTCAGCATCAGGTAGTAGCTGTTCACGCAGAGAATACAATAGGCGAGGATACCTAGAAAATTATAAAAATAATTAAAATATTAACAAAAAAAAAGTCTTTTGCTGTAGATTTATCTGTATAACAAATTAATCTGTATAAAAAATTGCATTTGACTAAACATGATTTTTTAGCTTCACGCTGTATCCCGCATATAGCAGGGTAGGCAGAGGGAACCTGAGAACCTACGTGTTAATACATTCCGTTCCATACTTTCTGCCGAATTGAGGTATTGCGTGCTGAGTGGCGAAACTTAACGCCGCGGTTCGCCTTCTTACCAAACCTAATAAATGAAAATACTAAACTTTTAAATACTATACTATAGTATAGAAAGATTCTTATACTATAGTAAGATATATAATGTTAGAAACTTACCAAAGAATAATATGCCTTCCAGAAATGCCAGAAATATATGAGATCCAGTGGTAGTGAAGCCAAACGTCATAGAAAATATTACGTAGCAGACGGACGCGAAATACAGTACCATCATAACCCACACCCAGACACGGAGAGCTGTGACACTACGCTGAAATGAAACAGATCTTTTCTTAATACATAGACGTGATAAATAAAACGCCTGTCGTGGCGCAGAGGCACAAGCGTGCGATTGTAAACGCGGCAGGTTGTGGATTCGATTCCTACTCCAGGAAATGTAAAAGATTAGTATTTTCATTTCCTGGGTTTGGTAACAAGACAAAGAGCGGCGTTGAGTTCCGCCACTCAGCACGCAATGCCTCAATTCGGCGGAAAAGGGGGAAACGGAGTGTCTTAACACTAGGTTCTCAGATTCCCTCTGCCTACCCTGTTATATGCGGGACACAAAAAAAAACATTTTTGTAATAGATCAAAAACTACTAGGAGATCTAAATTTAAAAACCATATAAGAAAAAAATCATCAAAATTAATTCACCCAGTAAAAAGTTATTCGAATTCGGATATTCACACACAAAGATTTAATATATTTGTATATGACAAAGTTTTGACTGTAAGCGCCATGGTCACGGGTTCGATTGCCACCCGGGGGAATAATTATATTTAAATTATTCTTGTTTACCTTGCTCTATAACACAAATCGTGGCGTTGTGTTCCCCCATTAAATATAGAATATCGCAGTGATTTGACACTAGAATTACGATAAAGGTGACGACATCGTGGCGCAGATGGCATGCGAATACATAGTATGAAGGTTATGGGGTCAAATTACACTCTAGGGGCTATTTATAATATCAAGGAAAAAGAAAATTAGTAATACGTTATTTAATTTTCCACTTTCCGCTCATTCTACCATTCAAAATACATCATCAATGGCAAAATATATTATGTAGCTTGGCTTTGCGAATTATTTTTATTTTTGAACAATAAAAATGAACCGTTGAGATCCGCTGCACACATTGTCCCAAAGTATGAAGCTAATAAAATATTATCATAAAATTTTTAAAGGAGCAGATTCGAGCCCCACTACGTTTAAATTTCTTAACTTCACGGGATACAGATCCCGCATATAGCAGGGTAGGCAGAGGGAACCTAGTGTTAAGACACTCCGTTCCTCACTTTCCACCGAATTGAGGTATTGCGTGCTGAGTGCCGGAACTCAACGCCGCGCTTTGCCTTGTTACCAAATCCGTGTTAATTTCTGCTTTCTAAAAATGTTTTTTTATACTAAGTGTGTAACTAACAATTTAAAAATATTAAAAACATACATTAAAGCAGCGAATGAACCTAGCGTAAAAATACTCTATTCACCACTTTCCACCCGCTTATTAGTTGTAGGTTCGATTCTCACTCAAGAAAATAATTATAAAAATTAATTTTAATTCCTCCGCTAGTAACGCAAAGCGCGGCGTTGAGTTCCGCCACTCAGAAAAAAAGTGCTAAATATAAACTCACCTTATGAACAGCATATATCAAAGTAACAGCAAGTAGAACATGTACTACAGTGAACACCGCCACTGAGGTAGATATTTTGTACCAAATTGAATACAAGTGGTCTTCCGCGTCCTCTACTGTGCCTACACTGCCACGGAGAGACTCCGCGAAGACGGACGACAGGATCATAAGAGCGAGGGATATTAGCTGGAAATTATTATTATATTGGTGTTAAGACACTCCGTTCTTGGCTTTCTGCCTGTCACTTTCCAAATTATAATAAATACAGTAGGATCCGGATATAGCGACATTCAAAGGACCGGCGATACTATATCGTACTAACCAGATGACGCTGGATTTTTTCTGAATTATTTAACTTACGATTGCATATTACCATAATAGCAAAAATTTAAAAGTCGTTAGTTAAGTTTGTTTTGACAAATTTTTGTTCGGTAGTAAATAAGTCACTTGGTTCTTCAGTTGTAAAATTTTGCTTCAAAAAACAGATAATTTTATGTGACAATCACTATGACTTACGCACGCCAATAAGGAGAAGTGACCCACTCGGGGTTAAATTGGTATTGGTCCGATTGGTGTTAAAGCGAAGGATATGTAAAAAAAGGATTACGCTTCGTTTTAACCGGAAAAATTATAACTCGCACGAATTATAATTATCACAAATATTGGTCGCTATATCCAGTTAGTCGCATAAACCAGAGTACAGAGCGCTAAGCGGTTATACTTTCCCAGTATCCAACTATGAAACCTAATTTGAGTTGAAATTATCGTCGCTAAAAGTGGTTAGTCGTTATAAGCGTAGTCCTTATATTCGGATTCTACTGTAAGTGGAATGTGTGTCTTAACAGATCTGACTTTAACTGTGAATGGTTGTTGGTTCAATTTCCAATTAAAAAAAAATATAAAGTATATTTAAATTATTCCTCATTTACCAAACTCTGGTAAAGCGCGGCGTTGTGCGCCGCCAACAAAAATGCAATTTTTATAGAATTCGGGGGCCCAGCTAGAAATTAAAGTTAAGAATTGAGAACTGCCTTAACAAGTTTAACTGTAAATGGTTAAGGGTTTTTTACCATCGACTATCAAATAGGAAATATCGCTGACGTCACTCTGACCGATTTTCAATTTTATTTTTTAATTGATTGAGAAGTTATTATTTCATTATAACTTAATATTTTTCGTAATTTCTAAGGTTATTATAATTATCATATACCCCGCTTTGGTAAAATAAAGCACGGCGTTTTGTTCTTCTATTTGTCTAAGTCGTGTCCAGTTAAGTGAAGAACGCAGTGTTTTAACACTTTGTTCTTTCTGCCTATCTTGCTATACGAATAAAGCCTGAAGTTGCTTGTTTTTAATTAATAGATATAAATAATTCTCACCAAATGCAAGTATCCAATGAGTTTAGTCCCCGACTCCAGTCCTAGGCACCAACAAAAAGACGTTATATGCGGAACACCCATTTTCTTATCTTTCGCGCGTTTCTCTCTGTAAATTAAATAATATCTATATATAAATACGAGAAGCTAAAACTTTGGATCTCTTTTTACGAAAATTACGCGGACTGAGGAGCATGAAACTTGGCACACTTATAGTTTATTAGAGAAGGAGTACAGAATGCTAATATATTTTTTTTAAATAATGCATAAAAAGTATATTAAATTAATAAAACAAATGTTACACACACTACCATAGTTTGACATCCATACACATATTCCATACACACACATATATATACAAACTGACATATACATTGCTAAAGACAACGCGTTAATAACGCGTCAATGGGGACAATAATATTTCTTATAATATAACAGTTTATACATATAAAGAAGTAAGGAATACCAATACTAATTTTCATAATAGTACATTAGAAATACATAAAATAAATATTAGACACACCATCATGTGTTTGAAATACACTTTTGTATAAAGTGCAAAAGTGTACATGTTGCAAAGGCTAATCGTATTATACCCGTTAACGGAACCTTAAACATAATTTGTTTGTATAGTCAAAGAGAACCTAGTATGGTGGTACGGCCACATTGCGCGCCGACCTGATCGCTATGTCGGAAGAATATGCCTTGATATATCTGTCCCTGGAGTAAGACCTCCCGGAGGCCCAAGAAAGCGATGGCTGGATATCGAAAAGCAAGACATGAGAACCAATAGACTGACGATGTTTGACTGACTGAACGATGTTAAAAACCGTGCAAAGTGGAGGGGTCTAAGTAGAAAAGCAGACCCTGGCTTGTGCCGGAATAAATGCTATGCGCAAAAAGAAGAGTCAATGACTGGACACTCAATTCTCTGCTTTCCGCATGAATCCGAAACATTACATGTTAAATGGCGGAACTCAATGCCGTGTTTTGTCTTACCAGTGGAGAAAAAATAATAATTTATATATAATTATTGCACCAAGTGTCGACAAATTCCAAATTACCTATCAAAACACGTTATTTTCTTTTATTATTTGTAAACAACAGAAGAGACACGAGTAAAATAGATATTAGTAAATATTACAATTATTGAACTTTTTGATTTTATAATTAAACCTTTAACAAAAAAAACTGACTTCAAAGAAAGTGCACTAAAAAGTACAATTATTACGAATACCTCAGAAACCACTCATCCGATTTTAACTAAACTTAAATGGGACCACATCATAAACACTCGTTATCAAATAAAAAAAGAAATCATCAAAATTGCTTCATCCAGTAAAAAAAAATTGCTGTCACATAAATAAAAAAATACAGACTAAATTCAGTCGGCTAAAAATACGAATAAAACTATTACATACATACATAGCTTCACGCTGTATCCCGCATATAGCAAGGTAGGCAGAGGGAACCTAGTGTTAAGACACTCCGTTCCCCACTTTCCGCCGAATTGAGGCATTGCGTGCTGAGCGGCGGAACTCAACGACGCGCTTTGTCTTGTTACCAAACTCAGGATATGAAAACTTGCATTTCTTGGAGTGGAAAACTATTATAAAATAATAAATCAACTCACTCAATACAAAACTTGCAAATGTTCTTTGACTTCATCGTGAACACAAATGACTATAATTGCAATACGAACGCACTAATGTAACAACTATAATAATGGACCTGCAGGTTTTTCTAACTAAAGTTATAAATAAATATCCGTTGATAAAACGTTGAGTGAATAAGTCTATTTTTTTAGCTTCACGCTGTATCCCGCACATAGCAGGGTAGACAGAGGGAATCAGGTTCCCGTAGGTTATTACATCTCTGAATTATATCACTTCCGGTTATCATATCTCGTCATCAAAGGTGGAATTCGGTTATATCGCGCGACATGGTAAGGAGTAGTCTACTCTTTCCCAAGGTCTAGACTATTTGTCAAATTTGGTTAAGTGGTTTAGGTGTGAAAGTTGTAAACAGTTGAACAATCCTACATAATTTTGTGTTTGACATTAAAGGAACTTCCATACAAACTTTCATCCCCTATTTCAAACTCTTCTACCCATTTTTTTGCGATAAAAAGTATCCTATGTCCTTTCCCAAGTTCAGTTCTACTTTCACACCGAATTTCATCAAAATCGGTTTAGTGGTTTAAGCGTGAAAGCGTAACAGACAGACAGACAGACAGAGTTACTTTCGCATTTATAATATTAGTAAGGATAATTTTTTAAGGTTAACCTAAAACTTATTTTTTTAAAATCCGTCTAATTGTTCTAGAAATTAGTGCGTTTAAACAAACAGACAAAGCATTCAACTTAATTACATAGAAGATTAAACAGGAAAAATACATGCGATGTATTAAGAATATGAATTTCCCCCCGTGTAACATCTACGTCACAATAATAATAATCTTTATGTTGTTTCCGCGTATACAAAAAATTTTCTCTTCTTTCCTTCTTGAAGGAGATATTAATTCTTAAGAGAAAGGCCATCGTGACGCAGTGACAGTGTCAGACTATAAAGGCGAATGGTTATGGGTTCGATTTAAATTAAATTTAATTAAATTTGCTATGCATTGAATACACACAAAAATCAAAGATTTATAACATCCAATTTGGAATTTAGAGAACATTTTTACTATAATATAAATATCTTTTCAAAAATTATTAGAGTAATGGACATTTCCAGTAATAATATAACGAAATATAGCAGAGCCGGCAAGAAATCAAATCCCCAAGTGGGAATTGAACTTATAACCATCGCGTTTACATTTAGAAAGTGTCTTAATACGCCACAATGGTCTCATCGCTTACAATATAGGTAACATTTAGTAAAAACAGTATAATTATGAGTTCAATTTTCAAAGACAATGTCACCCAAACGCTACTTAGCACGCAAAACCTCAAATCGGCGGAAAGTCGGGAACGGAAATATTAAAAGAGAACGGATTGTCTTAACACTAGGTTTTCTAGCTCCCTCTGCCTACCATACTATGTACGGGATATAGCGTGAAGCTAAAAAAAATTCATACAAAAGTCCACGCAAATAAAATTGCGAGCACCAAACGATTTTTATTTATAAACGGTACATCAATCAAACTAGTAGTGTTAGTTAGAATTAAGATTATTATATTTATAGATCTCTTATAGATCCGACCTTGGAGTGGTCATTACTATCGTTAAAAGGGGGGATCAACCTGCGGCCCGCGAGCCACATACGGCTAATTTTAAAGAATTGTCAAGAGTCATTTTAGATATACAAAATTAATGACGTACACATGTATTTCTCTACACATTTAGCACTTATATTGATGTTTTTAATATAACATATATAAAAACATTTTTACAAAGTATACTAGCGTATTCAGCATATAGCAGATTGTAAAGTGTTGGAAACGTCAGGTTTCCAAAAATGTATTTCCAAATACTAAACTATACGCGATTAATCAGATTAAAATAGTTACATATTTTTTAAATAATACGAATTTGCTTAAATTAATTGTGACTCACGAAAAACTTAAAATTTTGAATAATAGCTCGGACCATCAGTGAGCTTAACCACCCCTGATCTAGATAGTATTATAAGAATAAAACATCTTCAAACTTTTAATTTTTTATAAGCGCTATGGTTGCGGGTTCGAACACCGCTAGGGAGAATAAATATTTGAATTGTCTTTGTCCCGGCTTTGGTAAGACTCAGCGCGGCGTTGAAACCCGCCACTCAACACGAATTTGCGCGAAAAGTGGAAAATGAGGTGGATTTACTACTAGATTATCTCTGCTTCTTTCTATCTACCTAGCTTTACAGCAAAAAGCAAAAAGATTCTTAAAACCGACATCAGGAAAGAAAGAAATTCTCAATTTGACTATGTTTTACATGTATAACCGCATAACATTTAACTGGGTAAACCAATTTTGATAATTCTTATTTTATTTGATAGCTAGTGCTTCTGATGTCATCCCATTTAAATTTAGCTCAGTTCTGACGAGTAGTTTTGAGTTATTCTTAAAAAAAAGTTTAGTACATTTCATTGAATGGTTTTCTATTTTGTTAAAATTTTAGTTAAATTATTTTTATAAAGAGATTATATTAAATATCTATACAAAAATAAATCAGATATTTTGATAGTTAATATTGTGATAGGTATCTTATAAAATCTTGGAGTGTCTCAAGATATTATTATCTTACTTCATGAATTACATGACAAGTTAATAATCCTTAACCACTATCATTTATTTCTATACATTATTTTATGATAGTTTATTAATTATTTAAAAATAAATGTGTAGTTGTAGAATGGAGTAATTCAGTGCCACTCTTATTCTGTGTCTGACCCATAAAATGGAAATACTATGTAAAACTATGAAAATATATTGTTAACTTTACTTGCATCTTTATATCTATTAATATCTATTTCATTTCTTAGGTTTGGTAACAAGGCAAAGCACGGCTTAGAGTACTGCCACTCAACACCCAATGCCTCAATTCGGCGGAAATTGGGGAACGGAATTGTTGAAAGAGAATGGAGTGTCTTAACACTAGGTTCTCTGGTTCCCTCTGCCTACCCCGCTATATGCGGGATACAGCGTGAAGTTATAAAGAAAAAAAAATCTATTAATCCACACAAGCATCATGTTTGTTTTCATAAGAATAGAAGAGAAATATTTTAGTTGACAACATAAATTTCAACTTTCTACTCCCTTTAATTTCAGCTATGCACTGTCAGTCACTCAGTGAGTTTATATTAGTAGTGTTTTTAACTTCATGCTGTATCCCACACATAGTAGGGTAGGCAGAGGGAACCAGAGAACCTACTGTTAAGACACTCCATTCTATTAAGATTTTTAAAACAAAGCATTGAGTGCTGAATTGAGATGTCTCATTAACTATAATATCATGTACACAATCATGCATGTTTTTCCAAGTTATTTTTATAAATATAAAGGTTCCGCCCCTTGATGGGTATGCTATTGAACCCGGCTTGCAATGAACAAAAGATATAATTAGAACATCTGGTTTGCCAGTTTACAATATAAGAATACAATTCATCTACCTATAGCCTTGTGACTGATTGCTGATTTACAGATAAACACAAAACAAAGACCATCTAGTGTATGTGTGATTCTTTTCATAATATGATTAATCAACACATAATGGTTTACTACACAATAGAGAGGTATAACAGCAAAATCTCTCTATAATCTACTAAAAGATTTCAGCCTGTCTTATACTGTTATCAGTTCATTTTGAGTGTGTATTTCGAAGGTGGCCTTAGTAGGATCTTTTCTAACTTGGTTAGGTAGAGAGAGGATCGCAGACAGAGGAGGTGGATGTTATTGTGCAATTTTAAAGGGGCTTCTTAAACCTACACTTAGGTTATGACACACTCTCCCAACTCATCTCTCTGCAATGCGATGGGCCCAGCACCTGCACTGGGAATCCATGGATTGTTAAGGAGTTTCTTCTCATTAGCTACAAAAAACACTTGTCTACAAGAATTATATTCAAGTTGCAAGCTCTGCCGCTATAAATTGGCTACCTTGTTCTTTGTAAGTAGTTAATATATCAATTGATTTGTTTTCTAAGACTAATAGATTGAAGTAATCTGGCCTTAAAATATAAAATCATTGAGTTATTCCTAGAAGTGTTATTTTAATGGGATTTCCCATTATTTATATAAGATAAAACCAGTTTTTGTATGATAACAATATATTCTGAAATTGTATGCTGCCTTAACATTGATATTAAATTTAATAAAACGCTAAAGGTACTAAAATATATATCATATAAAATCTATAAAAGATTCCCGTTTAGACCTCATTTAAATTTTGCGTACTTTTTGACAGTACATGAATAAATATTTGCTTTAATTATATATTCTACACACGAAATAATTGTTTCAAACAGTGCATTTCGTGTACAAAACTTAAATATTCTCTTAAAATATACAGCAATTGAGAATATTTATGTATTTTAATTTAAACTAAATAAAACTTTAAAAATATTTACCTTTTTTATCACTTGTTTATTATCGTAGAACTGTTATTTATTTAGAAGAAAAACTCACAATATGTATTATATTCCTTTCAATTTTAGCTCAATTTACGCAGTGAAAAATTAATTTAAGAAATTAATTAATGTATTTATTTACTCAAAAAGATCTACTGATCTTTCAGTCTTTATATAAAAGAAAAAATAATATTTTCTTTGGACGCGAATTGTGTTGATTTAGAAGTTATCAATCGAATGAAATTTGAAATTGTAATGAATGTAAGAACGGAGCAAAAAATGTTTTTTGTATGGAAAGAAAGGGATAGCAATAAAATGTATCGCTGACAGACGTCAATTGTCATGAAACGTTTCATTTCATACAGAAGATTTTTTATTACTTATTTATTGTTTCTCTAATCATTTGTTTATTTTTTAATATTTAATTATATTAAAACACATATAATTTAGAATAATTTTAATTAACAAGTATTAACAAATATTTGATATTAATAAAATAAAAAATAAAAAGTAATTTTCAACGTAATAAAAAAGGCAGTTTTTTATTTTGCTCTATTAATAGCTATTTATTAATCTTATCTTTATAATATTCTGCAAATATCTTTTACTGCAATATAACTTTATAATTTTAACACGTTAATTGTATTCGTTATGTCCATTAGACAAAAATAACCAAGAAGGTAAATAAGAAAACACGTTTTATTAACAAAAAGCATTTATTTACAACAATATAGTGCCACTGATAGTCTCTAGTATAAAAATAACAAAAATATAAGAACTTAGTTATCTGGGTGTAATTAAAACAAGTTAAATATTTACTACGTAGGCTACATGTAGTAATTTTCGAATTACTAATATTTAAAAAATTAAAAGTGAACTTTTTTAGGTTTTTTATCTAGCATTATTGTATTATCTTAACATTTAATTATCTTTTTAAATATTAACAATCTGAACTTAAACCAAAGTACAAAAATGATGTTTTTTGTAATTTGGTTTAAGGTTAGGATTCTAAATTACAAAGAAACTATTTTATCTTAAAAATAATTAAAAATACTTATACAATATCACAGACTCTTTATAATTAACCAAAAAGTATAACTTCTGTGTTTAATCTTTTGAATAAAAAAAAAATTATACAAAAACTAAAAATAAACAAAGTAAAGTGTTCTAAAAAAACTTTTTTAATAATAAAATAAACAATTATTAATAAAATATAATTAAAGGTATAGAAATAAAAAAAATAAATGTTGTTACCCCTGGTGGGACTCGAACCCACAATCCCCGGCTTAGGAGGCCGATGCCTTATCCATTAGGCCACAGGGGCTTGTGTAATACCTATGAAATTTTAGTATCATGTTCTTTATAAAATTATAATATATAATGTATATATATATATATATAAGCCTTCGGTTTCGCTCGCGTGGTTAGTGTAAGAATAAATATCTTTACACATATTAATAGGTGGAGCAAAAAATTTGTAATCAAACTCAACTTTTTACAAAAATTACGCGGACAGAGGAGCATGATACTTAGCGAACTTATAGTTTATATAGCGAAGGAGTGCACAACGATAAACGATAACGATCTTTTTAAAATAATACATAAATATATATTAAATTAATAAAATAAATATTATAATAGTAGGGAACGGAAATGTTGAAAGAGAATGGAGCGTCTTAACACTAGGTTCTCTCGTTCCCTCTGCCTACCCCGCTATATGCGGAATACAGCGTGAAGTTAAAAAAAAAAAATGTTACACACACTACCATGGTTTGACATGCATGTTTATATAAAGTGACATATACGTTGCTAGACATGTGTTGTTAACGCGTCAACGGGGACACTAGTATAGATATACAAGTTTATTATACATGACACATGAGTAATGGTGACGTCATATACGCATCATTATGGAATCATATGAAATCGTTAAACTCATTTTTTACAAAATTTGTGCGGTCAGATTAGTAGAAAAATTTAATCAATTATAAAGAACCGATGACAATAGGCGATTTCAAAAAAGAAGAAGAATAGTTAAAAAAAATAGGCACCAATACTTTTAAAGCGAATAGAATTAAAAAGAAAATAATAAGTAAGAGAATAAAAGAGAGAGTAATCCTTTTATTCTATTACATATTAGTTACTTTTTAGGCATTGTACAAAATCTTTCCAAATCAAATTAAATTAATGTTTTTAAATTATTATTTTCGTCCATCATTTTATTTTTGTACTAGTTGTTTCCCGCGGCTTCGCTCACGTGGTCAATGGCAGTTTATACTGCATATTGCATTTGAAGGCTTTGAAGTAGATAGATTTTCAAATTTTTTGACGCCCTATCACGTGCTAAAATATATATATATATATTATTAAAATATATATATATATATATATATATATATATATATATATATATATTTTTTAATAAAAAGTATACTATGTCCTTTATAATATCATAGCTTAGTTCTCCACGTTCCCTCTGTTTACCCTCTGTATATGCGGGCCAGCGTGGGGAAGTTAAAAAAAAATGTTACACACACTGCCATGGTTGTTACATGTTTATATAAAGAGTGAGACATATGTCGTTGCTAGGCATGTGTGTTGTTAACGCGAAATAGCTTTGGGGACACTAGTATAAAAGATATACCAGAGTCTATTATACATGACACATGAGTAATTTGGTGACGCGTCATATGCCGCGTCATTAATAGAATCATATGAAATCGTTAAACTCTTTACCCCAATTTGTTTTGGGGGAGTCCCACACCTTTTTTCACACCACACACCTTACACACACACCCACACTTTGCCACCTGAAAAATTTAATCAATTATAAAGGAGACCGATGACGGTAGGCGATTTCAAAAACGAAAGAAGAGATAGTTTAAAAATCCAGGAACTAAACTTTTTTATAGCGAATAGAATTTCCTTTATTCTCTTACATATTGTAGTTACTTTTTAGGCATTGTACAAAATCTTTCAAAAAAAATCAAATTAAATTAATGTTTTTAAATTATTTTCAAAATCCATCATTTTATTTTTGTACTAGTTTGTTTCCGCAGCTTCAAACTCACGTGGTCAATGGCAGTTTATACTGCATGTGTGCATTTGAAGGCTTTTGAGTAGATAGATTTTCAAGATTTTTTGACGCCCTATCACGTGCTAAAATATATATATATAGTATTAAAATATATATATATATATAACAATCTATCGCTATATATATATCATATACTATATATATATGCTCATATATATATAACACTATATATATATATTTTTAATAAAAGTATGTCCTTTATAATACCTCTAAGAATATTTGTACCACGTTTTCATAATAATCTTATTTATGTAAGTAAATTTTACGTGAAGAGCAGCTTTTTACAAATCCAAACTTCTAAATGGTGGATGTAACATTTTACCCAGGAGCATAATTAGTTGGGATTAAGAATTACTTTTTCACTTTGATTTAGCTAAAGGCATTGTTTTTAACTTTTTAAATACGCAACTGAGTATCACAAGCATCAAGTCATTGTGGTATAAAATTAATAAAAAATAGCACCCATGCTTTAAAAAATTAAACAAAAACACGTCATTGTCCAGCTATTTATCTAAAATCTGTTTGGTGGTAGGAGGTTCGTCACTCCGTCTGACTCACGACCATTCCTATCATGTCAAAGACGAACACCAAATATCTTATGATGTGTTCGGTTCGATGGCATGTAAGCCCGGGTTTTCCCCTTTCCCACCCATCCTTTCCCCCAAAATGGCTTTGGTGGTTCCGATAGCCGGACTACTACATTATCCTCCACACCTATCTGTATCCTCTGGGTTGGCAACGCATCTGGTATCTCTTGTGTTTGTAGATGTTCATGGGCGAAGGAAGTAACCCAATTACCATCAGGCAGTCACCTTCTGCTCGTTTGCCATCCGGTATCCATAAAAAAAAAAATAAAAAAATGAGCAAAAACTGGACAACCAGAGTATCTTAAAAGACTAAGCAAAACACTTCTCTCTGCCTTCCTCTGGAGACAACTTAAAATAGTTTACACCCTAAAATATGGGAGTTGTATATAGAAAAAACTGGGATCTTTCTTTAAATCTGCTGAAGGCTGATGGGATTGTGGGGTTTAGCCTGGGATGTTTTATCTGTGGTGCTAGGCGTTGTTCTTATGTCGACTGTGGACTACAACTATACAGTATACGGATATACCTGTAAGTAAAAAAAGGTAATTATTATTTCTATAATTGCCTTCCGAGCAGGCGGTAGCTTCCGTTAGGACTGACATCCTTTTGTAAATTGACGATTCAAAAGTGCTTGAATAAAGAATATTTTGGTTTTGATTTTTATAATTTAAAATATTATAATATGGCATACTTTGTATGTAAAATATACAATTTTATGATAATATATATTTTTGTTCGCTTCACGCACTAAGAACTATGAAAATACTAAAAAAATTGTACAAAAATAGCTGTATAAAAATTTACTTGAGCATTCTTTGATATTTGAAAATTACTTAGTTTCAACTTGAGACGTCATAGCATAACAACATAATGGGCAGCATTGGACTCTCAACACGAATAGTTGTGGATTCGATTCCCACTCACGAGAAAGATTATATTTATTTCCCTGCTCTAGCAAGAAAGAGCTTGACGTTGATACCGCCATCTAACACGTAACGTAATTCAAACAGAGTGTTTTAACACTAGTTTTTCACTCAATAAAAGTCACTACACTTACAAGCTCTAGTAAGGTGAACTACTACAACTATGATTTCTACAGCCAATGTGTCACCAGTGTCCTGCAGGATAAGACTTATGCCAGTCAGGCACAGTATGAAGAAGATGCCAGTGAGCATCCCCGTTACTATCGTCCATGGTAACGTTAGGAAGGGTAGTTTCTGAAAATGACAATGATCACGTTATATGCAGCCAACAAATCATTTTTATATATTTATTAATCAATTTCAAAAGACAAAGGAGGTTTACATTGCGATGGTATTTTTTATATGCGTTACTGCATCATTTTTTACTGAGTTATCCTATTTTAATGGGTTTTTTATATCATAGCCCGTGCCCTCCGACATATGGCCTTGGTTAATTTTAGTTAAGACAAGAAGTTTTTACAAGTATAATTTCACTTTTTATTGCATTTTATTTGAAGTTGGTTTTTTTTTCTGTTAAACTTTTTGTTGAATTTATTGCAAATAAACTATTTATACATTATCATTTATTTTACTTGTATAATCTGGAAACTATTGAAATCATTTTAACAAACGTCATTTTAACGGACAATGTCCGACTATAAACACGAATTGTTGTGAATTCGATCACTATAATAATCATTCCCCCGAGAATGATTATACATATTTAAATTACTTTTTTTTTAATCCTGTTCTGATAAGACAAAGAGCGGAGTTAGGGTCCGCACGAACACGCAATGTCTCGAATTTGGACAGAAAGACAAGAACGGAGTGCCTTAACACTAAGTTCACTCTGCTTACCTCGCTACGAAATAATGCGTGAAGCCGAAAAAAACCTTTTAATAATTAATTTTTAATACTAACCTTATAAGCAGCAACAATAAGAAGTATAGAACAAAGTAGGGTGATGCCACTAACTACCGCCGCCGCTATATACAGAATGTACCTGTGTCCGGATACAGTGCCATTCGTGCCTAGCGGTGTGAGCGTAACTAGGAGGGTGTAACCTGCTAACTCTAGTAGCGACCAGATCTGTAAAAAAATTAAAATTATAAAAAATTTAGAAGAAACTCCTCAGCATTCCAAGGATTCACCGCGCTGATGCCCATTCCATTGTAGAAAGATAAACTCAGAGCAGTCCCTAGGACTACACAAATTTAGACTTAAATGAAAGGGCTTCTTTTAAATGCATAAACCACCCCCCACTGTCCACTTTGTTTTAACAAAGGAGACAACTTTTTTCAGTTCTAACTACAGAAGCAAGCTAATAAATAAATAAATATTATGAGAAGAGTCATGATAGAAATGTCACGTAAATGGATGACAATTAGTTATTCATATTCGAGGCCATCATAGCACAGTGGATTGTGAAGATAGCGTTTGACTATAAAGGTGATAATTATGGGTTCAACATTCACTTGGTAAAATTATTATACATATTATACATTCGGCAAGACAAAACACAGCATAAAATCCCACCTCGTAAAATGCAATATCTCCTCACCATGAGAAAAGCAAAAAATAAGTGTCGAAGAAGCGTGGAATTTTGGTCAAAGAAGGTTTTTTTATAATTATTGGCTTTAGATAAAACTACATTCCTTCTAAAATACAAAAATTAAATACTATATATTAGGTATATGTTACAACGAAAATAATGGAGAAACAGACGCTAAAACCAATACTGTTTTCAAAATTAATACAAACATACATACATACTTAATTCCTATATAATACTTATTTATCTATAACAATAAACATTTTTGAAACGGCAAAATTTCTTAACTTCGTATATTATTACTATTTCTTAGTAATCTCTCAATAACATTACTAACTAAAGGTAATCTAATACATTGTTATTGTACATTTGTATAATATGTACTTCTAAAATTCATAAGGGACTTTAGTAGCCGATTTAAAATATGAGGTTCTCAATTTAATTGTATTTTTTATATGTTCATAACTTTTTAGTGGGTATACCAATTTTGATGATTATTTTTCTATATGATAGCTAGTGCTGATGTCCTGAAGGTCCTAAATTAAGTTAATATTTAATGGATAGTTTTTGAGTAAGAAGAGTTTTAAATAATTTTGATTTTCAGTACATTTTATTTGAAGACGGTTTTCTTTTCTTGTTAAAATCTTAAATAACGACGACGAGTATATAAAGCAATCTATGTTCTCTTATATATATATATATATATATATTTTGCAAGGGATTTTTACACACTTATTGACATACAATTGGCTTTAAACTTGTACACGTGTCCGAATCCGAGGACAACAGTAGCATGACCAGGATAACAAGAAAATACTAAGAGTTTTCCTATTAGTTTCGTTTTTAAAGTAAAATTACTACACGAACTTTAACATTTCACGAGCATTTAGTAGGGATTAAAAAAGTAACATAAACACTAGAACATACTTCAATAAATATTTGAGTATGGTTCTTAAGTACCAGTTAAATTTCTTAGTATTATTTGCTAATAAGGTCATAGTGGCGCAGTGAGACAACATCTGAAAACGTGATTGATTGTCGGTTCTTACTCAGGGGAATACATACATACATAGCTTCACGCTGTATCCCGCATATAGCAGGGTAGGCAGAGAGAAACTAGTGTTAAGACACTCCGTTCCCCACTTTCCGCCGAATCAAGGCATCGCGTGCTGAGTAGTGAAACTAAACGCCGCGCTTTGCCTTATTATCAAACCCCGGAAATGAAAATACTAAACTTAAATTTCCTGGAGTGGGAATCGAACCCACAACCTGTCGCGTTTATAGTCGCACGCTTGTACCTCTGTGCCACGACAGGCGTCAATCACTCAGGGAAATGATTATATTAAAATAATTGTCATTTCTCCGTTCCAATGAGACATGACGCGGCTATTCATACAACCCGCACTTTCGATTTCGGACAGAAAGCGGAGAACGGAGTGTCTACACTTGGTTTTCTCGCTACCCAACTATTTTTTTTAGTTCCTTCACGCTGTATCCCACAACGACAGGCCTCTGTCTACCCCGCTTTGCGGCAAGAAGCTAATTACTGCTTAATAGTATGTATGTTGCGTTGCAGTCTGTTGATTATTTTAAAGTACTAGTTTTTTTTATAATACCTTAAATAGATAATTGAAAAAAAACAAGTGAAAAACCAGATTTGATTGAAAACACAGATATATCGTGTTTATCTTATAACATACTCTTATACGTAAGCAATATTGACATATATTATAGTCTACATTGTCAATTTTCTGTATAAATATTTAAAATTGCACTAAAAAAACAAATTATTACGAATAACTCTAAAACTACCCGTTCGATCTTGACTAAATTTAAATGGGATCACATCAGAGGCGTTGTCTATTATATAAAAAATAATCCAAATTGGTTTACCCAGTAAAAAATTTGCCTGCTTAAAAATGCCTCAATTTGACGGAAAGTGGGGAACGGAAATGTTGTAAGAGAACGGAGTGTCTTAATACTAGGTTCTCTGGTTCTCTCTGCCTACCCTGCTATATGCGGGATATAGCGTGAAGTTAAAAAAAAAAAAAGTTATGCGGTAAAAATATATTATAATTTTGAACATCCACCTTTTTGGAAGTCGGTTAAATACTAGATACTCCTCGTTATATTGTGGCCAAAATTGTAAATTGTAAGCTATGTGTTATTTTGAAGCTTTTCAAGATATTTACAAGAAATTCTACCCAGAGCTACATAATATATACACCATCGAAAATGTTAAGGAAGGAATTATTATTATTATTTAAATTTAAACTTTATTAATACATTTTTAGATATTTTTTGCTTGACATTTTTGTAGTTACTTATTTATTCACCCTATAGAGCAATCCTAATGCCTATCAATATTTTTAATAAAAAGTATAAACAAGTCGACTTATCAACCTATTCACGCCTCGGACGGATATTACGACTACTGACGTTTCTCAGTAACGACCACCATAGTTCATATCATTACTATGTAGAGGTAATATAATACAATCTTATAATAGTTGAGCTCTCGTCTATCGTCATATAAACAAACATTGCTCCAAGGTTATGACGTCACTGTCACACACACGCGAAACGAAAGAGAGAGATGACATAAGAAATTATATTTATAGATACATAGATTCGTAATATTTATAAGTATATACGTAGGATTATTATATAAGGTTATTTTATAATTAACAAAATCTTTGGTGTTAGTGATTTTAACCGAATTTCCTGGGTTTGGTACAAGGCAAAGCGCGGCGTTGAGTTCCACCATTCAGCACGCAATGCCTCAATTCGGCAAAAAGTGGGGAACGGAGTGTCTTAACACTAGGTTGCCTCTGCCTACCCTGCTATATGTGGGATACAGCGTGAAGCTATGTATGTATATGTGTATTTTTGTATATCATGGCTAGTGCTTCTGATATGATCCCATTTTTAAGTTTGTTAAGAGTCTAACGAGTAGTTTTGTAATTAATCGTAATAATTTATCTTTTTGTGATTTCATGTCAGTTTTTTTTTTTAATTATTACAGATTGTTTATATATTTAAATAAAACTTTCACGTTTATACCATACAGTTGGATAGCCAGAAATAATCAAGAGTTATTCCGATCGCCGCTTTCCACCAGAATTCGAAACATTGCATGTTAAGTGACGGAACTCAACTACCGGAGCGGAGAGAAGAAAATAATTTAAATCCCCTGTACCGGGAATCGAACCCAAAAAACGCGCATACAGTTAGACGCTGATGCACAGCGGTACGATGTATTTTAATATCTGGAAATATATTTTAGAAAACCCGATGTTTCAAACACTTTACAGTAGTCCGTGCTCATATCACAAATAGACTAAGACGCGGTTATTTCGGTTTGATTATTCCGGTTAAAATATTATAGAACAGTTAATACCAAATGATTATATAGTATTGGATTCAGATCAAAGAAGAATTTGCTAGTACTTGTTAATAAAGAGGCCTGCCTATTTCCATATAAATACGTGAAAGAAAAACTTTGAATCCCTTTTTATGAAAATTAAGCAGACGGAGGAGCACGAAACTTGGTATGCTTATAGCGAAGGAGTGCAGAATGCTAATATCTTTTTAAAAAATGCATAAAAAATATATTAAATTAATAAAATGAATGTTACAAACACTACCATATGTTTGACATCCATGATTATATAAAGTGACATATACGTTGTCAGGCAACGCGTTGTTAACGCGTCAACGGGAACTCTAGTAAATATAAAAATGTTTAAGATTTGTCAAAAATAAGGTGTTAAGCTTATGACAAAAATTTTAAAAGTACAGGAAGTACTCTTTCTTTCCGTTATTTATTTAGTAATTAAAAATGATACTGTATTCAAACATAAAAATCTCAATGAAATCTTAAGTAAACCATTCTCTTATCGAGAATGACAAACGTAATTCATGATAATAAAACTACTAGCTTGTACTAGAAAATTACATGAAACATGTTATTTCAGGAACTAACATGAAAACTCTATGTATTTCCTAGAATTTGAATACCAATATAGTTCTTTATTTTTCTTTTTCTTAGTTTCAAACTTTATCTCAAGCGGGGTCAGAGAACCATTATGATTTAATGGATGTAAACCCAAATAAGCGCGATGGTAGGGTATTCGAATCTACTTTAGTGAATATATTGATGTTTCGGCACCTTCACGGTTTTTTTCCTGAATTTAATAGTCAAAGTCAAAGTCAAATAATTTTATTCAAAATAAGAAGTTACAAGCTTCATTTTTTGAACGTCAAATAATTTACCACCGGTTCACTAAATTTAATGCCTCAGACCTGAGAAGAACCGGCGCAAGAAACTCAGCGGGACTTTTTTTTTTTTTTTTATATTCGACAATGGTTTAAAATTCTTTATTATTGGGAATAGGGAGAAGAGTATACAAGACACTCCGTTTGCGTCTTTGTAACGGAATTTAAGACATTAAATGTATAGTGGCGGAACTAAACGCCGTGCTTTGTCTTATTAGAGTGCGAAAATGATAATAATTTCACAATCAATGGCAATCAGTCAGAAACTCTCATTGCGTTACAAAGCAATGTACAACATTTACAATATATGTATAGTAAATAAGTAAAATTTCAGTCTGTCACAAAACATTCAATGTACGTAAGTACAACAGAAAACGAAGACGTTTTCTACATCCAAGTGTATCCAATATTTTATTTAATTACATAGTTTATAATTAGCTTATAAAGCCAAAAAAATTGTGCTAAAACACTCTTCCCTCCATATTAAAAACAAACAAAGTATAATTTCAATACAAAAACCTTACCAATACAAACAAAACAATAAAAATCTCATGCCATAGATAAAAAATAGTACATACTGTGTATAAATAACCTATGATCAAGGTCCCAGTGTGTAAAGACGCACAACAGCAACAACTTTTCACCATTGGCACTCCCATGGTTCAAAAATAAAAAAAAGGGTTTTTTAAATAAATATATTAAATACACTAGTATTATGACATTCAGCACATTATACGTCTGTTTCTATTGAAATTCGCGTTATCACTGCTTATGCTTAGAGTAGGTATAGGATTGCAAGAAATTACTGTTATCAGTTATCATATAGTGAGTTTCGATCTGACTAATCTACTGATAAAAATTATACTTGGCCTTGATATGACGTAAATAAAAAAGTTTTTTTTTAACTTCATTGTGTCAGAGAAATCCTAGTGTTAAGACCACAGTGTCTTTCGTCCGTTCTTTTTTGTTTTTCGTCCGAATTATTGCATGTTAAGTGACGGGACTTAACTGTAATGGTAAATGGTTGTGGGTTCGATTTCCACTCCGAGTCATGACGTTAAAATTGTTTTCATTTTGCTCTGGTAAGACAAAGCGCGGCGTTAAGTTCCCTGTTGAGTTGAGGCCTCTTAACACGCAATATTAAGAATTCGGGCGGAAAGTGGTGAACGTAGAATCCTTATTGCTTATCCTATTAAAATTATCAGATACGTGAAGCTCAAAACGAAATCGAAATATTTTTTTCAGCTTAACACAAACGTATTTTTGTGAAATGTTAATAACCACTATTTTACAATAGTGTGACATTGCTCAAAATGTCTTGCAAGGCACTAACTTATATCTTTACTACGAATTTAAAGCAGCTTCTCAGCAAGCCATACCTATATCCGGCGGAAAGTGGGGAACAGAAATGTTGAAAGAGAACAGAGTGTCTTAACACTAGGTTTTCAGGTTTCCTCTTCCTACCTTGCTATGTGCGGGATACAGTGTGAAGATAAAAAAAACGCTTTAAGTACTGAAACTCAACACCGCGCTTAGTATTATTAGTCGGCAATCATTTAAATCGAACCCAACGACCACTGTCATTTAAAGTCGTCATTTGGACAACCACTGCGCCACGATGGTTATAACAAAATCTTTGAAGCTATGGCAATGGGTTAGAATCCCACGATATTATTATTATCATATGTAAGGATAAAAATGAAATTTTATATATATAGTGGCTATCATTTATATCTTAAAAATTATATGAAATACATTCATATTTCGTAGAAGCAAAAATTGATAACATCATAATATAGGCGTGTTACGTTATAAATATTTCTGACAATTAATTTATTGGCTGACACTTATCACAAAATGTACGGAAGATGCTAATAATAAAATACTAATAGATAATATAAGGTAATCTTTAATGGAAATAATAAATTAGTTGAAAAAAAGGCGCCTAAATATATTTATATCCCGTTAGCCTGTTGAACACTTCAGATTCATGCTACAATAGTGTTGGCAACGCATCTAGTACATCTCTGGTGTTGTAGATGTTCATGGGCGAAGGTAACCACTTACCATCAGGCGGTCCTTCTGCTCGTTTGCCATCCGGTATCCATAAAAAAAAAAAAAAAATTGTACTTTTATCGTTATTGGCGAAGTAACGTATGCTCATGTGGCACGTTCGAGGCGATTTAAATAAATAACTGAACTGGACTGTATTGTTATAGGATACGGACACGTATGCAAATTTTGCAACAAAAAAGGTAGTAGAGTAAAGCGGAAAAAAAACGGAAGAGAGAGTTCTCCACTTTCCTCCAGAAATCAAAACATTATGTAATAAATGACGAAACTCAACGCCGCACATTATCTACCTTACTAGAGCGAGAAAATGAAAATAGTTTAAAGATGTATATGTATATGTCGTGGCGCAGAGACACAAGCATGCGACTGTAAACGCGACAGGTTGTGGGTTCGATTCCGACTCCAGGAAATAGAATTTTTCTTTTCCTGAGTTTGGTAACAAGGCAAAGCGCGGCGTTGAGTTCCACCACTCAGCACGCAATGCCTCAAATCGGCGGAAAGTAGAAGAAGCAGTGTCTTAACACTAGGTTCCCTCTGCCTACCCTGCTGTATGCGAGATACAGTGTGAAGCTATATATGTATATATTATTCCCTCACGTAGAAATCGAATCCACAACCAGATTCGCTTGCAGTAAGACTTCCCACTGCACTACGATGACCTTTATCACTAATCACTATGAAGTAATTAATATAAATATTATGATTATTTCATATTATTAAGAGGTGACGTATTGCTTAAGCGATTATTGTTTATCGTCTGGCAATTTTGTTCGCATAGTAAAATTTTCTTCGATAATGTTTCTTATATATAATATATGACATCATACACTCAGATAGTTGTCCTACTTTTGATTTCTATACTGAAACCGTAGTGACTTGGACAAATTACACGTTTAATACATATTTTTTTATGTTAAATACATATACATACAAACATATATACATACACATAAATACATATACATACATACATAATTTTTTTTTTGTAAAGGAATAAAAAATTATTATTAATATTTCTTTTAAATATTTTTTCAGCTTCATCTTGCAGATGCTTAGCAGGGTAGAACTTTATGTCATGAAGCTCCGTTCTTCGCTTTCCGCACGATTTCTAGACATTGAGTATTGTGGAATCAACGCCGCGCTTAGTCTTACCAGAGCAGGGTATAATTTAAACATAATTCCCCCAACAATTCGAGAATCGAACCCACAGTCGCGTTTTTAGTCGCTGTCCCACAATTAGCTCTATAAATAATGATATTGATGATAATAGATTAAAACTCATTTATTAAAAACTTAAAGCCACAATTAGATTGATATCTTAACAATGCAATATTTATATCTATATACATAAAACTCTTGTTACTGAGTGACTGACAGACAACGTACATGCGAAACTACTGACCATAGACAGCTGAAATTTTGTATGTACACTCCTTGGGGAGTGTAGAGGAGCACTAAGAGAGAAATTCTCGAAATTTCTGAGAAAAAGAGCAAATACTTATAAGCTTTATAGTCCACGCAAACGAAATCACAGGATACACCTAGTTAATTTTATATAGATAAATAGATATGTATAGATAACTTACAGGCGAAACTACTGGAAGTAGAAAACTAAAATTTGACATGTACACTCCTTTGGGAGTGTAGGAGAGCACGAAAGGAGAATTTCTCGAAATTCCATCGAAAACGGGAAAAAGGATATTAAATTTCATAATCAACGCAAAAATAGCCGCAGGATAAAGCTAGTTAATAAAAAATAGATAATTCACAGTTCCCTAAACTGATGTTTCATTTACCATTTATAAGTGTAAAGTCCCTTTTAATATCGATAAAGTGCTCTTATCTGATAACAGCATTCCTCAAACACAATTAAATACTATTCATGGTACAACAATAACGTAAATCAGTCGTAATCTCAGTAAATAACGGTAATCTCTTGAAGTAAATTGACTGACTTAGTTATTAATATAGTAAATATTTATTTAAGGTTATTTGATTTTTTTAAAGTAGTTTAGAATGTGCTTACACCTTTCAAGTTTTTGTTTCTGTGTTAGTTTGGATGTGGGTGCTAAAGTTACTTCGATTATTAGTTTGGTGAGTATTTTTTTTAATTTAATAGTATTACGCCATATTTGTGTATTAACTTCTGATACACAAATATTAAATGCCATACATTTAAATTTGAGTTAGAAGTAACTCGAAAACCACTTGTCACAGTCTTAATTCATTTTAAGTGGGGATCGGAGTGTCTTAACACTAGGTTCGCAGGTTTCTACCTACCCTGCTATATGCGGGATACAGCGTGAAGCTAAAAAAATATTTTAATTGGGAATCACATTAGAAGCACTAGCTATTATATAAAAAATAATTTTCAAAATTGGGTCACCTAGTATAAAATTATGCGGTAACACAAAAAATTTTGAGTGTTGTGTTCTGTGTTGAGTTCCGCTACTCAACACGCAATGCCTCAATTCGGTGGAAAGTGGGGAACGGAATTGTTGAAAGAGAATGGAGTGTCTTAACACTAGGTTAATAACTCAGGTTCCCTCTGCCTACCCTGATATATGCGGGTTACAGCGTGAAGTTAAAAAAATAAAATAAAATAAAAATAAAAAAAATGTCAATTTAGAATCTTGAAGTCAGTAAAAATGAGCTCTAAAATTATTGTCTTCATATATTTCTTAGAATTTAAATATAGTAGTGAAGTTTAAGTACTCTATTACTCTACACTTAATACACAATGCTTCGAAAATATCTGGAAAGAGACCTAAGGCATATTAGTACATGAGAACTAGTGTTCTCTCTGCTTTTTCCAGAATAGGTAAAAATGAAATAAAACCTAGATATATTTAAATGAAAACTTAAGACTTAATGTGTATAAATTATATCAACACGTTGCAAAAAATATATATATCAAGCGACATCTCGCAGTGTCTATTTTTATTGACTTTAGTAATGCCTTTAATTAACACTGTAAACGAATGTCCATACATTCGTAACTTATTCTCTTTTATCCTACGCTTATTTCTAATAAATAAATGAATATACAGCTTTATAATATTTTTCTTCGTATCCTCTAGAATGTCTACATCTCTTTAGAGTAGGTCAAACTAACTTTAACTAATATGATTGAGGGTTGGTGTGCCTCATGGCGGTATTTTATCTCCCATACTCTTTTCAGTTTTCATTTACTATATGTGTGGTTATAAATATAATATCATCTCAACGAAGATGTAGAAAGCTTTATTAGCATGTTAGTTAAGAATATTGATGGAGCCATTCAAACTTTAAATGTCAGTCTTCGTCGTATATTGATATGATAAAGAATACAACATTGAAGATAACCTAATTAAATTCAGTCAAAAACTATCGTCATCTCATGTCAGTTGGACAAACGTGGCTTTAATAATGGACCAATGGTAGCACTGTTGAACAGCCTCTGACTGCAAACCCGATTAATTGTGGGTTCGATTCCCACTCGTGAAATTTATGTATTTATTCTCTATTCTGGTAAGACAAAACGTGGTGTGACATTCTGCCATTTAACACTCAATGTCTTAAATTTGGGTAAAATGCAGCTAACGGAGTTTTCTGACACCAGGTTCTCTCTGACCCAGCTAAGCGGGATAAAGTACGAAGCTCTTTTTTTAATGACATCAATAATTTAGTTAGTAAAGAGTCCATCAAGAAAACAATGAAATTAAATCTAATAAATTATAAAATTTCTTTATTTTTCAGATACTATCAATAGTAATAGGGATATTATATGGTACAGCTGCACTAATGCCGAACCTGATCGAGTCAAGGAAGATAGTGTTCGCTATAGTCGCCAACATCACCATGTTTCAAATACTGATCGAATGTCTACTTGTTTATGGAGTTTTTGGGGTAAGATTTCTTTAATAAATAATTAATTACGCTATCTCTGACTACCGCGCCAGAAATAAAGCGTGAAGCTACGTTAAATTAACCTAAGCTACTAAATGTTTATCTAAAGTCATACTAATATTATTAATACAAATTTGTAGGGATGTATGGATGGATGATTATTACCCTTTTTTTTTAAACTACTAAATAGATCAAGATGAAACTTGAAATAATATGGCTTACATATCAGAACAAGAATAGGCTACATCTAAAAGGGATTTGTGTAATTTGGCCTTAGTATATCGTTTAGTATCTAGTACATGTTAACGTAGCGAAGCAGAAATTCAGACGAGGAAATGTTTGTATTTAAACTATTTCCATTTTTCTGCAACGGTACTACAAAGCACGATGTTGAGTTCCGCCACCCCTAAAACGCAATGTCTCTATCTATTTTAAAGAAAATGAGTGCAACCGAATGTTTAGAACATTCGGCTGCACACTTTTTACTGCGTTTTGCAAAAGCAAAAAGCAGCTAAAAAGCTGGATTAGCTTTCATGTTATGCAAGAAAAAACATGAAGCTGTAAACACATTAATTAAATCGAATCCTATGACAACATTATAAAATCCATTTTTTTTTAATTTCAGAAAAAGCCTCGCCTAATATTACCATGGCTGATCACCAGCTGGGTGATATGCATATGTCTGTTGGGGCTGTCAGTGCTGGGCACCATCCTCATCATATTACAATATACAGGAGATGATGAAACTAATGAAGTCAGTACTACAGCTACTGCGTATGGCACTGTTGCAGGTTGGTAAGGTTTTATTTATTTCATAGTTTTTAGACGTGTCAGATGAGCACAATTTTCATGTAGTACGTATAAGATGCTCCATTATTGATCTGATGAGGGACGAAATTTACTGTAAATACGTTTGGTTGTGCCTACGATTGATGGAGTGAATGATTATATTTTTATTGTCATTTTCCCAAGCTGGTAACACAAAACTGGAATCATATGAAAATGTCTTATGGTGCCACATTAATATTCTTAATATAATAAGTTTTTTTAGTCTTACTTTAGCGACATAGATAAATGATAACTTTCTTTTAAATTTAGTTTTATAATTTCATATTCTCTTTTTCCAGTAATAAAATTCTACTTCGCGTCAGTAATAAGCAGTCGGCGAGAGGAAATGCTGCATTTCGATGTCAGTGAATCTGCACAAGGTCTCATGAGGAGGGATGTCGTGATATATAAAGTTTAATTGCGTAGTAAATTTGGTCTTTGCATCAAGATCTGAGAACAAATGTGCTATATATTTTTGGAAAATATATAAAAAATTGAACGTATCGGTACTCTATCCTGCGCCTCTTGGAAACCATCCAAGTGCTCTCAATCAACCCGTACGTTCTGATTCAGCTACGTCGAATCCATATACGCTTGTTACAACTTATTTTTGTTGTTAGCATCTCTATAAGATTTTTATTGTTAGGAGTGTCATTAATAAAAATTCAATTGAAAAGCTCAAATAGACTGCCATAACGACTATGTAATGGCCTACCCGTGGCATTGTTTCCGGGTCGATACGACATACCTTCAAAAAGTGTCTATCTTGACTGTTAAGCCCGGCAACGTACCTGCAGCTCTTCTGGTGTAACACGAACGCTTGTTTGCTTTGTCCTTCCCTAAAAAAAACAAAAAAGTTTTACTTTATCAAATAACTATAAATGTGAAAACTATGTAAATTGTAAAATTGTACATGACTGTCGTATATTTTAAACCTTTTTAAGTATTATTAGTAATGTACTATCTAGCATAAGGTTACAAATAAAGATATTTAATACAATACTTATTGTTTTATTTGTATTCAATACAAATTTTCTTTGAGAATCTTACTTGAAATAAAAAAACCAATGCCCTTTTTCTTCGTTCTTTGTCTTCCTAGTATTTAAAACTTCTACTCCAACTGTTTAAAAACTTATTATGTGTTCCGTTTGACGTCTGAAGTCCATTATGAGAGAGTACATCGATTCTTTCCGCCGCAATCCGTCAGATGTCGCTGCTTTCCGTACGTTTTCGCAGTTTCACCCTCTGGCGACTATACCTGTAATAGTTTTGACACGAAAACACGGAAGTAAATCACTTGCTGTTTAATCAACCAGCTTTAGGAATATCTATATTTAAGTACCAATAGGCACGTAAATATATTTGATTAAGTTAATTAATTATTATAAAAGATATTGTATATGACGCCTGTCGTGGCGCAGAGGCACAAGCGTGCGACTGTAAACGCGACAGGTTGTAGGTTCGTTTTCATTTTCTTGGTTTGGTAGCAAGGCAAAACGCGGCGTTGAGTTTCGCCACTCAGCACGCAATGCCTGAATTCAGCGGAAAGTGGGGAACGGAGTGTCAAAATACTAGGTTCCCTCTACCTACCCTGCTTTATGCGGGATACAGCTTGAAGCTATGTATGTATGTAAGATATTAACTATCTGCAAGCTTTTATCATATAAACTTTATGTATGCCATATTTCATACTCCTCCGATCGCATAATTTTTATAAAAAGGAAACAAAAGTTTTTTTTTTTTTTTATGGATACCGGATGGCAAACGAGCAGAAGGACCGCCTGATGGTAAGTGGTTACCTTCGCCGATGAACATCTACAACACAAGAGATGTACTAGATGCGTTGCCAACCTAGAGGATACAGATGGAAAGGGAGGATAATGTAGTAGTCCGCTATCGGAACCACCACATTTTGGGGAAAGGATGGGTGGGAAAGGGGAAAACCTCCTTTATTCTTCCTGTATCAATATAATGATTCGCAACTTTACTATTTGATTTTTGTATTTCCTTATGGAAGTTGCTTAAGAAAATTTAATGATTATTATAAGAACAATAGTAGACGAACACCACGCAGAAATAATTACACCGACTCATATGTCTAGCTCGTGTTTGTTGAAAACTGTTCTTTTATAGTTAAAATGTATCATATCGATGAATGAAATTTCTAAATAGATTTTGTTATATACAAATTAATTTCATTTCTATGTTCTAATGAGACAAAGCGCGCCGGTGAGTTCCGCCACTCAATATCTTGATTTCAGCCAAAAGTAAAGCGGAGTGCTTAGCCACTAGGTTCTCTTTGACTACCCTACATGAAAAATATTTTAGCTGAAAAAAAAATCAAATTCCATTCATTTAGGAATGTATGTACGTCGAAATGCATTCCTACTATGGAGAACAGGCGACAACTCTTTTAAAATTCAACGCCCAAATTGTCGCCCTAATTTAAATCTTTACATCGGAATGACACATAATAATAATAATAATAATCCTTTATTGTACACCCATATTAATTACAAAAAAAGAGAAACATGAAACAAAAATAGTTAAATTGTACAAAAGGCGACTTTATCGCTATAACAGCGATCTCTTCCAGGCAACCTTAAGGCATAGGAAATAAAGGAAGGGAAACGGGGCTAAGGGGGTGTGAACAATACATAAAGTAGATACGATAATAGATAAAATAAATATACAACTATATAAGTAATACATACAATAAATATATGCCATAAACATACATATATAAGTATTCTATAATACACACATAGTATGAGTTATTACGATAGTTCGTCATAACATAACAATAAATATATCGATATAAATATAAACATCACTAAACTTTCCTAAAAGACAATGCACGTCTCGATGAGCACAAACGCTTAAATATTATAAATGTAACGCCATGGAGACACTCACCAGTCATTATGGTGGCTTCCTTGAGCATCGCACCATGGTAAGGATTTTTTTTTATATACGTACATATACATTTTTTAAATTTAAGTCATGCGAATGGTAACTTGGAGCTAGGAACTTTGTTTACTTAGCTATAAAAGGTAAAATGTCTTTTGCTATTCATATTTCCCCTTGCTGACAAAGCGCGGCGTTGAGTTACGTACTTCAACCAGCAATTTCCCCAAATTAGTTAGCAAGTAGAAACCGGAGTGTCTTGACACTCTGACTACCCTGCTATAAAAGCGTACTTGAAACAAAAAAGTATAATATTTATTATTTAAATTTTTATTTAGATTCTTACTGTATTCCTTTTGTCTGAATAGAGTCGTGTCGAAATTTGTTTTTTATGAAATAAACAATAAAATTTTAAAGCTTGTGTGCATTTTGTACTTTGTTTTTACAACGGGCCTTCAATTTAATAACAATAATTACAATATTTCATATGAAGTTACGGTTATCATGTAAAGAATAGTGAAGCATGTAAAGTATATATTTTTTAATTTGCCAGTCTTATTGAAAGACTTATTTCGCAGTTCAAATCCGGGACATTTACTATATTTTGAAATCCACATATCGTTCTAACCAATAATCTTTGAGTATCAGAAATTTTTAAATTGCTTCCTACCACAATAATGTTATGAACAAAAACAAAAAATTGAATACCTTCGATAAAAACGAATAGGTTAATCGGAGCTCTTGGACGGTACACAAGAGGCGCGGGTTCTAATCTGGCTACATCAAAATTACGCCGGCGGGGTGCAATAAAAGTATAAATTAATTTTGGATATATACCTAGATTGTAGGTTTAAATCTCATTCGAGCTGTAGGACCACTGCAGTGTTGTGTTCGGTCACACAGCTCGTAATATCTATCTTGGCAATGAGAGATTAAAGTAATTTATTATAAAAACATACATTTAAATAGTGAATATAAAATTTTATGTAATTATCGATAAAACAATTACCTTCATCCTTCTGACTAATTACTGTATTACTGTACGTATCGCCAATCACCTAACGCCTGTCGTGGTGCAGAGGCACAAACGTGAGACTGAAAACGCGACAGGTTGTTGGTTCGATTCCCACTCCAGGAAATGTAAAATTTAGTATTTTCATTTCTTGGGTTTGGTAACAAGGCACAGCGCGGCGTTGAGTTCCGCCACTCAACACGCAATGCTTCAATTTGGCGGAAAGTGGGTAACGGAAATGTTGAAAGAGAATGGAGTATCTTAACACTAGATTCTCTGGTTCCCTCTGCCTACCCCGCTATATGCGGGATACACCGTGAAGTTAAAAAAAAAAGAAAAGCTTTACCTATACCAATTACTTTACACTATGATTTTACAACTTGTTTAGGATATTCAATATAAAAAAACATTTAAGCTTCACGCTGTATCACGCACATACCAAGGTAGGCAGAGGCAACTTGAGAACGTAGTGTTAAACACTCCGTTCCCCACTTTCCGCCGAGGCATTGCCTGCTGACTTACGGAACTCAACGCCGCGCTTTGCCTTATTACCAGAGCGAGAACCCGCAATGCGTCAAATCCGGCGAAAAGTGGGGAACGGAATGAGAACAGAGTGTCTTAACACTAGGTTCTCAGTTTTTCTCTGCCTACCCTGCTATCTGCCTGCATATAGCTATAGTTGTATACAGCGTGAAGCTAAAAAATAATAATTATTTTAAATATTTAATATTTTTTCTGGAGTGGGAATCGAATCCACAACCTGTCCCGTTTACAGTTGCAAGCTAATGCCGATGCACCGCGACTAGCCTTATTTTCCTTATTTAAATATCATAAAAAAATATTTGTACCTAATTAAAAGTTATATATTCATAATTTTCATAGTGTCTGTTTTTCGTTTTTCGTGATGAACACACAGTAAAGCTAACTTCTCTACTATACATTTATATATAAGTCTAACAATCAGTGTTATATAATAATAGAATGAGCTAGCTAAATGCATATCGCTTTCTCCACCTGTCCGCACCGCGCACCGCGCACCGCACACCGCACCGAGTTATGAAACTATAGATAGCTTTACTTACGAATTACGATGTCATGTCATACTTAATACTATAGTGTACCAAAAGATATTGGTATATGTAGCGTAAATTGTTAAAGAATTTTTTTTGGTAATTTTTTGTCAATTTGAACGGGTAAGTGTAAAAATATATACAACGTATAGGCGTTAAACGTATAGGTTTATAAGTTGTTTATAATATGACACACATAATTATAAAGATCATAAAAACCCGACTGAACCAATTTTTCAAATTTAATAAAAAAAATAAGCTAACTAAATGTAGTTTTCATAATGTGAAATAGGATCTTTTCTTTTGACATTTTACTAAAATTGATTATTTTTTTTTTGTTGTTTGATATCATTTACATGCTATTAAACAACAAAAAAAAGGATGGGTGGGAAAGGGGAAAACCTGGTTTTCCCACCCATTTTCCCCAAAATGTGGTGGTTCCGATAGCGGACTACTACATTGTCCCCCCCTTCCATCTGTATCCTCTAGGTCGGCGACGCATCTACAACATCTCTGGTGTTGTAGATGTCCATGGGCGAAGGTAACCACTAACCATGAGGTGGTCCTTCTGCTCGTTTGCCATCCGTTATCCATAAAGAATCGAAAAATAAATCACGTTGTTGTTGTAACAAAGGTTAACCTAACTACGATTTCAGTCGTGTCGCAGTGGGACTGGGTCTGACTGCAACCACGTTTGACTATTAACGCACTAATCGTAGGTTCGATCCTCAATCGAAGCAATGATTGTTACATATATCTGCGGTCTTACAAGGAAAATTGCGGCGTTAAGTTCCGCCAGTTAGGGTACAATGTTTTTCAATCAGTTTGTAGTTCTCTCTGTTTTCCTTGCTATATGAGACATGCGTAAAGCTAAAAGATAGTTTCTTTTATTAGAAACTGAATACTCTTCATACTTTCATTGTTTGATCATAAATATCAAATAGTTTTATTTAATTTCAACGCGTCCATGCAAATATTGTGGAGCGAAGCATTGTTTGCTTACAATACAGTATATACATACTAGTATACCTAGTGTAGTAAAGTTTCAACTTTTTATGTAATTTACACTTTCTTTTAGGATTGTTAAAGAAATATTTTGCTTTGTAATTGTTATTAAGACCCTCGTGGCGCATTGGGACAATGTCTGACCTTAACCACGATTTATTGGAGGTTAGATTCCATTTCGAGGGAATAATTAAATTTAAATAATTTTCATTTCTCTCAAGATATAAACAAGACAAAGAGCTAATAGCGTAATCAATTTTATGCCATTTGATTTACTTGAATTTCAAGCAACGGCATAATATTGATCAAAATAGAGTAACAAGAGTTTTTTTACAATAGAAGACTTTAATAACTAAGATTTTAAATCAAACCGACTGCAAACGAAATGCACTAAAATGTACAATTTTTACGAATAACTCTCCTTTTTTAAAGTTGGTAAAAAAAGTTGATATGTCATGAAATAATGAATTATTTTAAAAATCCCTTTATACTACAAATTAAAAAATAATAATAATAAATTGAAAAAAAAAAACGCATGTCGTGGCGCAGAGGCACAAGCGACTGTAAACGCTACAGGTTGTGGGTTCTATACACACTCCAGGAAATGAAAATTCTAAGTAATATTTAGTATTTTCATTTCCTGGCCTCAATCTGGAAGAAAGTGGGGATCGGAGTGTCTTAACACTAGGGTCTTAGGTTCCCTCTGCCTACGCTGCTATATGTGAGATACAGCGTGAAATTAAAAAAAATAAAAGAAAAAAGGTATTGTAGAAAACATAATTCAGATATATTTCATGTAACGGTAAATAAAATTAATAAGAACAATAGGCCAATAAATAATTGTCAGCAATATTACAATTTTTATGTGACATGTGGAGTTAATCGTTTTGTTGCACTGAATGGCTCATATTTTAAAATATTATTCATTCATACAAAGTTTTTAAGAAACTTAAAAAAAGTTGGCAGTTTTCAATTCAACTGTATTTTTATGTGTTTTATCCCATACAAAACAATTTCTTTTTCTTTTTTTTTATCCCGTACAAAATTTAAAGCAAATAGTTTGGCACTGACGTATTCTACATGACCACTTAGCCCTTTTTTTGCTACTTGCGGCAGTGTTTCCAGACTAACACGACATGGGTACCTTCAAAAAGTACGACTATCTCCACCTCAAAGGCCGGCAACGCACCTGTAGTGCCTCAGGTGTAGCACGGGGCTGTGGGCGGTGGTTATCACTTACCATCAGGTGACCCAAAAACTCGTTTACCATGTCCTTCCCATAAAATAACCATAAAGTGGGTCAGTATAGAGTTGCGAAATTCTCTTACATTATTAATTCTAAAAAACTAAATGTTACGAAATGAAAAATTTCATTTCCTGGAGTGAGAATCGAACCCACAATCTACTGCGTTTATAGTTACACGCTTGTGCCTCTGCGCCACGACAGGTGATAAACAAACAATTAAGGTTGAACTATTAATTAACTTTGGTTATGTAAAATAACATCTGTGAAGCAATGCGTGAGAAATTATAACGTGCGAATATTATATGATTTATTATAGGCTATAAATCATTTAATTTGTTGCTAACTCTTGTATTATGTAAATACATAGACTCAAAAAACATTATTTATTTGAGCTGCTTCACAATTTATTCCCCATAGAGAGAACCTAGTGATAAGACACTCCGTTTATCGTTTTCTTTGATTGTGACATTATTTCTTTTAATATTCATTGAACAGCTTGCGTCGGCAATGCGTTATAACTGAACTGAACACCGCATGTTATTCTCATTTCGTTCTCCTAAATGAGACTCCAATCCTCAACCAATTAACATTCAGAAGTTGTCTAACTAGGGCACGAATTTAATATGATGTAAAGTAGCTTTATACTTTGTCCCACATAGCAGGGTAGTTGTAGAAAACTCAGTGTCAAAACACTCTGTTCCCGTTCCTCATCAATTCTAGCTATTATGTGTTAAATGTGGTAAGTAATTATCCACTTGTGGCTTTAGCTTCTTCTTCTTACTTTATTCATCTGGTCTGATGTTTGGGTTTGGTTGATGTTTTGGTTTGGTGAGAGACGAAATCCTTAATTAGCTATTAGTAATATACCTAACATTACAAATAGAAGTGTTTTTAATTTTTAAGATAATAGTAGATATACAATTAAAACATATTCTCGTGATTGATTAGGAGTTCGAATTCAGGAAAATGATTATATTTAAATCATTTTTATTTTCTCGCTCTGGTAAGACGGTAGAACGGCGTTGTGTTTCGCCACTTCTCATGCAATGTCTCCGTTTCGGTCATAAAGTAGAGAAATGTTTCTACACTAGTTTCTCTCTGCCCAACCTGCTAATTAGAATAAACCGCGACCCTCAAAAAAAACCTGACTAATTAGACAATACAAATATCTCTTAAATCTATTTAATTACCGCATATTTAGCTGAAAACTAAAGCGAATTTAGTGTAAATTCTTAAAATTTCATATCCTATTGACCCACATAGCGTGAATGATAAACATAAGCGAGTGAGGCCGGCGTTATGTAACACTCACTTTCACCCAAACGGTAAGTCACTGACCGCTCGCCTTCGCCGCCGCGCACTTGTGACGGACACTTTATATATTATATTATATTGCTTACCTCTTTATCTTTCTATTAAATTATGTTTTCAGGGATTTATTTATTTATTAAGAAGACAAAAAGTTTACAAAGGACTAAAACAAAAAACCAATATAAATTCGTACATTAACTAATTAAATTAAATAGCGCAGAGGCACAAGCGTGCGACTGTAAACGCGACAGGTTCTGGGTTCGATTCCCACTCCAGGAAATGTAAAATTTAGTATTTTCATTTCTTGGGTTTGGTAACAAGGCAAAGCGCGGTGGTGAGTTCCGCCACTTAGCACGGAAAGCCTCAATTCGGCGGAAAGTGGGGAACGAAGTGTCTTAACACTAGGTTGCCTCTGCCTACCCTGCTATATGCGGGATACAGCGTGAAGCTATGTATGTATGAATGTAACTAATTAAATCTTCATCTTACATTAATAGAAATGGACATGCTAAAAATTAAATTACTTAAATTGATAAATAAGAAATTCAAACATTCCTTGAAATAAAATGAAGAAACAATTAAAAAAAATAATTATAAAAAATAAATAAAATAGCATAATGAATATTAATTATTAACCAGGACGGGATGGTTATAATTTTTTTATTTCTACTGTGATCTTACTACAGCGCCTGTCTTAGATACGCGGCGTTTAATTCCGCCATTCAAAACGTAATTCCGGCGGTCAGCGGAGAATAAATAATCTTAATATAAGGTTCTTGAGACACTCTCTCTCCTGTTATACGAAAAAAAGCATGAAAATGATAAAATTAAGCTACATATTTAATTTTCGTGTCATGAATTTCATTCCTGTATTTGAACTCTACTTACCGCACAATTTAACGGAGCTATTTGGCTAACAAAACTTAGAAAAACTGAGTAAGAATAATTTTAATATAATGACTACCCCAAATGGGAATCTAACGTACAACCATCTCGTTAACAGCCACACGCTGTCTCACTGCACCATAATAATATCTTCCTATTTAATTTTATACAAAAATCCATATTACTAAGATTTTTTTTAAGCATAATTGCAAAACGTCATTCCCACGTGTCACCTACAGTCACGACCTCAACAGAGAATACTGAACAAACAGATGAAGAGAAAGGTTATCTAATATGTGCATAACATTTCTCTACATCTGCGAACGCGGAATACTTCGTGCGACACGAATTCCGAGACGTCACCAAATTCATTTTCACTTGCCCATTGAGTATTGCAGATGTTACGAAATAGACTTACTTAGTTGCTATAGGCTTGTTTTAAAATACTTTTATAGCTTCACGCTGTATCCCGCATATAGCAGGGTAGGCAGAGGGAACCTGAGACCCTAGTGTTAAAACACTCTGTTCTTTAACATTTTCGTTCCCCATTTCCCGCCGAATTAAGGCTGCTTACTTGCGGAACTCAACGCCGCGGTTTGCCTTGTTACCAGAGCAAGGAAATGAAAATATTTTATGTTAATAATTATAAATCCGCCAGATAGAATAAGATTTCCGTTCATCAAATTCCGCCGAATTGTGGCATTATATTATATTTTTATTTCCAGGAGTGGGAATCGAACTCACAACCTGTCATGTTTACAATCCCACACTTGTGCTGTGCGCCAAGACTGGCCTAGATAAAAAGAATTAAAATACTTATTGTTTGTTATTTTATATTGTTAACCATAGATTTAAGGTGTGAAAACATTTTTAGAGAACGTATAAAAAATTCTTGTTTAACACGTTTCCCACTTTTAACTACTACTGACATAATATATCTAGTTAATGGAGTAAAAGATCTCTATCACGCATGTTAACGTTCTTTTTGATAGTCTTCGATCTTATATTCATCGACGTATGTATATATACATAGCTTTTCGCTACATAGATAGCAGAGTAGGCAGAGGGAACCTAGTGTTAAGACACTCCGTTCCCCACTTTCCGCCGAATTGAGTATTATTGAGTAGATTGTATGTATGTATGTAATTAACTTGTCCTAATTACATCACATTTGCCTACTCGCTTGACGGCGTTGTGTTTCGTCACTTAACACGACGTCTCAAATTCAGACAAAAACTGGAATGCAGAGAGTTTTATCACTAGGTTCTCTTTCCCTAGTAAACGAGACAGTCTACAGGGAAAGACCCTTTAGAGATCGACTGTAGACGATAGCTAAGGCCAGGGCTCCAGAGCCTTTGATCTCTAACCTTTTCATCACTTTCTCTAGGAAATATATTGGATATGTCTTATTGTATACAATTTCTTGAGTCATGCTTGTAAATTATACGCCTTATAAACTGTTCAAGATTTATCGAAGAAAGAGTACATTATGTGCACCTTTTGTTGATAGCAAATTAAAAATATTGAATATATAGAGAATTTGGTTAGTGAATGTATTTAAAAATTAAATAAGTGATTCCTTTCTCCACTAGTCAATTGGGTTTTCAATTTTAATGATATTTAATGACAAATGATTTTTGAACATTAGAAATATGAATGTTTTCATGAATTTTAACGAAATTATATTAGGATATGATTATTATAATATTATAAATACCATTTTTATTCACAGATAGCTATATACATAGTTCTGCTTGTACATGCAGTATTTAGCCGAGAAATATATAAAAGTATAGAAGAGACAGATCACAATGTAACAACATTATATCCAGTACAAAATGTAACATACTACGTCAGAGATAAAGACAACGTTGTATCTGAACAAAAAATTAAAGAACATGGTAACGTCACTGAAGAAAAAGCCAAACTTTTTCACGAAAATGCTCATAGTAAAAGCCCTAAACTAATATCTATGTTTAAGAAAGACAATATTGATATGAAAAGTAATCTCAAAGCTAAAGCAAAAGAAAAGGATTTTAATTTTGAACCGAATAATGCAATAACAAACAAACCCTCTTGGAACATAAACACAACTTATACTAATTCAAAATTAAGCGAAAATAAAGATGCTACACAAAATGAACATGTTAAATTAAGAAATGAAAGTAAAGCAAAGGAATTCAAGCCGAGTCCTCATTTGGGAAATTATTATGACGAAAATGCATTTATTTTACCACCGCTTTCTACTGAGGAGACATTCTTTCCTCAAGACAAGCCATCTGAATCTGGATTTATAAGGTGAACTATTCTTAAGGTCATTTACGACCAAAAGAATTTAAAAATAATTCCTTAATAATAATCTTTTAACATTATGTGACGATTTTTTTCCAAATTCTATTGTCTTATAGGAATATATTGTATTGTAGCCACAAATTAGGCACATTGCAAATTAAATGGAACTCAACACTATAATATAACTAAGTAGACTACAGAAATAATTATATTATTAAATTTTTAATATTAGCACTAAATCTAAAAACAATTTTTACAGTTCACCAAAAGACTTCGTTCAGTTACAATACAAACATCCCATCGACTTCCTCCCACCAAATATCCATCCTCCATATAAATTTGAAAACACACCTGGCTACGATTGGCATTACGAAACCGGCCTCGAACCCCGACCTACCGTGGAAGCTCCTGTGAAGATTCCCGCAGGAGGTCTCTACAAGACACCAGACGTGTTTAGAGTAAAACCCAACATAGATGGTGATGATGAGAATTTTGGTTTGGAGTTTAAGGATGAGAAGGAACTTGAATTGAAGAAGAAAAGGTATGTACATACATATAGATGAGAACATATTATTATTAATTTAACATTGATCTGTATACAGTATTTGTATACAGTAGGACAACGTCTAATTGTAAACGTAGAGGTTGTGGATTTGATTCCCACTCAGTAAAATTATTATATTTTAAATTATTATCATTTGAAAGGACAAAGTGCCGCGTTGACTCCCGCCACTCAAAACGCAATGTGTTTTAGGGCGGAAAGCAGATAAGGGAGTGTCTCGACACTGGGTTATCTCTACAAAAAAAACAGGAACATTTATTTCGTTTGATTTCACATATCTTTCGCATGTTTCTGGGCAACCTAAAAGAGTCTTATAGTACATTTTATATTCTCTATTTTAAAGGAGTTATTTGGCTAATGGTACCAAATGCTGCACGTCGGTCAAAGCGCACCGAAAAAAGATTTTTATTTAATTTTTCACCTAAATATGGTTTGAATCTGAAAAGCATTATCCACAAGTATGTGAGTTACAGACCAAAAGAATTACTAATTATAAAAAATTTTAATATTTCAGCAAAAAAGTATTGGAATAACACAAAACCAGAATTACAGTTACAGAAACATAAACTCAAAAATGCCTTCGCTGAAAAATATTTACTTTCGACTTATCAACTTACTCATGTCGCCCACATACTTCAAACAAAAAATACCTCAACGTTTCAACAAAACCAATCAATCAATCAACAGTCATCGGATGATTTCTTAAACAATTTAAACATAACTTACAATTAATTATTCTTTTCTACTAACAAGTATGGAAAGCTCGAGAACACTTGTTACTCGTCGTTAGTAATTACGAACGGCAATGTCCTTTCACTGTCCGAGCGAAATGAATCGTGTGTCGTAACTTAAGCGCTTTTTAATACTTTGTTATATATTTATGCATATCTATATGTATGAGACCATCGTGGCGCAGTGGAACATATAACTATAAGTGTGATTAGTTGTGGGTTCTATTCCTACTCGTAAAACAAACTACTGTTAAAACATGGTGGTTGTTTTCCCCGTGAGGGGGACAGGGTTAGAATACAATTCCCCATCGCCGCTGGGTAGCGTCCCGTAAGAGGCGGGTATCCCAGTAGTTTGGTGGTAAGAGGTTAGTCCTCCGTTTGTCAAAGACAAACCGCCAAATATCTAATGATGTGTTACGGTTCGATCGCATGTAAGCCAGGTTTTCCCCTTTCCCACCCATCCTTTCCCTAAAATGTGGAATTTACAATTCTTTTTTCTGCTTAGCGCTTTTATTCCCGTATAATAAAGAGAGTATAATGTATAGAGCATAATGTTAAAACACTCTGATTTCCATCTGCATCACGAATACAAGGCACGAATTAAGTGGCAAAACTCAACAACGAGATATGTCTTACCAGAACAGAAATTGAAAAAAAAATAGTTTTGAAAATTATAATGGGCTTAACTTTAAAATAACAACAAAAATATTTGTTATTTTATCCTATCAGTTAAGAAAAAAATTGAAGAATGGAGTGTCTCAACACTAGGTTCACTCTGCGTACCTTGGAAACGGAAATCGTAAGAGAACGGAGTGTCTTAAACCTAGGTTCTCGAGTTCCTTCTGCCTACCCTGCTGTATACGGGACAAAGCGTGAAACTGCTTTTAATATTCTAAAATGATATAATAAATCATTACTAACGCGTGACCTGTCCGAGTAACAAAGGACTTTGTGTCAGTACACAAGTTAATGTCAAACGGTAGCTTTAAAGCTGATTGATCGACTTAAACTTGTTTCAGATATTCATACAGCTACTGTGTTGTTAATGCGTTTTATTTTACTGTAGAGATAAAGCAAAAACTAAAAATTGTAAAATACTGCAAACATGATACGCGATAAGCGAAATTAGTATGATTTTATTTTCTTTAGTAAATAAATAAGAAAACAAGCGCCACTTTTTTGTCAAAAGTTGAAAAAATGACTTTGTGTTTTTCCATATTTTTTTTTTACAGAAACCATCATGATAGTGACACGATGGTATTGAATTTGATTCCCACTCGATTTAATTTCTTTCCAAGAGATAAATTATATTGAATTTGAGTGCAAACCAGAGAACGGAATATCCTGACATTAGGTTCTGTCTAACTACCCTGCTATGCATAAAGTTAAACATTTTTTTGATTGAATGACTTAAGTTAAGTTATAAATACCTTATTTTCGCTTACTTAGAATTTTGAATTCACAATCATAATGTTGTGTACAGATATGTCAGGCGTAACTCAACCGCGTTATAATTATATTAATTATATAAGCTTATTTCTTTCAATTTCAGAGCAAATCCTTGGAAAAATCTACTAAATCTCGTCACGGCACTCATTCCAGTCGGCATTATTGTATCGGCTCTGACGCCTAATATCATTACTTTGGAAAGTACAGATAATAACCCACAGTAAGTAATTTCAAAATTTAATAAGCCTGTTAGTGTAGTGGTATAAAATAATTATTACTGAGGTTCTGAATTCAATTCTTAGTAATAACTGAATTTGTGTGATAAGAAACAAAGGGAACTAAGTCTGTTTTGTGTTTAAAAATATACTATTTAGTTACTCAGCCTTTTTTGTACCACAAATGTTAATTTTCTTCTAAGTAAGATTTAAAACATAATGTTTTTAACACACTATTTAAAAATACGCAATTTTGTCCGTGATCACAGGTAAACTATTAAAATATATGAAAGGTCGAGTTTCCTAAAATATATACGTGAATACTAAAGCATACACAATTAAAATAATCTAATATAAATACGTGAAAAACTTTGGATCTCTTTTTACGAAAATTACGTGGACGGAGGGGCATGAAATTTAGTACACTTATAGTTTATATTAAGAAGGAATGCAGAATGCTAACATTTTTTTTTTTAATATTTTTACATAAAAAGAATATTAAATTAATAAAATAAATGTTACACACACTACCATGGTATGACATTCTTGTTTATATAAAGTTACATATACATTGCTAAAGACAACGTGTTGTTAACGCGTCAGCAGGGACACTGCAGAAATCGTAAAAACCAAAGATACTATTATTTTTAAACTAACTCAATTATTAAAATCTTCAAAATTTTTATACTGTATACTCATAACAGATAATGAGTTGGATATTTCAAAAATTCCAACCATCCAAAAAGAAAACGGACCACAAGTAAAATTACTTATAATTGCAAAGCAAAACGCGTAGTCTCTAAGCCGTATAATTTGTACTCAGTTTCAAATGAAATCAAATACTAGTGTTATTCAATTTTGTCAGTAATTAATGAGAGTAGAGAGTGCGAGAGGCGATTTTGTTAAAAAATAACAACTGTATAAGAAATCTTGCTTTGTTATCTAACTATATAGTATTTTCCTTATAAATTTTTGTAGCGTGAAATATTATGATGACTCTAATGTTACTAACTAATAACACACATAATTATAAAAAACAAAAAACCTGACTGAACCAATTCATCAAATTTATGAAGCAAACACAAATAAAAGCTAGTTATGTGATATGTATTTGAAATGTGCTTATTAAGTCCACAAGAACGATTTTTTTTGTTATTATTCATGACTTAATTACCTCTAGAGGGCGTCATATTGAATTTAGAATGACGTCACATATCTAAGAACACTTGGAGTATCAATACCTATCTAACGACATCTTAATTATATAAATCTGTCTAGGGGTTTGGAAGATATGAAATAATAAAGAATATAACAAACATACAAGATACGTACGAAAAACATAACTCTCCTTTGATAGTCGTGTAAAAATCATGGATTTTCTATCTCTACCATAGTAAGCCAAATTAATCTCCTTATATATATAGACATTTTGCACTACTCCCTGAAGCCATCCTGACGCAGTGGAACATACTTAGTCAGTTGGTCAGTAGTATTATTGTAAATAAGATTTGTTGTGGGTTCGTTCCCACTCGAGGAAATGATCATATTTTTTTCGTTCCCCGCTCTGGTATCATAAAGTGTTTTATTGAGTTCCGCCACTCAACATGCAATGTCTCCAATTCAAAATACAGAAGACATAACGTTCTTAAAGCAACGCGTAATTTACACGTCAACGGGACTATTAATATTCTCATACCATCACCACCTCTAAATAAGTATTATTTAATAAGATAATAAGATGGTTAATAAGTTTAGAAGACTAGAGTTCCCGTTGTCGCGTTAACAACGCGTTATCTATCAGTGTATATGTCACTTTATATAAACATGCATGTGAAACCATGGTAGAGTGTGTAATATTTATTTTATTAATTTAACATATTTTTAGTGAATTATTTTTAAAAAATATTATCATTGTGCACTTCGCTATATAAATTATAAATTTACCAAGTTTCATTCACCTCCATCTACTTAGTTTTCGTAAAAAAAGATCCAAAATTGTTCCTTCACGTGTTATTAGTTTATATAGATTGAAATATAAGCGTACTTTTTCGTTATATACAATATTCGGTATATATAATAACTACATACAACGCAATATCGATAAAAAATCGATAGAAAATCATCCGATTCGTTGTCAAACAGATTGATCACTTAATTCGATTATTTAATGTTCTCTCAATCGGATATTATGTTAACAGTTTCTAGGTCAGTACAATTAATTAATAATTCATTTAACTTTCATAGCGATACGAGTATGTTACATAATTCGCGACTCGACTCGAGGTAGATACATCTGATCTTAAACCAAAGTGATTTGACTTTTAATTATTCTAATTGATATCTGAAATTAATAACTTTATGTTTCTTACCATAAGAATTAGTTAGAATGAATCTAGTGTCTAGACTCTCCTCAGGAGTATCTATCCGGAGAGACATAGAATTTACATACATACATACATAGCTTCACGTTCTATCCCGCAAATAGCAGGGTAGGCATAGGGAACCTAGTATTAAGACACTCCGTTCCCCACTTTCCGCTGAATTGAGTCATTACGTGCTGAACTCAACGTCGTGCTTTGCCTTGTTACCCGGAGTGGGAATCGAACCCACAACCTGTCGCGTTTACAGTCGCACGCTTGTGCCTCTGCGCCACGACATGCCTAGAATTTGATCCTAATTAGACTTCTATCCCAGACCTAACCTAGTGTATAAGCACTAAGTGTCCACTTTCCATCCAAATTCGAAACATTGCGTATTGAGAGGCGGAACTCAACGCCGTTCGTTGTCTTACCAGAGTAAAGATATGAAAATATATTAAATATGATCATTTCTGCGTATGGAATCAGTCAGTTGCTGTCTCACTACGTTATGAAACCCTAAAATAAACATAAAACATATATTTTTTTATTGATTATTTTACGCTTTAAGACAAAAATAATATTGAACAGATCTAAATTATACTTAACAGTAATATAAGTGTCCCTGTTGACGTGTTAATAACGCGTCCTAGGAACGTATGTATATGTCACTTTATATAAACATGGATGTCAAACCAAGGTAGTGTATATAACATTTATTTTATTAATTTAATTTATTTTTATACATTATTTTAAAATTATAATGTCATTCTGCACTTCTTCGCTATACAAACTATAAGTGTGCCAAATTTAACGCTCCTCTGTCCGCGTAATTTTCGTAAAAAGGGGTCCAAAGTTTTTGCTTTACATATTAATATATAGATATCTTATCCATTAAATTTATAAAGAATTTGTTTAGTTTGGCAATAATATAACCATAAGAATCTAGTATAATATATACTCAAGCAATTAAATCACGACTTGGACTATAAATAAACGTTTTATTATCATGAAACAAGTGTGATGGACAATACCTGATGTAGAGCGCAAATATAAGAGACCCAAACTTTCACAGAGACCAACGTGTCGCAGTGGTACAACGTGACTGTAAACGCGATAGGCTATGAGTTCGATTCCCACTCGTAGGAATTGGACATTTAAATTATTGTCATTTCTCCTCACAGATAAGACAAAGCGCAGCGTTTAGTTCCGCCACTTAAAATACAATGTCTCAAACTGAGTGCCTTGACACAAGACTCTATCCTATAAAATGCGCTTTTAAATTCCCCTCCTTAACACGCAATGTGAATTCGGCCAAATAGTGGCGAAAAAGCGAAGTATCTGGTCACTGGAAAAAGTGAAGTGTCTGGACACTGGAAAAAGTGAAGTGTCTGGACACTGGAAAAAGTAAAGTGTCTGGACACTGGTAAAAGCGAAGTGTCTGGACACTGAAAAAAGCGGAGTGACTGGACACTAGGTTCTCTCTAACTACACTGCTATGCGTGATACAGCGTGAAGCTACAAAACTTTCATAGTCTATTACATAACTTAGATAGCGTGAGTGAAATATTTCGTTTATAACATTTAAACTTGCTTATATAAAAATATCTTAAGAGACGAATTGACGCCATCATGTTACGGTTATCACTCGTGGGAATTTAAATAATAAACATTTTGATTTCCGCTATCGTAAGACGAATCGCGGCGTTTAGTTAGGCCGTACAACACGCAATGTCTTTAAAATAGGGTAGAAAGCGGAGAACGGAGAGTCACTAAATTATCTCTGCCTATCCTGCTTCACCTTTAGTGAAGCTAAACTAAGTAATTTCAACGTTTTTCTATTTCACGTAATAAGTTAAGTGAGTAGTTTTAACGCCTGTCGTGGCGCAGAGGCACAAGCATGCGACTATAAACGCGACAGGTTGTGGGTTCGATTCCCACTCCGGTAAATTGATTTTTTTATTTCCTGGGTTTGGTAACAAGGCAAAGCGCGGTGTTGAGTTTCACTCAGCACGCAATGCCCCAAATCGGCGGAAAGTGGGAAACGGAGTGTCTTAACACTAGGTTCCCTCTGCCTACCCTGTTATGTGCGGGATACAGCGGGAAGCTATGTATGTATGTATGTATGTAGTATGTTAGCAAGTGACGTTTCAAACGCCTACAGTCATAATTACATGCCAATATAGAAAAAAACTTTTTTTACTACATTTCTTCTATTAATATACAAAAATGTCAATATTATACAAATATTACAACATTCCATTAAATTTTCATGTATGAAGTAAGAGCTACTTATTACTTATTTATACACATACATACATACAAATTTTTGAGGAAGCAATATAATTAAATTATAGCATGTATGATAACAAAATTTATAAAAGAATATATACTTTATTTAACTGACTTATTAACTGATTTAAAAAAAAGACGCCTGTCGTGGCGCAGAGGTACAAGCGTGCGACTGTAAACGCGACATGTCGTGGGTTCGATTCCCACTTCAAGAAATGGAATTTTTCATTTCCTGGGTTTGGTAACAAGGCAAAGCGCGGTAGGGAAGCACTAGGAAAAGATTTCCCCCAAATCCTACGAAACAAAGAAAAGCTACACTTTTCCTATTATAGTCCATACAAACCAAGTCAGGCGTTACAACTAGATTATATATATAAAAATTAAATACCATAGCTAATTAGCATGCCACACGCCACTCCAAAGCAACATAGAATCATATTAATAGAATGTAATTGAATTCTTACTTCCGTTTAGATCACTTAGAGAAATAGCTTACATGTGTTCTAGTACGTGTAAGTCGCACGCGACGTTCAGTTATGTAAGGTATAATTTTGTTATAACCATTACTGTTATTACTGACAAATTATTTTTAAAGTATTATTCATATTTAAGACCAGCGACAGAGGCACTAGCATGCGACTGTAAACGCGACGGAATGTGGGTTCGATTCCCACTCCAAGAAATAAAAATATTAGGTAAATATTTATAACAATAATTTCAGAAAACGTATAAAAAATTTAATATAGCGGGATTCTAATGTTATATTATGCTCATAATCCCTTTTTTTATTGTAGTACTCTATGTGTTATTCCGATGAATAGTCTATATTGTTGTAAACTTATATCGTATCTAGTCAGTAGTTTTTGATTCTGTAAAAATAAGTTGCAACAATCGTATAAGAATTTCGATGTATTACGATAAAAACGTAGTTTATTTAGAGGCGCAGGTTCGAATCCTGCTACAGTAAAATTATCGAAGAAAAATATCGAAAAGGCAAAGGTAAAAAGTAAAGTAAGCACACGCTTTATCCTGCAAAACAGAGTAATCTGAAAAGCTATAGTGTCAAAAAGTGCCACTTTCCGCCCGAATTCGGGACATGACGGTACTCAACGCCGCGCCTTGTCTTGCCAGAACGAATAAATAAAAATCATTTAAAAATAATCGCCCAAGGGATAATCGAACCATAACCGATCTCATTTAAAGTATTTGTATCTGACTATATAAGTATTTGATTGACTATATAAGTACTAATATAAGTATTTGTATCTTATTGCCCCAAAATAACTTCAAAAAGTTAAAGAAAATCATAGGTATTCAAATTACACTTGAACTAAACCATTGACCAACATTACTCGGCTAATTTCCAGTTACGTGTATCGGAAGGACACGCATCCGCGTGTTATACAAGCGTGAAAGCAGAATTAATGTTTACTACACATACATAGCTTTAAACATGTATACATATTAAAAACTAGCTGTTACCCGCAACTTCGCTCGCGTGGTCAATGGCAGTCCATATTACATGCTATAGTGTAAAGTGAGTATATGCGTTCTTCTGAAGGCTTTGGAGCTACATTTATAATGGTGGTTTTTGACAAAAATCATGACTGTCAAAATATTGTTTTATAGAAACAGTATCCTACGTCCTTTAATTATCTCTAGGAATATGTATACAAAGTTTCATGATAATCGGTTGAGTAGTTTTCAAGTGTGAAAAAACATATAGAATATTAGTAGACATTGTACTGTCCGTGATTTCGTCATATTTAAACTCGTAGAAAACATGGAATTGTAATTATTTTAGAAATGCTATGGCACTCTGAAACGTGGCACACAGAGGTCAGGCCTCTTGTGCATGCGGATTGTAACGCGACAGGTTGTGGTTCTAATTCTTACCTCCAGAAATGAGAATATTGGAAACAATATTTAATATTCTCATTTCCTCGCTTTGGTAACAAGGCAGTGTTGAGTCACCAACGAAATTCTCAATTCCGCGGGAAAGTGGTGGGAACGGAAATGTTAAAAAGAGAACTGAACACTAGGCCCCTTGGTTACCTCTGCCAGCCCTGGATATGCAAGTGCGGACAGAGTGAAGCTTTAAAAAAATGCTATGGCCATCATGGCGCAGTGTACATGCATAGCCGGCCAATGTAAGGATTTGGAAGCCAGGGAATAAGATTTTCGTTCGGTGCATTGCATTGCATAGGTTCAGCCTCTAACTATACACTGAATAAGAAGGTTCTTAAGTGAGGGATAAGACCGTGAAGCTGCCTTGTATTAATGAAAATCAAAAATCAATATATATAAACAATATAAATAACTGTAACACCTTATCACGGTATTACACAAAATGTCTACTTTATAGCGTTTATATTTAAAGTTATCATGGAGATAAGCTTGGTGTAAGAAGTTTCACGCCGTGACGCGACCGGTCGTTTTGAGGACGACTACTGGCTATTCTTCATACTCTAAGGTTTTTTTGCATAATTGTTAATTCTTTTTCATAAATTATCACTTATTTTCCTAAAAAGTTTATATATTTCTTGTCTAGACTATATTTTAGGTGAGAAAAATTAATGGAATATTACCTGGTTTTATAGAAACTATAAAATTATGCACTCAATTACGCCGGAAACGCCTTAAATTAACGACTGTTAACTAATGAGTTGGAAATGGTTGTAAATTTATGAATAGAAATGCCTGTAATTTATAAATGCAACTGTCAGTCAATGTGTGAGTAGAATTTGAACCTGTAATTATCGCAATACTCACCGTTTTCTATTTAATTTATCATAAATCCTTCAGTACCCAGTCGAGTAAAATTTTGTTTTACAATTATTATATAAATACCTGTCATGGCACAGAGGCACAAGCGTGCGACTGTAAACGCGACAGGTTGTGGGTTCGATTCCCACTGCAGGTAATGATAATGAATATTAAATAATATTTAGTATTTTCATTTCTTCGCTCTGGTAACTAGGCAAAGCGCAGCGTTGAGTTCCGCCTCTCAACATGCAATGCCTCAATCCAGCGGAAATCAGAGAACGAAATTGTTGAAAGAGAACAGGTGTCTTAACACTAAGTTCTCAGGTTCTCACTGCCTATGCGGCTATGTGCGGGATATAACGTGAAGCTAAAAAATATATATATATTATATTCAGTGTCTAACTGTAAATGCGATTTGTTGTAGATTCAATTCTGCCTCGGTAAAATGCTTATAAATTAAATTATTTTAATTCTGCATTGAATTCCGTCATAAGACGATTTCGGCAGAAAATTAAGAAAAGAGTGTTTTGACACTAGGTTCTCTGTAACTATCATGATTTACACACAATAGATAAAAAAGATTTGATCTAATAAAATAAGTATGGGGAGACCTCGGTTGTCATTCGAGAACACAGTATCAATGATACTGGAGGATAGTCAATGACTGTGGAAGAGACGAATAAGGAATGAAGAGACCGTAGCGTTTGGCGCTCCGGAACTCTGACTACCCCGCTAGGGATAAAGCGTGAAGTTAGGATAGGAGGAGGATGATCAAATAAGGTTTACCAATTACCCTGCCTAATTCCATACAACACCATATGTTTTTTACAATTTTATATATCTATGAGGACAGGAACTAAAAGGAAGTCAAGTAACAATTTGTGTATATTCACAGTATGTTATTATCTGAAAGCAATAGGCCGTCGTATGGTATGATTAAGTAGAAAGCGCGTACAGTTTCATAATAGATGTCTTGCAATACATTATTAAAAGTTATTCTCGGTGAAAATTTTTAATGATTATGACAAATTATTTTTGAAATTTTGATCTAAATTTTAAAGCCACAATGAAGTTTCTTGCTTCTTCTTGCACAGCAGGGTAGTTAGCGAGAACCTAGTGCCAAGACACTCCCTTCTCCGCATTCCGCCCAAATTCAAGTCAATGCGTTTTGAGTAGCGTAACTGAACGCCGCGCTTTGTCTTCTTTTTCTTTCTTGGTATATGAAAATAATTACAATATAATATTTCACCCAAGTGGAAATTAAACCTACCACTCGTGCTTAAAATCAGTTACTATCCTCCTGCGCGACGTAGGAATTATTTTCTTATATTTATAAATAGAGACCAACCTCTAGATATACTCACGATGGTGAGTATATCTAGAGGTTGGAACACGGAACATCGATTATATTTATTTTTTTATTTCTCTGATCTGGTAAAACAAAACGCGGCGTTAAATTCCGCCAGTCAACATATATATTCTTTTTTTTTTAACTTCACGCTTTATCCCGCATATAGCAGGATAGGCAAAGGGAACCTGAGAACCTAGTGTTCTGTTCCGTTCTCTTACAAGAATTCCGTTCCCCAATTTCCGCCGAATTGAGGCATTGATGATTGATGAGTGAACTCAACGCCACACTTTGCCTTGTTACCAAACCCAGGAAATGAAAATATTGACATTTACTGGAGTGGGAATCGAACCCACAACCTGTTACGTTTACAGTTGCAAGCTAGCGCCTCTGCGCCACGACAGGCGTTCTATATATTCTTAATTTTTGATATATGGAATATAGTGAGATATAAAAGCTAATTTCCGCCACTGATATCTTTACATAATCGCCTGACGCCTGACAGTGCTTATCAACAAGTATATGGTTTTTGTTACAGCTTCCCGCACCGTGCGTCTCGCAGATACGACACGGACAGTGTAACAGACCTGCCGCCGATAAGCGAGAGATGCAAGCGGCGGCTACTTTGTGAACTACACTCTGATGCTAATTATATGCGGTATTTCGTATATTTTCTACTATATACTCACTTAGAATGTAAATTCTGACATTGCTAAACTAATTTAAAATTTATAATAACATATTGCGCAATGGAAAGCGGAGAACTGAGGGTCTTGACACTTGACACTTGAGGGTTACCTATCTCTAGCTTACTTACATTTTTCTATGGTATTAGAAGAGAGTTAACAAGAATTAACCTTTATATAAAAAAAAAACTGCTTCAAGCTTTATCTCGTATAACTGGATAGTCAGAAAGAACCTAGTGTCTGGACACTGCGTCCTCCACTTTCTGCTCGAAATCTAAATATTACGAGTAGAGTGACGGAACGCAACGCGCTTTGTCTTACGAGATCGGGGAAACTAAATATAATTTAAACATAATCATTGCCCCAAATGGGAATCGGTCCCACAACATCGCGTTAACAGTCGGATATCGTCCCACTGCACACACTGAAAAATTAATAAGAACTAGCTTAAGATACTTAAATGTCTAGCAAACATACATAAGTAACAATATTTTCGTTGTAAAATTAGTGTAAATATATTTTTTTCAGCAAAACGCTTTTTTTCCCCATAGCAGGGTAGGCAGAGAAAACCTTATATCAAGACTCTTCAGTCTTCGCTAATTTAATATGTAATATATTAAAATTTTACAGAAACACCGACACTCCTCCACGACCCAAGCACTGTTACAAAATCCACTGTGAGAACACTGAAGCACTGAGCAAAATGCTCCACTGGCTTCTATATCGTAGTGTACACCAGCGACATCATGCTGGTATACAGGACAGACGCGGTTTTATTAAATAGATCATATTTTAATAAATGATTTTTTAAATTGTTGTTTTATTGTAAAAAAAATTTTTTTGGGATATTTATATATTTGACTGTAAGAGCGATGGTTGTTAATTGGATATCCTCTCCGAAAATTATTTGAATTATATTACAAATGTCTTCATTTTCCGACTTTGATAGGACAAAACGAGACGTTGAATTCCGCGATTCAATATGCAATATCTCGAATTGGAGTGGAAAGTTGAGAATGAAGTGTTACTGCGTTAGGCGTTTACTATGCAGGGAAGGCGTGAAGCTATTTTCTTTAAAAAAATCCATTCTTCTCTTCTTACATTATGCACTATGTTATGAAGGCAAAAACTGTTAATACTTCGTGTAACCTAGACTTCTCCGTCTGAAACAAAACTGAGGAACTAGTACTTTAGTTTATAATCAAGCCTCTTCTTAACTTTGTGTAGAAAATAGAAAAAACTTACTTCCATCTCGGTCTCCACTATATGACTTATGGAAAATAGCTTGATAGATGATGAATTCCTCTTCAAACCATGCTTAGAGTTATTTCAGCTTCACGCTCTTCCCGCATATCAGGGTAGTCCGAGAAAACCTAGGGCAAGACACTCCGTTCTCCATTTTCTAACCGAATTTGAAATATTTCGTGTTGAGTGGCGGAACGCAACGCCGCACTTTTTTAACCAAAGTGGATATAATTCAAATACGATCTTTCCCCGAGTACTAATTGAATGCACGACCAATCTTGTTTATAATCTGTTGCTGCCTTACTGCCCTGGGATAGCCTAAAACTTTAATTATATCGAGAATATATTGAGAACATGAATATTATTTTAAGGTTTAAACTCCCACCCGAGGGCATTTAATTAAAGTTTTCACAACTATACCACATAGAAATTTTTATTTTTCAAGTATTTCTAAGAGTATCGTATAATCGCTATCAGCTATCTTTTAGCTCAAAGCGAAACTCAATCAGGAAAGCGATCGAGCTCTTCCCCGAGTGGAAACGCTTTCTCTCATCGATGTTACGTACATTGTATGGTTATTTGTGTTTTTTTCAGAGATCATCATGGTTATCAACGCGATGGATTGTGGGTTCGATATTCACTCAAAGGAATGATTATATAATGTCATTTTCATTTTTCCACTTTGGAAAGACAAAACCCCGCGTTGATTTTCACCACTAGATATCCATTTTTTACGCATTGATATAAGCATTTGTTTTATCTGAAGAATGAATTAAATTATTCAATAAAGAAAAACATGCAATACATATTACATAAAATCAAATGGTAACAATATTATCAACAAGTTGCTTGTTAGTCTTTCACCCAAAAATTACTGAACAGATCTAGATAAAACTTGACAGTAATATAGTTACACATCGTAATAACACATTGACTTCAATTAATGAAGATTGTCTATAATTTCCACAAAATAACAATAAATAATAATTCTAATATCTAGTTTCACATAAATCTATTGCACTATAATAAACATTTCTAAGAAAATAAAATCAATGAAAGGGATTCGTGTATTACGAATTAAGTTCAAATATTTAGGCGTTAACAAATTTTTGCGGTCCATTTGATTGCACTTGTTGATAGCGGACAGATATTTAGAAGCTTTTACTTAACGGAAAGTGATTTTTTCTACATTAAATCAGTTGATTTAATATAGAAAACATGCGGAATAAAGCTACTTTAAAGATTTAAAGTAGCTTTATTCCGCATAGCATTCGGACGGGTTATGTGGGACCCAGTACCGGCAGATATAGGCCGTCCGTATACCCTTAGTGCGTAACCTCACAGTGCTCCTCCTGAACCGCTGTTGGCCACGAGAACTGCCTCAAAACCAAAACTAAAATATTTTTTATTCAAATAGGCTATTACAAGTACTCTTGAATCGTCAATTTACATAAAGATGTCAGTAGTGTCAGTCTCAATATAAATATATATATATATATATATATATATATATATATATATATATATATATATATATATGGCGGAACTCAACTCCACGCTTTTTCTCTTACCAAACCCAGGAAATGAAGATACTAAACTTTTACATTTTCTAGAGTGGGAATCGAACCCACAACCTGTCGCGCTTACAATCGCCTCTGCGCCACGACAGGCGTTTTTTTATCTATTTTTATAATCAATAAAAAAAACTTTTTAAAAGCTTTTCTAGCAATTACAAAAGTATATATAAATACACGCGTAAGGAGGCCAACTGTCTCCGAGTACCGCCATAGAAACCCACATCCGGTTTCATAATTACGTATAAAGCTTATCTTTATAATTGTAAGTGATTCACCAATACCGTCATAGCGCAGTGGGACTGAGTTCTGACACGCGATGGTCACAGGTTCGATTCCCTTTGGTATAAATTAAAATTAAAATTTTAATTATAGTAATGACAAATATGTTTTTTTTAATGACATACAATGACAAATTATGTTTTTTTAATATTTTTAAACTGTTGTTTTGTGTTTAATGACTCTCGAAAGAATTTTGTTGCAGAGATAACAACGTATAGCCGAGAGCGCGGGTTCGAATTCCGTCACTTTAAAAAAAGTGTATGTTTTCTAAAATTGTAAGACAAAATATGATGATGATACTTAACTTGCAATATCCCAATTTCAGATGGAAACGGAGTGTCTCGACACTAGCCTCTTCCTATTCAGCTATATGAAAAAGCATGTTATTTTTTTTTATACAACTTTCCTTTCTTTCTCACCTTTATCTATAGTTTATATAACTTAATATGTTATTGTCATTAAATAATAATATTACATTCTTTGACAAGCGAACACTATTAGGTCATTTACGATCCAATCAAGTTGATATCTAGAAAGCAGATGAAGATCTATTTAATTGCTTAATTACGTAAATATTATGATCATTCTACATATTCAAATAAAATGTCTAGATTGGCATCCTGATAGTGAAATGGCAGTAAATAGGATATTCCAACAAAGATTGGTAAAATTTCAAATATTTTTTTACTAGGTTTCCTCCCGCGGCTTAGCCCGCGTGGAATTCGGTTATATTGTGCGACATGGTACAGAGCAGCCTATAGTCTTTCCCAAGGCCTAGACTATTTGTCAAAATTGGTTAAGTGGTGTGAAAGATGTAAACAGTTGAACAATCTTACATGATTTTATGTTTAAGGAACTTCCATACAAACTTTCATCCCCTATTTCAACCCTTTCTACCATTTTTTTTCGCGATAAAAAGTATCTTATGTCCTTTCCCAAGTTCAGTTCTATCTTCATACCGAATTTCATCAAAATCGGTTCAGTGGTTTAGGCGTGAAAGCGTAACAGACAGAAAGACAGAGTCACTTTCGCATTTATAATATTAGTAAGGATTTTGGGTAAAGGTTGCAGTAAAGTTTCCTTTAAAACTTTTAATAAACATGGTAACAAGGCAAAGCGCGGCGTTGAGTTCCGCCACTCAGCACGCAATGCCTCAATTCGGCGGAAAATGGGGAACGGAGTGTCTTAACACTAGGTTCTCAGGTCCCCTCTGCCTACCCTACTACATGCAGGATATAGCGTGAAGCTAAAAAAAAATATTATAACATCTATACGACTTATCAACATATTCACGCCTCGTACACATATGTAATATATTCAAACACGTCAACATGTCACTTCTATCGGGATTACAAAACACTTATCAGTGACCGTTGTAATAATATAACGAGTTATCGTTTTAGCTAATATTGTGCTAAGTATGTATCTTAGAACCGGAAATCGAAAGTTAATTTACAATATCATACATACGAGTATGCGATATTTTGTAGAGAGCTAAAGGATGTATAGACTTGCTAATGCATTCGCTTTATATATGCAATTTCAATTTTTATGTTAATAATTTGAAGATTTTAACAAAAAAGGAAAATTGATTAGAAAAAACAAAGTAACATTTTTTTTTAACTTCACGCTGTAACCCGCATATAGCAGGGTAGGCAGTAGGGACCTAGTGTTAAGACACACCGTTCCCCACTTTCCGCCGAATTGAGGCATTGCGTGCTGAGTGACGGAACTCAACGCCGAGTTTTGCCTTATTACAAACCCAGGAAAATGAAAATACTAACATTTGGAGTGCGAATCGAACCCACAACCTGTCGCGTTTACAGTCGCACGCTTGTGCTTCTGCGCCACGACAGGTAAAAAAAGTAACATTATTACGAATAACTCAAAAACTACTAATTAAATCTCAATTAAATTTAAATCGAGATGGACTACATCAAAAGCATTAAATATCATATAGAAAAGATTCATCAAAATTGTGTCACCCAGTAAAAAGTTATACTTTAACATACTAAAAATACTTTCTTGAAGTCGCAAATTCGAAATAAGTCCATAGTTATCTTGAAACCTTATATACTTATTCCTTAAATAATGTCAACAGGAAAAGTTAACATTATGAGTAACCACATATAACCTACATTGGTTGATTTGACGCAAAGTTCAAACGCTTAAAAGATTTCACCGCAAAGCTTGATAATATGACCTTAATAAGTTGTTTGTTATACGCAATTATAAGATACATTAAGTACAACTAAATTTAATAAAATTAATATCTACTTTTAACAACAAATATATATTTATCGACAAATATAATTTGACGTATATTTTTTGTACTTTAGACATCGTGCGCATGTAACAGGTTAGGCAAAGAAAATTTAGTGCCAAGGCACTCCTTTTTCCGTTCTCCGCCCGAATTAGGGACATTGTGGTGTTTTTTTCTCAAACAGAGCCAGGAAATAATAGTAATTTACATACACACATTCATAGCTTCACGCTGTATCCCGCATATAGCAGGGCAGGTAGAGGAACCTAGTGTTAAGACACTCCGTTCCCCAATCGTTCCGTAATACTAATTTAAACATAATAATGCACCTAAGAGAGAAACCAATTCACTATCATCACTTTTGCAATCAAAGTTTTCTACTTATACATTTTAAAATTAAAAAAAAACAAGTTTTTAAATAATTTACATAAAATAAAAATCTCATGAAAAACAATAACATTAAAATGGGACCCAAGTTCATTATTAATCATTTAGTGTGTTTGTTCACTCGGATGACAAAATAATTATGGGAATACATTCAATTTATGGGAAGAGAAGCTCAAGATATCGCTAGTTTTTTGCATTGAACTTGGCTTGACGCGCTGCCGTATATCTAGATGCATTATTATGCAACAAAAAGACACATAGTTTAGTACTCATTAATATATAAAAAATAAGGAAAGTTGCATTTATGCAAAAAATAAGATATATTTTATTGCAAGTATGTATATAAGTATGATAATATTTTTTTAAGCTTATGTCGTAATCGAGCGATCGATGTTTATATTATAGTTTTTTTTTTAAATATACGTAACTTTAATAACTATTTATAATAAACGAGGCCATCATGACCCAGTAAGAGAACGCATGATGGTAAACGCAAATAAAACAAAAAATGACTATATATAAACATATAATATACTATGTGTAAACATACATACATAGCTTCACGCTATAACCCGCATACAGCAGGGTAGGCAGAGGGAACCTAGTGTTAAAACACTCTGTTCCTCACTTTCCGCCGGTTGAGATTGATAGAATTGAGATAGTGCTGAGTGGCGGAACTCAACGCCGCGCTTGGCCTTGTTACCAAATCCAGGATATGAAAAATTCCATTTCCTGGAGTGAATCGAACCCACGACCTGTCGCGTTTAGAGTGGCACACTTGTACCTCTGCGCCACGACAGGCGTCTCTACTATAATATGTATAAACATTATAGGAAAAACAGTGAGTCTCTTTTAATGAAAACTATGCGGAGGAGTGTAAACCATAACATTGTAACCATACATATAGTGTACATGGAGAAAAAATGTAGAAAATCAATATTTTTTTATAATAATGTATTCAAAGTACATTAACAAAGCAAATCATAGCGCGGCGTTGAGTTCCGTCACTCAGCACGCAATACCTCGATTCGGCGGAATGTGGGGAACGGAGTGTCTTAACACTAGGATCCCTCTGCCTACCCTGCTATATGCGGGACACGGTTTGAAGCTATGTATGTATGTGTGAAATACATTAAATTAGTGAAATAATCACTTCCATATGTTTCACATACACTTTTACATAAAGTGACATATACGTTGCTAGGCAACGCGTTGTTAACGCGTCAACGGGGACACTAGTTATAAGTAAACACTTGAGTAAGTTTATAGGCAGACACGTGTTTATGCGTTCTACTGCACGCGCATTTACGCGTGATAAGCATGCTTTATGCATAATTTTATAGTAACTTTCTTATTTTACATATTGTGTCAATATAACAAGCAACATTGCCCACACTCTACAGTACATACTCGTAGATGTTAGTTATCGTATGCTAAAACTTGGCTCCATGACTTAAGAAACGCAGGACCGATTATCGTAGAGATCCTTGGAGAAATTAAAGTGTTATTCACACACTTAGTATGAGGATAACATTTTTAGAACGTAGTAGGACTTAAACCTCATCCTTATTAGCTAGCTGTCTATCTCCGAGTTGACATCTTACCACTGCGCTACGATGGCCTCTATTAAATTATACTATTTACATCTATATAAAAATACGTGAAGCAAAAACTTTGTACCCCTTTTTACGAAAATTACGCCGACGTAGGAGCATGAAACTTGGCACACTTAGTTTACATAGCGAAGCAGTGCACGTGAATCATATCTTTTTAAGACCTATTCTTTAAACGAATAACGAAGTTACCAAAATAGCAATATATTGCACTTCATCATCATCATCATCAGCCGGAAGACGTGCACTGCTGGACATAGGCCTCCCCCATACAACGCCATGTAGCACGACTGGATGCCTGCTGCATCCAGCGCTTTCCTGCAATTCGGACTAGATCGTGAGTCCATCTAGTCCATCAATATTGCACTAGTAAAATTTAATCCCACAATTATCACATTACAGCATTAAACTCATAATCTTGCTAACAAATGCAAAAGATCGAGAATGGATGAATGTTTGTTATACTCTAACGCAAAAACTACTAAACAGACCTACATAAAACTTTACAGTACCATAGCTTATGCATTAAATAACATATAGACTACAATTCATAAAGTTAGTATCTATTATAGATATCCTAATATTATAAACGCAAAAATTTATAGGGATGGATATGCATTTGTTACTCTGTCACGCAAAAACCACTAAACCGATCCAAATAAAACTTTATAATACGTCAAAATAACACACAGCCTACAATTTATAAAGATTGTAAGTAATTTAAGCATAGTACAACGATAAGTATATAAATAAATCATAACACAGTTGACAGCGGCCGCTGCAAGCAACTTTTCAAGTTGTCGCGCTCGTAGCTGATCCCCAACAGGTTGCGTCACTGTGAATGGCACGCTCGCTATTCGATGTTACGTAAACTTACACATTTTTGATGAAAGCCACTTATAATGGATATATTGAACGAAGAAATTTGTTATAATAGAATGATATTTATAAAAAATATTGTGAATCTACTTTGGTCTAAGAACAGTTTAGGTTTAAAAGGTATTGTTTTGCTGAAAGTTGCACATAATGTAATTTACAAAATTGTTCATATTTATGTATTTATATATTTTTATATATATTGTATATCCTGCAATTTGACACAGAAAATATTAAAAGATAGAAAATCTTAAATCTTGATCTATATCAAAAAATCCCTAAACTATCCAACTTTTCAACTCCATAAAAACTGTTTTTGCTCTTTTCCTGTAGCTTCACGCTGTATCCCGCATATAGCAGGGTAGGCAGAGGGAACCAGAGAACCTAGTACGGAAGTATTAAAAGAGATCGAAGTGCCTTACACTTCGATCTCTTTTAATACTTCCGTTCCCAACTTTTCTTATTATCTTAACTCAATTCTTCAAAACCAAACTTTAAAAGAAATTAATCAAAAAAACACATACATTCCATTCAAAACTGACCATACAAAGTCATCAAACATAACATAGTAAGTAATACATCTCCTACCACTCGCCGTACCGAGCTCTCACCGCCACCGCCACCGTCAGTCGCACCCGACGCTTCCACCCACACACTTGTCACGAAACGTGACCATTTCAGTCAAACTTTTACCGTATTATAGATCAGTGTTACGCGAACATTTAAAAAAAATAAGTTAGTTAAATTTAATGCAAAAAAAAATTGTTTGAAATTTAATTATTTTCGGTTATATAGTTGATTATTATTATTTAAAACTGGGATTTTTGTACATTTTTTAAAGTTTTTCGTAAATAGCAGTGTGTGAAGGAAAGTGAGACCGCGGCATGCGCCTGCGCTGATTTTCACTTTCTAAGTGACGGGACACATATAGCGGTGAGTTGTGTAATCTATGTGCGAATATTTAACTATAGTTAAATGTTCACTTTCTTTAGTATCAAATATCTTTTATAATTTATCATATATTATATACTAATCATTTTTTATATTATATAGTGTTCACTAGGAAAAATAATTTTATTGAAATAATTATACTGTGTTACATAATTACAAAAAATTGTACTGTCTGCAAAATTACTTATAAAATAAGAATTTACGTATATTGGATATTTTTATATTTTTTTCCAAATACTAGGTACATCCAAGGCATTATAATAATAGAAGAAAAAAAAGATGAACAAATACTACTAGTTACTATCTTATGCAGTAATGTTAGTGTATAGATATTGTATCCCAAATTCATTTATTTACGAATTCGTCTTTTTGGGTTATGTTCGGAAACTTTATTCATTTCTTACATTTTCAATTTCATCTTATTCAATATTTTTTTTTACATTTCAATGGATGTAAATAAAAAAAAACAGAACTTTATGTATAAAATGTCATACGTATTTTTACATACATACATACATAACTTCACGCTGTATCCCCGCATATAGCAGGGTAGGCAGAGGGAACCTAATGTTAAGACACTCTGTTCCCCGCTTGAGGCTTTCCCGAATTGAGGCATTGCGTGCTGAGTGGCGGAACTCAACGCCGCGCCTTTGCCTTGTTACCAAACCCAGGGAATGAAAAATTTCATTTTCTGGAGTGGGCATCGAACTCACAACCTGTCGCGTTTGCAATTTCACACTTGTGCCTCTACGCCACGGCAAGCATTATTTATCATTTATGATTTTTAATCATTTAAAAATTTAAGTTAAAGAATTTGTAATTAGTAAAAATTTAATTGAATCCGAAATTAATGAATTTGGAGATCAAAATCTATATACTATACAATGTCTCGACTTAGAGCGGAAAGTGATGAACGGAGTGTCTTGACCCTAGGTTCTATTCTGTGCTATGTTCTCTTCTATTCTATCTCTATGCTATGCGGGAAAAGCCGTGAAGCTTTTTTTAAGAACTCATTGACTTGCAAACGTTTAAATATTGTTGTAACCAATTTTTTGATATGAAAAAAGGTATATATTTCTTTTAAATTGCCTACAAATAAAGTATGAATGTTAAATAGTTGTGTGTTCGTGCATCACGCAATTGTAACTGTAAATACATAGTTAGTTGTCTTGTACAAGAGGAATTATTTATTATAGTATATTATTTAGCATTGCTTCATACTTCCTGGTATAAAGTTTACTGTCCCTTGGGTAAAGTGTGATTACTATAGGGTTTAGGTTATTATAATCGGATATTAAAGTAAGAATTCTGATATTTTTATGTGGCACATTTATTGTTAGAAAGAACAAGCGGCAGACACGACGTTAGAAAAGTAGAACAGATAATAAAAAATAACATAAGCCTCTATTGGCAAGAAACAGAAAACATTTTGACAATACAATTTATAACCTAAGATTAGCAGAGTATTCCAGAGAGAACCTAGTGTCAAGATACTCTGTTCCTCCTCTCTTTCCGCCCCTAAGTCAAATATTTGATAGTGAAACTCATCAATGCCATTTATCTTACCAAAACGGAAATGAAAATGAATGATTTAAATATGGTCATTCCTCCCAGTAGAGATCGTATCCACAATCATTCGTTAGAATCACACACTGTCCCATTACGTCTAGTTTTGTTAAAAATTCTGATATATTTTTGTAAGAAAATAATAATTTACATCTGTTTATGTTTGTTTATGTTAGCAATAATATACCCGGATCTAATAATTAGTGTAAAACGGCACTTACATCCAATACGGTACGCATGGCTACATAGGTATAATACGATTGCAAATTGCAATAGACTTACTTTCATTTAAGTATAAATAAGTATTTAATAGATATTGTCCTATATATACGATCGATAAAAAGCTGTATAAAGTGTATGTATAAATAATAATAAAATATATACTAGGTACAGTAGCGTGGGGTGAAAATTTTAAAAAGTAAGCCGGTAGATTTTAGGAAGCCAGTGTATTTTAAGAATCCGGTATATTTAGGGAAGCCGGTATGTTTAGGGAAGCCGGAACATAGAGATGACCTGGTATATATTGATGACGGTATAGTACGTTAAGTTTTTTTAGCAATTTCACTATAGAATTTTACTGGAGACCTTTTTTTTAGGTCTGTAACTTTTGTTGAACTTGGTTTTTTTCAAAATCACACCCAAGTTTTTTCAAATAATTTATTGTCATTTACAAAAGGTAAGCCGGTGGGAAACGTGTTATATGGGCGCCTCGCCACTGTTAGGTAATGAACCAAGAGAACCACCATGTCCCGCTTTCGTAGAAATTTCGAGAAATTTATTCGTATTGCTTCCTTACATTCACGGAAAACCTTATATGTTAAATTTCAGCCTTCTATGTGCACTAGTTTCGCCTGTACGTTGTCTCTCAATCACTCAGTTACACCAGCTTTTACACAGATTGATTCTGTTAAAATAGCTTAATATGTGTAAAGATGAACACGTGGAAAGAACGCCTGTCGTGGCGCAGAGGCACAAGCGTGCGACCTTAAACGCGACAGGTTGTAGGTTCGATTCCCACTCCAGCAAATATAAAATTTAGTATTTTCATTTCTTGGGTTTGGTAACAAGGCAAAGCGGCGTTGAGTTCCGCCACTCAACACGCAATGCCTCAATTCGGAACGGAATTGTTGAAAGAGAATGGAGTGTCTTAACACTAGGTTGGTTCCCTTTAGGCTTTAGGCTTTATGCCTACCCTGCTATATGCGGGTTAGTGTGAAGTTAAAAAAAAATGTGTAAAGATCGATAATGAAAGATCTTATTAGCTAAACTTCTTTCAAATCACTTTCTTTTAATCAAGTATATTTAATACCAATAATAACATAAAAACCAAACGCTAAATATATTAGATTTTCAATAAAAAAATATTTCTATAATAAACTATAAATAAATGATTATAAGCTAGGAAATAAAACAACGTAAAGAGCGGCTAGCGAGTGACTCGTACTCGTATTATCGCGGTTCATTGACCTACTCGTAGAAACCAATGTTTTTTTGCATTTCAGTAGTATTATTGTAAAGCTGAATGTATTTTCTATTTACTTAGTTCCTATATAATCGATATTTTTTTATAATGAATAATCAGCTGTTACGAATACTTGCAGGTTGATAGAATATATCATTATATGAATATGTGAATGATATATTGGTTCCGATTTCTTGAAATTTAATAAAGAGTATGAAAATTGGCATACATTTAGTTTGTATCGGGAAAAAGTTTGGAAAAGTTATAATGTTTTAATTTATTATATTATCTACATCATTAAAATAAACTAACACCTGTCGTGGCACAGAGGCACAAGCGTGCGACTGTAAACGCGACAGGTTATGAGTTCGATTCCCACTCCAGGAAATGGAATTTTTCATTTCATGGGTTTGGTAACAAGGCAAAGCGCGGCGTTGAGTTCCACCACTCGGCACGTAATGCCTCAATTCGCCGGAAGGTGGGGTACGGAGTGTCTTAACACTAGGTTCCCTCTGCCTACCCTGATATATGCGAGATACAGCGTGAAGCTATGTATGTATGTATTAAAACAAATATTATTTACACTATCATATGTTTGACGTACACTTTTGTAAGTTATATGTTGACTCGTCGCTAAGGCAACGTATACTTAATCTACTTCCAAATACTAAAATATTACATACACGATTATTATATACATGATTAATCCGGTTAAAACAGTTTCGTTTAGTATGCTCTATTTTTCTAATGACAACTTTACATAATTACAGAACAAAATCTAATTTATAAAAAGTGACACTTATTTTTGTTACACTCCTCAACTAAAACACCAAGACATTGTTAAAACGAGCCTTATGTCACACCAATAGAGTATCATTTAATCAATAAATTTTCTATAAAGAATGTATATTATAGGCTTATTGTGTAAAAATTTGCTACGGTGTGAACTAGACCGGTTACCGAACATGGGAACTTAATGACTTTCCCATTAAAATAAAAAGTGAAATTTCACGCAGCATTACTTTTTTATTAATTATAGTACACTTAATGTCTGTGTATAATAAGTAAGTACAATTATTGTGAGTGAAAATCCTATTTCATGCCTTTTTTGTAATAAAGTTTTCTATGATAAATCAAGGTAGGCATTTTTAGTTCAAACTAGTGACCCCGTTGACGCGTTAACAACGCGTTACTTAGCAACGTTTATGTCACTTTATATAAACATGGATATCAACTCATGGAAATGTGTTACATTTGTTTTAATAATTAAATATTTTTTTAAGCATTATTTTAAAAAGATATTATCATTCGGCACTTCTTCTCTATATAAACTATAAGTATCCCTAGTTCCATGCTCTTCCGTATATTTAAGCTTGGAGTCGGAATATAGATCTTTATTTTTCTTACAAATATTTACAATATAATATTTACCTGAATGGGATCGACCCCATAAACATCACGTGAACTATACAAACTATAGCGTTAGGTTTCGCTAATCAATATCAGGACTGTATTTAACCGGAAATTAGAAAAGGCAGTGATGTGTACTACCACGTAATAAAGTTAGTTATTATAAACTGTAACGGAAATTATCTAGCCAATATATAAAATTACAGTTTAAAAAAAACAAAAAAATTAACATTTAAAAAAATCTTTAGATTTTTATCATATTCTATTTTTTATTTGTATATCAACAACTACAAACGCTTATTAATTAGCTGTACCAAAAATATATTTGAAGGAGAGACATTATACACAAATATTCAAATCATTTTGAGTAATTTTAATAATTTTGTTAAGTTCGAAGAAATTGTGTGGCGCCGTTTATCGAAAATTGGTCGTACCCACTAAGAAACCTTCGTGAGGTCTTGCATCTCGCATTGCACTTTGCTAAAGATCATCACATGATCAAATGCATGGTTCACGGTTCTATAAAGGACATACCAACAAACATTCATTTTTATATGTAAAGATTCACTTATCTATTAATATTTTGTTTATATGTCATTTCATTGTATAAGCTTTACTGTAGAGTTCAGAAGTTTATGCTTTACAGACTATTAAATATACATCCATTCTCACAAACTTTCGCATTAATAATAATAGAAGAAAATTAATAAATTTCTTCGAAGAAACAAAGAAAACCTACAATAACTAAAAGAATAAAAATAAAGATATAATCACAAGTTGCCAAGATCACTTGAGATAGATCACTTTATGAAGATGGTGCGTATAACCTCTATACACCTAAGCACTAGAAAGTTGTTATAATTTACAAAACATAAAACAAAAGTGGTAAATGTGAACACATAAAACATATTCTAGTTTATATACAAGGTGTTTCCCGCGACTTCGATTGTGTGGACTCAATACTTAAAATCTCATTTTTACCGTCGTTTTCGTAAGAATTTGAAAGAAATTCTCTTAGTAGTCTCCTCTCCAAGGAAAGGAAAGTCTCAAGCTGAAATTTCTGATATTCCTTGGAGTAGAATGAGGGAGTTTAGGCGATTTCCTGAAATTCCTACAGAAACGGGAAATCGAGATTTTATCATTCATCTTAAAATCGAAATTAAGGGTAAGGGTTAAGGGCTATAAAGTGTAAGTAAACAAAAAGTAATTGTGGGAGAAAAGTTGTTTCTTGTACAATAAAACGTACCAAGCGTCAATAATTTGATAAATCGAAAATTCATAATAATGCGTTTTCAGTTGCCTGAAAATTTTAAGGAAAAATATATTTAAGTTTAAATTTTACCTGAAAGTGTTTGATTTTATTTCAATTTTTAGTTTAAGCATTCATTCATTTTTTAAGTAGCGAATTAAATAAGAATATTAATAGACATTAATATTTAAAGCAATCCGACTTACCAACCTATTCACGCCTACCTTGATGTTACACTTAACACGTTGACCTTAAATATAAGAAAAGTACAACCTACACAACTGATGCCTCCTGAGGGCCTGCCCTATACCCATTATTCTACATACTACTACATATCATCAAGTGTATGGAGAAATCGTTTAAATTACCTTACATATTTATCAAACGACAAAGGGAAGCTGGTTTTTACTGAGATCATTGTGGCGTAGTGGGACAGCATTTGACTGTAAACGCGATGATTATAAGTTCGATTCTCACATAGAGGAAAGATTATTTTTTTTTAGCTTCACGCAGTATCCCGCATATAGCAGGATAGGCAGAGGGAACCTGAGAACCTAGTGTTAAAACACTCCATTCTCTAAAGATTTTCGTTCTCGTTTCGAAATATTATGTTTTTTATTATATTCATTTCCTTGCTCTGCTAAGACAATATGCGGCGTTGAGTTTCGCCTAATATTGAATGTCTTGATCAGGAACTAAAATTGGAAACGGAGTGTCTTGACACTAAATTCTCTCTAATTACCCTGCTATGTAGAAAAAGAGTCAATCTCAGTAGATCAGAATTTAAAGTGTTATTACACATAATAACAAAAATCGACAACAAAACATTGTAATTTGCATTTTCAGACAAAAACAGCTTTTTATGAAGAAAGCAAAATTATATTTCTTTTTATAATGACTTTCGTCACGCTGAGAAATGAAGTCAATAGGTGATTATAAGACTTTCTCAACTGTGAACTTTTATATACTACGCATAGTTAGTAGTTACTTAATCAGTCTTGTTAACGCGTAAATATGCGTTGCCTTGGCAACGTGTACGCCACTTTGTACTAAAGTGTATTATTGCGGCGTTGAGTTCCGCCACTCAGCACGCAAGGCGTCAATTCGGTGGAAATTGGGGAACGGAGAGATTCTACTATTTTTGTGTATTATCGCATAACTTTTTACTGAGTGAACTATTTTATATTTTATATTGCTTCTGATTTAGGCCCAATTAAATTTAGTTAAGATCTGACGATGATGTTATTTTAGTCATTCGTGATAATATTACTTTTTAGTGCATTTTATTCGAAGTCGGGTTTTCGTTTTTTGTTAAAGTCTTAATTATTCATATAAACTTTTTCATTTCAATTCAGACTCTATTGTCTGCATAATTTTCGGTAAAAGGAGTCGTGCTTTTATATATACATATATATATATATATTTCATTTTTTTTTTTTCAAAATGTACGTTTAGTTCTAACTTATAGGTCGTGTAATCATAGTTTTAACCGACTTAAAAAAAAAGAATGTTCTCAATTGGACTGAATTTATTTTTTATGTGTTACCGCGTACTGGGTAAACTAATTTTGATGCTACTCTTTTATTAAATAGCTAGGGCTTGTGATGACTCAAGTTTTACTAGAATAAGTGTTATTTCACGACAGTAGCTTACAAATCCTTTTATGTGATTATTGTATAATTTAGGAACGAGCAGCCGTGTCTAAATGTTCACAATATTTATACTAAAATACCTGATTCCGTTTTCTTGCAAGTTGTAATTTTATTTTACGGTTATAATTTAACGTGACACAGTTACACCGAAATTGCCCGAAGGTTGTCCAGTATTATATATTTACTAGATAATAAATATTATGGCCAAATTACAAAAATTGATTGTAGACAAGATTGGTTGTGGATTCAACTCCCACTCGGGGTAACGATTAATGAATAAATTATTATGATATATTCGCTCTGGCAGGATAAAATGCGCCGTTGAGTTCCGCCATTTAACACTTAGTGTCACGATATCGGATGAAAAGTGGAGAACGTAGTTTCTTGATATGGTCTCTCTGATTATATTATGCGTGAAGTTAAACAAGGATTTGTATATATTTATAAATTTACTTAAATTATACTACAGATGACTGTAATACATATTGGAACTAATAAAAAAAACCTTACTATTTTCATGATAGGACAGTGTCTGACTGTAAACACGTTGGCGTTGGGTTCAATTCCTATTTGAGGGAATAATATTTAAATCATTTTCATTTCCCTGCCCTAATAATGCAGTGCGGCGTTCAGTTTCGCAAACACGCAAACGTGTCCAAATAATGAATCGTTGTGATATATTGATTATATCGGAAATAATTTAAGTGTCAGTCGTTACAAACATAAGATGACAGGATAGAGAACATTTACTTTACACGCACTGTTATTATTGGTTGTTGTCACGCGATCATATTTATACGTATACGAATAAATATGTTTTTATTATTGTATACATACATACATACTTAGCTTCACGCTGTATCCCGCATATAGCAGGGTAAGCAGAGGCAACCTAGTGTTAAGACACTCTGTTCCCCACTTTCCGCCGAATTGAAGCATTGCGCGCTGAGTAGCGAAACTCATCGCCGCGCTTTGCCTTGTTACCAAACCCAGGACATGAAAAATTCTATTTCCTGGAATGGGAATCGAACCCACAACCTGTCACCTTTACAGTGGCACACTTGTGCCTCTGTGCCATAACAGGCGTATTATTGTATACTAGCTATATTACACGACTATAAAGCCTAAAATATCATGATCTTCCCGTTTTCACAGGAATATCGAGAAATCCTCTCTTAGTGTTTCCCTACACTACCCAACGAGCTAACATGAAATTAGAATAAAATAACAAATCTTATGTTTCAGTTTCATGAAAAATAAATAAATTATATTTATTTTTTAATGGAAAATAAATAAATTATATTTATTTTTCATGAAATAAATTTCAGGTTTTTATGTACAGTATTTTCGCCTGTACGTTATCAGTCAGGCATACCGCAAACATTTTATATAGATCGTCCAAAGTGAATAAGATCAAGTTGGAAAGCAAATCCTTTTATGCCAGGAAGAAATAGTTACTAACAGATTACTTTGAAAAGTTAAAAGGAATACGTTAAAAATTGTTTTGGACGTCCTAGTTATTCGGGTAACGACATCGGGTATATGCTACAAGTATGAAAATATTGTATATTGTATTTATTGTATATTATATTGTTATCAGATCCGGACACGTGTGCAAATTTTCAACATTTTCAGCTGCAATAATATTTGTTAAGTAACCTTAAATTCTATATATATATCACGTAATATGTTCTTATATACCTATAGTAAATTAAATTACTTTTTGTAACGGAAATACTGTACATATTTTAATATAGATATTTTGATAGCCTGTGGCCGTGGACTACTGTAAAGATTTCAAAATATCGTGTTCATAAATATTAATATTACCTACTTTTATAATATACAGTTATTTAATTTTATTTAATACTAGATACTAATACCTAGTTATATAATGGCCAAATTACATAAAATCTTGACAAATTGTAGTCTATGTATTATTCTGATGTATAAGCTATACTATATATATCATATAGAGCCGTTCAGAAGTTTGACGTGAAAGAATAACAGACATTCATCCTAATATGATTGTACATTATAAATAAGGTACGCCAGATATCCTAGAATTGAGACCAAACTCGCAATATCTCCAAAACGAAATGAACAAATATAACTAATTTCAATAAAAAATATGCTTAGAAGTTTTATTAAAAAGGGTAGACATGAATGTTTTTTTCAAAAAATATTGAAAATCTATCTACATACTTCTAACTAAGCCTTCAAATGACCGCATATACGCACTATACACTATAGTATGAAGTTGCGGGTAACAGCTAGTATTTATATAAAAACTTTATTAGCTAATTCCAATGAGTGTACGTAAGCGAGAAGGCCATGTTGTATACATCTCATGTAGTAATGAAAAGGCAGTCCGGTGAAAGTGTTGCGTCATGTTACGTGGACGGAGTGCGATGGTGGCGATCGGTCACTGCGCGTTAAGTAAGCTCGGTTATAACTACCTGTCTTAATAGAAAATACTCGATATCTTTATATTTTTTTCTATAACTATCCGCCGTATCCCGCATATAGCAGGGTGGGCAGAGGAAACCGGAGAGCCTAGTACTAAAACACTCCGTTCTCTTGTGCTGTTGGTTCACTCGTTATGGAGAGTGGCGGAAGTTAACGCCGCGCTTTGCCTTGTTACCAGAGAAAATAAAAATATGTACTAAATATTATTAAATATTTCATTTCCTGAAGAGGGAATCTATCCCGCAACCTGTTACATTTATAGTCGCACGCTCGTGCCTCTGTGCCACGATAGGCCTCAATTTATTTACTAAATATTCTATAAGCTTTATGCTGTTTTCCTCATAATAGAGTAGTCAGAAAGAACTTAGCGTCACCAGGCGTTATCAATTCGGCGGAAAATGGGGAACGGAAGTATTAAAAGAGGACGGAGTGTTTTAACACTAAGTTCTCTGGATCTCTCTGCCTACCATACTATCTACAGGATACAGCGTGAAGGCAAGAATAAAAAAAATCTTGTTAGGTATGTGCCTTGCTTGCGTAACTTCCGTATTAGGAAAGTAAGATATAAGTCCTTATATGGGCATTGTCATAAAGCCTTGGCCTCGTGACACAATGACATACGCTTATGTCATGACATAGTTATTTATCATGTAGTCTGTCATTTTTTACATTTATTTACTTAACAAATATTAATAATATTTGCTAAGATTCCTAAATTGTTCGACTTAGTTAACAGTTAGTAAAGAGGCCATCGCGGCGCAGTGACTGCGTCGGACTGTAACGCGATTGGTTGTGGATTCGATTCCCACTCGCAGAAATTATTATATTTCAATTGTTTTTATTTCTCCGCTCTGTTAAGCTGTTAACGGGGGAATAAACTTTTGTAAATCCAGCTACAAATTGCAAGTGCATGAAAATTCTTGACACATCGTCAAAATGATGGCATATATATAACCACTCTAAGATTTAATAAAGAACAACGTAGAACGTAATGCGTTCAATATATTACGATTACTTTCCATGATGAAAAATTTCGTCATGCCCTTTGCAGAGGCTTTTATGTATGACGAAGTATTTCGTCATAACCCATTAACACGTTAAGACAAGGATTCTTTGCTTTTTAAAACTTTGTTTGTTAACAAAAGAACAACAAGAACAACATATAGGTTAGGACCTTTTTTTAGGGAAAAAGAAGAAAGTGGAGGTTCATGTGCATTATAAAGAAGCCTCCTTAACCTTAGACTTGGGTAGAAAGTGATTGCAAAAAAATCTAAAATAAACGACATACTATAAGGTAAAGATACAAAAGGGCTATTTTACTTGCAATATAATTTCAACCTATCACGCCTATGTTAACGATACTATCTGGTGGCATTTAAATAAAGGTAGAACTCAAAGGGTCCGCTCTTATGTGGCTTATCTTTGTAAAATATTACTTATTTTTTAATATAAAACGATTGAAACCATAAATATAACTAGAAGCTACATTAACCTACGCAAAAGTCACCTAAGTAACGTCAACACGTCACTTTATACTAAAGTCCCGCATATAGCAGGGTAGGCAGAGGGAACCTAGTGTTAAGATATTCCGTTCCCCAGTTTCTACCGAATTGAGGCGTTGCGTGATGAATGGCGGAACTCAACGCCGCGCTTTGCCTTGTTACCAAACCCAGGAATTGAAAAATTCCATTTCCTGGAGTGAGAATTGTTTGTGCATCTGCGCTCGACAGGCGATCAACAAGCAATGCCTCAATTCGGCGGAAAGTGGGTACCGGAGTGTCTTAACACTAGGTTTCCTCTGCCTACCCTCCTATATGTGGGATACAGCGTGAAGCCATGTATGTATGTATAAATAGCTATTCATTTTATTTCTGCCACCTGTATAATAAAGTTTTTAAAATGAAATCTAGTTTCTATTTCATACAAATAGAAAATCACTCAGCGCCCTCATACATTAGTATGCCTAAAATGTCAGAATTGTTTTGCATTTAGTACAGCGATGTCGCAACTGCAGCAAATATCGAGAATGAAGTGGCATTTACTATGCAGGAAACGTAATGAATGCAATCGTTGCAAATACCTTGCATGCTAGTCATTGTATGCGGGTTTGCTTATGTTTAAAAAGAACTGTAGGACAGTATCTGTCTGTAAACGCGATTAGTTGGAGGTTCGATTCCCAGTCATGGAAATTATTATATTTACGTTATTACACTTCAGTTACAAAAAGCGCGGCATTGACTTCCGCCACTTCTCACGTAATGACTCGAATTCCATCCGAAAGTGGTGAAGTGTGGCAAAGTATCTTAAGACTAGTTACTTTCTGACGATTCCCTCTCTCTCTCTCTTCTCTCTGCTATACGGTCAGATTTAAAATACTATTTTTAATCTTCACCAATCTTCCACATAGAATTAATCGAAAGATGGTACATATATGGATACATACATATGTAAACTTTTTTAAAATAAATTAAGTTCTAAGTAATTATAAAAACAAAAAATCTAAGAGATAATAAAAAATTTAATAGTTGCCAAAAAGTGCAGAACTTCCCGTAGTGAATGAATCAAAACCTAAAAAACAACACTTTTAAATGACACCGGGGAAATACCGGGGAAAGTAAAATATAAAAGTATTACCTCTAGCAAAAAACCCATATATAAAACGTAATTAGGAAGCTAACTTACTTAAAGTGAACAATAGTTGTCGTGACTGAGTTTTACTTACTCAATACTTAAAACTTACTAACTAAAAACGCTTATATCGAGTGTCTTATCGTGATTGCAAAATCAAAAAAGTTAATTCGTCGTTTTTCTTCTAATAAGAAATAATCAAACATGTATAAATAACTTTAAAAAAATTAAATAGTAAAAACAACGAAAACGGTAAACAGCACTAGTATAGCGCTGTTTGTTTTTCAGCCTCTACCTTCAGACCTTATTCTGATTATAATTCTAATAATACAGAGAAATATGTGACAGCTGAAGTCAAGATAACTTTCAAATTCGAGATATTATGTGTTGGTTGGCGGAACTCAACACCGCACTTCATCATATACTAGTAATTTATTCAAAATAAAACAAATTTAATCAACATCAGCTCATCTAAAAGCTAGCTACTTTTCATGGAAATAGAACCTACTAAGCCGATATTGTATCGGTTTAGTAGCCAAAAACACTACACATCGATCTAAAAGCGCAGTTACATCTTCCTCTTTTTAGGAAAGAAGAAAAGAGATAGAAGAAAATATATATTTTCCTGTTTTTCCTTACTCCATACGAATAATAAAAGCAGCTAAGTGAAGATGGCACATTCACACACAGATGTTCAAATTCCAGATATTGCGAACATTGACAGGCGGAACTCAACGCCGCACTTTATCATAGCACATTTATAATTTACACAAAACAAACAATCTCGCTTATCTAACACCTATCTATTATACTAAAAAAAATATATTATATAAATGAAAATCGAACCTACAACCTCGATTTAGGAGTCATAAACACTACACATTTTCTAAAAATGCATTACATCTTTCTTTTTCTAGAAATAAATAAAAGAGAATGGAGAAAACGTAGATTTTCCTCTAGTCCATCGCTCGTACATCCAGTTCCTGTGTTGGGAATTATCAAGATTTCACTTTCATGGTGGCCGGACAAGCGGGTCGTTCACCTCACTCGTCTCGGTGAAATTACTACTTGCTGTACCACGTATAGGCTATGGCTCGCTGTTTTACTTGTTTATATTGTTTTTTTTAATATTTCAAATTAAACTGTTCTCTACTCTACGGATCTCTACGGATTTTTATATTAATTTCTCCTCTCTGGTAAAACAAAGCACGGCGTTGAGATCTGCCAAGTAACACGCTATCTATGGAATTCGGACGGTAAGCGCCTATTACACGATTTTGACATTAGATTCTCTTTCAAAATCAAAAATCGAAATATTCTTTATTCAAGTAGGCTATTACAAGCACTTTCGAATTCTTAATTTACAAAGGTGTCAGTCGTGTCAGTCCTAACGGATTCTACCACCGGCTCGGAAGGCAGTTCTGCTGAGAAAAGCCGGCAAGAAACTCAACAGTTGCTCTTTTCAAATAAAATTTTTACAATAAATATATAACTATGATGAGCCTCCCGACTCCCGGGTGAGCGTCAACAGCATTTAATTCCACACATTGACATTATTATAGTATTCTTGGACAGAATAATATCCTTTTTTATATCTTTGACTACCCTGCTATGAAGGTTAAGGCGTAAAGCTGTTTTTGTAATGATAAGTATAAATTTGTATTCGGCATAATCAAGTATGATTTTGTATTCGGAAATACATTTGTGAAAATGTAACGTTTCCAATATATTACGGTAGTCCATTTATTAGTCCATTTTATTAGGTTTTGAACTTTGTAACAAATAAAGACATTTCAGTAATACGATTCTTAGTGCATTCTTAGTGAAGTACCTAAGTGACAAACAATGTAAATTAAATATATATATATATATATATATATATATAATATAGAATACAAAATAATCTTCTCCTATGGATAAGAAAATTTTATCCCCTATTTAATTATAACACACAAAACTTTAATATATTTGCAGTAAGTAATGTTTGTAGCGCTCTGATAAATCCATACATTTAAACCTGCGTCATGAAAGCGTGACCTTTCAAACCACTGCACTGTCCTGCTATTGTAACTATATATATACATATCACATAAAAATAAATTTAAAAAATATATGAAACCATCGCGGCGCAATGCGACTTCTGATTGTAAAAACGACGGTTGTGCGTTCGATTTCCACTCGGGATAAGATTGTATTTAAGTTATTTGCATTTGCCCTCTATGGTAAGACGATTCATTCAATATATAGAAAGGAAAGCGGTTAACGACGAGTCACAATGCCAAAATGGGCGTCCGGAATTTCCCCGCTCTGGTAAGGCAAAGCGCGGCGTAAAGCTCCGCTAGTAGACTTAAAAAATAGATTAATGGTTAAAAATTCAAAATACTTCGCCCAGCATCACAGAATACTCGTATACACAATATCTCTATTCGGGCGGATAATGGCAGACGCTGTTAAGATCCTCTCATAATTAATAATATCTTCAAATTAAGGCCTGACGCCTGTCGTGGCGTAGAGGCACAAGCGTGCGACTGTAATCGCGACAGGTAGTGGGTTCGATTCCCACTCCAGGAAGTGGAATTTTTCATTTACTATGTTTGGTAACAAGGCAAAAACGCAGCGTTGAGTACCGCCACTCATCGCGCAATGCCTCAATTTGGCGGAAAATGGGGAACGGAGTGTCTTAACACTAGGTTCCCTCTGCCTATCCTTTTATATGCGGGATACAGCATAAAGCTAAGTTCAAATTAACAAGAAATAAATAAAGTGATGTTTGTATCAGATTCTTTCTGGGTGTCAAATCACTGTTACAATTAGTAGTGACGCTTATTATAAGCGAAGCGTAGTTATTTTTTCGATTTAAGTAATTTCAGTTAAAATAATTCGTGATACATTACCAACAAATTTAATTTCATGCATTATGAATGAGCCACGATAAAAAACCATATTTCTAGATAATTGGCTTTAAATAAATAATATTTTAATAAAATTATTTAATTTATAATTAATTCTTATAAAATTAAAAATTTAAAAATTATATTATATCTTTTAAATACAAATTTTCAAAATTAATTCTAAATTAAAGAATTTCATTATTACAAAAGTCATTGTGGCGCAGTGGAACAGCGTCTGACTATAAACAGATGATTATGCGTTCAATTCCCACTCGAAGAAATGATTATATTTAAATTATTGTCATTTTCACGCTCTAATAAGGCAAATCAGAGCGTTAAAATTCCGCCACTTATCTCGATGGCATGGAGTGTTTTAACATTAAGTTCTTTTTACCTACCCTGCTATTCAGAATAAAGCGTGACACTACTATTCAAACCTTTATCATATTTTTTTTATTTATGATATTATTATTGGATGGCAAACGAGCAGAAAGACCACCTGATGTTAAGTGGTCCTACGCCCATGGATATCTACAACATCAGAGGAGTTGTAAATACGTTTTTCTTTTTTCTAACTTCACGCTGTATCCCGCATATAGCAGGGTAGGCAGAGGGAACCTAGTGTTAAGACACTCCGTTCTCTTTCAACGAATCCGTTCCCTACTTTCGTTTAGGCATTGCGTGTTGAGTGGCGGAACTCAACGCTGCGCTTTGCCTTCTTACCAAACCCAGAAAATGAAAATATTTCATTTCCTGGAGTAGGAATCGAACCCACAACCTGTAAATACGTTGCCGACCTATTGTGGTCGTGAGCCAATCGGAAGACGAACCTCCTACCACATAACTACTGTGATACCCGCCTCTTTGGGGACGCTTCGTATTCAAACCCCGTCCCCTCACAGGGAATTTACCATTAATACCTTTATCATTTAACCACCACTATGATATTCTTTAAAACAATAACACTATAGTCTTTTAAACAATAAAAGCAGTTTTCTATATGAGTTGTATGTGAAATCATTTTCCATCGTATGGTACACATGAGGAAACGTAAAGAGAAAAGAAAATGAAAGGCGTTTGCCGCGCGGCCTACATAAACTGCGTAAATTACTGTTTTGTAATTATACCTTATTGTTCTCATGGCGACGGCGGAGGGAATGTGCAAATAAATAATAGGTAAATAATAAATACTTCATTTGTGAGCAACGTGGCGCAGTGAAATAGGCCTAGCTGATAGATGTAATGGTTGAGGATTCGATCCCTACCTGAGGAATGATTATATTTGCACTAACTGTATCCCATGACTCCGTCTGCGTGAACTATAAAAATCAAAATTACATTTTTTCAAATTTCCGTAGGAATTTAAAGAAATCCTGTCTAAAAAAATCACTAAGAAAGGATTACCTATTCGTATCTCTACAGTTCCCAAGAACCTGCTTGTCAAATTTTAGCTTTGTAACATCTATGGGCAGTAGTCTCGTCTCTATATAGTCTGTCAGACAATCAGTAACGCAAGCATTTTATATAAAGATATTCATCTAACTTCCTGTCCTTGTAAGACAAACTGCACGGCGTTGAATTCCGTTGGACTCCACCAAATTACACGCAAGGGCTTTTAGTTGACGTAACCAAGAAACCTCTCTCTACTCTATTTAGGTATGTATAGAGAAACGCGTAAAGAAATAAACAAAAATAACAAAAAATAATCATTTTATAAGGCTATTAATGTATAGTAAATTACATAATAACATGTTGAATATAATCCATTATGCTGACTGACATTGATACAGTACTTGAAAACCGTGAAACATATCTAAATTAGATCGTTGAGCAAATATTTAATTGTTTACGCTCTAATAAATAATAGATGTACAGGTAGATTTCGGTTTTATTCGTAATTAGTAGGACCTTAGGATAATAGAAATATATATTAAATTTGATAAATATTCCCACATTTCATATTTTAGACACAGCGTGTTGGTTTCGTAACCCAACGCCGCACCGTTCTCCACTTACCGCATGAACCCAAATATTACTTGTGAAATGAAGGAACTCAGAACCGCGCTTTGTCTTTTGCTCTCTAAAAAAACGTACAAATGAAAATAATATAAATACGCTAGTTTCCCCGAGTAGAAATTGAACCCACGGCCAATCGTATTCATAATCAGACTCTGTGCAACTGTGCAACAATGGCTTCAACTTTTTTTAATAAAAGGATTTCCCTAAATTAAAATCGAACTTATGACCAATATTGTAACCCGTCGTATAATTATTAACATATTTTAACTTTAAATGTCATATAATTCTAGTTTCCATAGTAAATAATAAAAATCACTTATTCCAATGAACCTTTTTAACATTCCGAACTCAGAGTTAGATCGTATTTTGATAGTAGTTGAGAAATCGTACGGGATTAAGCAACATACTTTACAAGAACTATCTTTATCTTTATCAATTATACACAGTGCCTTGAAGGGTATTGTAATTTTGCAAGAAGATGTAGGCATTTACTAAAGAAGAATTCCTTTAACATTCTATGGACAGTATTTTACTGTACATACCAGGTGATGTTGCAGGTATAAGGGGCACTTTTAAAATGAGTATTAATGCTTGCACCCATTGTTCGAGCTTCTCTTTCTATCTAACTAAATTTCGATGTAATTTTCGTAAACAAGTAATTTAAGTTTTAACGATTATTTTTTTTCATTATTTGCTTATTATATAATTAAAGATATGTTGTCATTTTCGTGTTTATCGTAAAATAACGCTTGTGACACCTGTAAACTCGTAAAACATACCTCACGTTATTCGCCAACCAAGTTGGGATTTGTACGCGTTGCTTGTGAACCCAATTGTTCCTGTAGAAATTCTTTTTTTATCTTCACGCCGTATCCCGCGCATAGCAGGGTAGACAGGGAACCAGAAAACCTAACACTAAGACACTCCATTCGCTTCTAATATTTCCGTTCCCTACTTCCCGCCGATTGAAGCATTGCGTGCTGAGTGGCGGAACTCAACGCCGCGCTTTACCTTGTTACCAAAGCGAAGAAATGAAAATACTAATTACAATTTAAAATCTTCAAATTATTTTATATTTAAAATTTCAGAAAAGTATTCCTTATAGTAGGTATTCCTCAATCATACCTAAGTAAATTAAGAAAAGATATACATTTTTTTTTATTACATACATAAACGTTAAATGAATTCATTATATTAACAAGATGTACCTAAGATGTTGGGAAATGGTCACACATCTCGTCTTCTTTCCCTTCACTTTCGCTAATAAATCAATCTCTAGAAGTGCTCAATTTACACTATTCTCACTGATAAGTTTACACGATGACAACCTTGTTATTTTTTACTTAGGCTAGATGTTATCGTTACACCTGAAGTAAATTAAAATTATATTAGGAAACCTATTGATGCCTAAAACGCGCGTTTCAGTTCAGTTTAACTTCTACTGTACTGACAAATTTCATATTTATTTTTTAAAATGTAATTATTTTTAATTAAGATATTTTATCTTTAAATCATACGGAATAGATGTAGCTAAAAGTTTAATAATATGGTAAATGTACTCGTATATATGTATTATTGAAATTTATTTTCACTCACAATTCACAATAGACTTCGCGTACTGAGTAGCGTAACCTAACCAACTTTGATCTTTTTTTTCTTTTTTCTTTTTGACTAAACAAACCATATATACAAATATATTTAAAATATATCATTTTTGTCGCAAAGCAGGGTAGTCAGAGAAATATGAGTTGAGACCATTCATTCTGCTCTTTCCACCCAAAATAATTTCATAGTATTTGGCAGAACACAACGCCATGCTTTATTTAACATATAAACAACAGTAATTATAATAGAAACACAATTCAAATTATCATAATACATGCCACCATATTTATTAACATAAAACAGTTTTTTTGAAAGTCAATGAATAATATGGTTATATAAGATAAAGCTCGACTCATCGATACATTATGGTAGTCTGTCCATTCAATATATACAAAGGTCAGTCACATTGTGTTTAATCATACAAAGGTATGTTGTACAGAGTAGGAGTGGCTATGCTACTATGTTTATAAATATATGTACTTTTGTTACACTTATTTTTGATTTTACATAGCAAAAAAACAGCTTACGCTTTTACCCGGATAGATTTTTCCAGCTCAATTTCCCGGTCGAATTCGAGACATTGCATGTCTGCTGTCGGAATTTAATACAACGCACTATATGTTAGATACATATCCAAAATAACAACGAAGCCGTAACTAAATAAATATTTAAAAATGAAAAATAAGACCCTGCTATATGCGGGTTACAGCGTGAAGTAAAAAAAAATAAATAAGACGTATAAAAGATAATAGACAAAACAACAATATTTTACCCACTTTACAGTTTCTTTAAAATTTGGAAGAAACTTAAAATAAAAAAATATGATAATTTTGAAAATATAATATGATTTTAAATAAGTTAAATTATAAATCTAGTACTTTCTTTAGTATCAGTAATAATTACAGTCTTTTTCTCTTCTATTTCAGATGGCTCCCGTAAGCCAGATACGGATATGTGCTATCCTTTGGCTGTTCTGTGCAGTCAGCATAAGAGCAGACCCCAGTGAAAATACAACAACTACAAAGACGATACGAACTACCATCCTACCATCAAGGACCACACGGACCGAATTGAAGGTCTCCAGAAGTCTGAACCCACACGAAACTCAGACCCTAAATGTGAGGACCAAGTCAGGTCATCTAACACAATTGATAGTCAAGAAAAAAGATGGAAAGTCCACCACATACGGTAGCAGTACAACACCTGCGCCTACGACGATTGCAGTCAGAACAACACTGACTACTGCCAGAGTCAATAACACAGAAGATAACAACAAAAATAAAACTGATAATAGAGATCAGCGTAAATTACACTTCGGACAAGTCAGTAGTGATCTAGCTGGCTTCGATTACTACTTAAATAGAAATAAACATGATGACTTCGCCGATGTTAAAGCTGAATATGGAAACTGGTCGCCAGTATCTGTTTATCCTGAATCACATATCCAAGAAGATGGGAAGAAATCAGAAACAGATTCTGAAACGTCAAACTATTACCCCACTTATGACAACGAGAAAAAGACAGAAAACAAAAGAGTTTACATAACATCAGCCAGCTTCAAGGACTATAATAGTCCAATCAAAAGTTATAGATTCGATCCTCATAATCCAGTAATAAAAAATGACAGAAATCCAGTGTACATAGAAGTGGTAAGTACAAAAGTATCTGAAGACGATGATGAAAAATCATTAAATGTACCTGATCCAGTTGTAATAAGTTCAGAACCCATGTATATTAAAAAAGCTATCGACAAGTATAATAACAAGCGCGGAAGATCAATCCTTACTCTTGGTGATGACGGAATACCCGAAATACAAGGCATTAGAATGCCTGACGATGAATCTGATAAAAAGACATGGCGAAATGCTAGAGTTGTTAATGGTGAATTAGTTCCTTATCCTGAAGGCTATACTCCTCCTAAAGCTATACCTGAAGCTGATGTTTATCCTGACTTAGTTGTGGCCGAACCATCGCAGAACTTAGGACCGTTCACGAAACAGGACAATTTCGAACAAAACGATGGCCCATTTACAAAATTCGATAATGTTAAATTTGAAAATGATGATTTTATCCCCTCTACATATACATATTATAAACCTAAAAAAGCAACTCACTACTTCAAAACTGGATATGGGCCATTTACTAAAGCTGACAACTCAAAAGTAGCAAATTCAAAACTGATTGAGTACATTAAGCAAATTAATGACCAAGAACTTAAACGAGACTATTTTAGTGGTCGTAGTTCTCGAGCACACAATGGTGATTTAGAATACTCCGAAAGCCACATTCAGAGACGTATGTTGCAACATCCTGGAGAGGTTAATTTCCCAAATTCTGTAATGTACACACCTAATAATGCCAAACCAGGTTTCGATGAGAGTGTCAGAAATCCTGTTCTTCAATATGCTCATCCTGAACTTGGCGTTCAACCTGCTAAAGCCACACGTGATAATGTTGAAAACTACAATAAAGAGCATAAAGTGAAATATTACACAAATGTACCTAAAAGCGCACATCCATACCCTATGGAACCAATTAATGGTTATAATCAACAACGTAGTACGAGCAATATTCCTAATGCAAACAAGTACTACGAAGATGAATATAACAAATTTTCTTACTATGACCACCCTCAAAACAGATACCCATACGGTTACGGATATGTGAAAAGGGCTCCTGAGCCTTCGCTGTGGCAAAGGTTCACAGATTCTATGAAGGACACGATTAACACGGCAAGTCAAACAGTTCATCAGTTTACAAGGCCGTTAATAGAACCTATTGCGAAAGTAACACAGCCTGTCCTGGATCCTCTAGTAGAAGCAACGCATAAAATATCCCATAACTTAGGCCTTTATCCATCTAATTCCATACAGAGTCAAAGATATGCCCAAGATAAGATAGGCGTAGCAGCTGCAGCATCCGGCGCACCTGCAATGTTGCCAGCTCTCGGTTTAATGGCTGGTGGAGCTGCCTTGGGGCTAGGAGCTGTAGCTGTTGGCAGACTTTTGGACGTCAATCTCATGCGTAGTGCTGGTGATGATGATACAATTGATGAAATTGAAAAAGAACACAAGAGGTCATTTAGTAATGCGCCTTATGACATTGACAGAAAAATTTTAAGCAGACAGCAGTTCTATGATGATAATTATAAGATGCCTAGTGAAAACGTTTACGTAGTGATGTCCCCGGAAGGTGTCGAAAGCCGAGCTAAGAGAGACGCCGTAAGCTTCTACGAGCCTTACCAAAATATTTTTATTAGACAAAGGCGCAGTGTGAAGAGATCACTAGGAGAAGAAATGCCAGATGATTTGCAACATTTAGACAGACATTCATCACCATCAAGTTTGACGTCGTCAGCTATGGATCTTGTTAAACAAACGGACTGGAGGGATTCACAATGTGCTAAGTTTACGTTTTGTAAAGTGCTTACATCTCAACCTTCGGATTCGCTGTTCGCGATGGAGAAGAAAATGGAGTCCTTACTAAAAATGTAAGTTATGAAAAACTATATTAATTTTTGTTGATATATTTCAGCATTGTGATAATAAACTTCATAAGGGTTTAATGTGGGACCATAGTATGTATTTAACAAAATGTCAATTTCGTCGCCTTCATTGTGAACAGCCTCGGAATTTATCCTTGGATTTTTTCTATGTTCCCAGCTAAGCTCAAAGGTCCCATACTATTAATAGCCGGCACACAGTAATTGTATTTTAATTTCGACAAAAAGCTATTAATTTATTTAACAATAAGGTAGAAAAAGTTAATAAGCTCGTAAGTAATTTTGAAAACTCGTCCGTCCAATTATAAATAATTGCTTCATCAAAGGACACATAAGTTCATTGTCATTAACACTATATATAGCTATATAATAATGAAATAGAAGCAGAGACCCGATCCAAGGCTAAGCAAGTGTTTCCGGGTGCAAGCACCTAGCTTTCTAAAGGTCATCCGAGTGTGAGTAAACAATACACTTGACTAGTTGTGCAACGTATCGTATAACACTTTCTTAGAGGCTCTTAGGTAACAATTTATACACGGTGGTGTGACATTCTATTACAAATGTTATCTGTTACTTTAGTAATATATTAGTTTAAAAAAGAACTTAAGGAAACATGCTTAAAACTATTTTCTCGTTATCCTGACGACAAAAGAAAAAACAGTTATTCATACATATACATATTATAGACAGTTGAAATTTAATGTTATTGCATGCACTTTTGGATTCTTTGTAAAATATTTCAGCGTAGATGTAAAGTAGAGAAATATCTTTTTTTTCAAATAGGAGAGCGAGAAAAATGCTGCGTAATTAACAAATTAAAAAAAAACTTAAATGAATACATACGCGCAATATTATTTTCTCGTTTTGATATAAGATACTGCAAGAAGACTATATTGTCATCAAAATATATGATTGTTTCAAGCAAATCAAATAGCAAGAAGTGGATTGAAATATCATTCCAAGATTTTCCTACATAAAAGATAGATGCAAGTAAAGTTAATATTAATTTGTTAAAAATATTAATTATATAGTGAAACTTATCAAGAAAATCTTATATTTATGTTCAAAGCTTTGAAATAGTTCACTCAGATCTTATTTTTCTGTTGATTTTAGTAAAATTGCGTTTTGGAAAAAATGTAGTGCCCTTTAACTCATTAAACTAAACAATGAAAATATAAAAAAAAATCCTCCGAATGAATGTTCCAAACGATTCCAAAGCCCTCTATATTTTTCAAGTAACTAAGCAGAATTTTAAAATAATTAGAACTTGATTTCTTGAAATTCCTACGAAAACTGGAATCAATTAATTTTAACTTTTTTATAGGCCACTTTAACGCCTATCGTGGCGCAGAGGCATGAGCGTGCGACTGTAAACGGGACAGGTTGTGGGTTCGATTCCCACTCCAGGAAATGGAATTTTTTATTTCCTGGGTTTGGTAACAAGGCAAAACGCGGCGTTGAGTCCGCCACGCAGCACGCAATGCCTCAATTCGGTGGAAAGTGGGGAACGGAGTGTCTTAACACTAGGTTCCCTCTGTCTACCCTGCTATATGCCGGATACAGCGTGTAGCTATTTATGTATGTATGTTATAGTCTACGCAAACAAAGTCGTGAGATGCAGTTAGTAAACTATTTCTATAATCCGTTCAGTAGATTTTAAGTGAAAGAGTAACAAATATTTAAATATAGACGGATACAACTTGTTTCACTTTTTATTTATTTAGGCATATTTTTAAAGTGATAAAACGTATTTTGATGACACTTTCTCTGTCGGGTAGCCCAGTGGAACGTCTTCACACTTTTGTGTTTGCGGTTTAAACGATCAGACACGCTCTAACAACTGTTTTCTTTTTGTCATTAGAAAGGTGATAATTTGTAGGGAAATTAACAATTTTATGGGATGGTAAATAAATGAATTTATGTTTGACGTAATTTTTTGTTACCATATTAATGAGCATAGGGGAAATGACATTATTTTTTGTTAGTGACATACGTAATATTATAAAAAACAATAACTGAAATCATTTCATTTTCTGAACTTCGGTACACCTAGGGCTAAAGTGGCGGACAGTGACAGTGACAGTGACAGTGACAGTGACAGTTGGACAGTGGTGTTAATGAGTGCAGTAAGTTTAAGCACGATTTGTTCTATGTTCAATTTACACTCGGACGAATGATTATATTAAAAATTAATTTTAACTTCTCTACTATGGCTATACGAGGTGTGTTCAAAAAGTAAGGTGACTGTGAAATTTGGCGGGCAACGTACTTTCGATTATCGATTTTTTTATTTTGTTATGTTGGTACACTCTTCCCGAACATCTGTACCAAGTTTCAAGTGTATAGCATTTTTTGTTTGGTTGGGAGAGGCGTAAAGGTTATAAGTGTTTTGCGTGCTCGGCGATTTCTTGCTATCGAAAAATATGGATTTGCATCAAATTTTGTGTAAAAAATAAAATAAAGTGCTCCGAAACACTTAAAATGTTGACAGTGGCATACGGTGAAACTGTTCTGAGTAAAAAAAATGTTTACAAGTGGTACAAACTCTTCCAAGATGGCCGGGAAGATGCCAATGACGAGCCTCGCTCTGGACGCCCAAGCACGTCAACAACTGATGAAAACGTTCAAGCAGTGAAGAAAATTGTTCTGGAAAATCGTCGAATCACTATCAGAGAAGTTGCTGAGGATGTTGGTATATCGCTTGGCTCGTGCCATGAAATTTTTTCTAACGTTTTGGGCATGAGACGTGTGTCAGCGAAGTTTGTTCCGAAATTGCTCATCATTCATCTTTGCTGGTGAGAGATTTTTTGGCCAAAAACAACACCACAATCATGCCTCAGCCACCATATTCACCGGATTTGGCCCCATGTGACTTTTTCTTGTTCCCAAAACTAAAGAGACCTATGAAAGGACGGAGATTTGCAACGATTGAAGAGATAAAGACTGCATCGCTGGAAGAGCTCAAGGCTATACCGAAAAGTGCTTATGAGAAGTGCTTTGACGATTGGAAAAACCGTTGGCATAAGTATATTGTATCTGAGGGGGATTACTTTGAAGGGGACAACATAAATATTGATAAATAAATAAATATTTTTTCTTAAAAATACAAAGTCACCTCACTTTTTGAACACACCTCGTATATCGAATTCCAGCGAAATGTAGAAAGTGATGTGTCTTAACACTATTTTTTTCTGATTACCCTGCGGGATAAAGCATGTAACACACTGGACGGGATAGTTACTGATTTAATTATTTTTGGGGTGATATTGACAAGTATTTGCCTTATCTAGTGTGACATTAAGTTATCTATCTTTAAGCCATCCAGCACGCCTTAAATTTATTTAAAAATACAATATGTATTACTATCGTAGCACTAAGTTATTACACTCAAAATTTCACAGATTGGCGTAGCTCTGGTATCGTATGCCACTATAAAAGTATTTCAAGTTATGTATCCATTTTTATATATGATTACTTTAGGCGTTTACCTTAAAAAATATATAAATGATGCAATAGTCCGATAAAGAAGCTAGGTGAAAGTGATAACGATAATCGGAACAGAATCGTCGTTACCCGATATTGACTCATTTAAAAAAATAATTAGTAATATAGTATGAGTAAACATTTTATGTACATATATTATAAGTATATAAAACGCTTGCGTTACTGAGTAACTGACACAAACAGTGCGAGCAAAATGACATACTATGGCAACGTGAAATTTAGCATTTAGGCTTCTTGGGTAATGCTATAGGAGATCATTAGATTTTACGAAAATCTTACGAAAAGGGTAAAAAATTGGATTTTCAATTTTATAGTCCACAGAAACAAAATCGCGTGATACAGTTACTCTAAAAGTATAAAACTAAAAAAGTAACTATAAAAAGTCGAACACAACAACGCTTAATGTAAGAAATTTTATTATTCATTTTAAATGGTGTTATATTTACCGAATTTGGATTTTTAATATCTTCAGCTTCGTCCATGTGCTTCTAATTAAATATAACTTTTTATTTTGTGTAACTGTAAAGAGAACTCTATTCCATTAATTAGTCTTACCAGGTGCAAATCAGACATGTAAAAGTCACAAATAATCTAAATACAACAAATAATAAATTATATTTTCACTTTTAAATACTAATTTTAAAATAAAAACTTCTTAGTAAATTCTTTTCCAATAGAAATTGTGTCAGTAGGTCATATTGTACGAATACAATTATGAAAATTCATCTCATTAACGAGTCGATACGCTTGCATTGTAATAGCATTTACATCTTTAATATCCATTTTTATAAATCACTAAGTGTATCCTACGACTTAGTTTGTGTGGACTATAAAACATAAAATTATATAAAATCCCATTGTTCTCCGTTTTTCTCAGAAATTTCAGGAAATCCTTTTTTAGTGCTCCCTTACACTTCCCAAGAAGCCTACATGCCAATTCTCATATTTTTAGGTCAGTGGTTTCATGTAAACATTGTCTGTCAGTCACTAAGTAACGCAAGGGTTTTAGATATATGAGCCGTTGATTTTGAAAGTGAGACAACTCCATTTTATGTTACTGCTTTTTTTTTGATTAAAAACATAAAATTATGTTAATTTGGAATAAGATTTAGCTTTAATTATTTTTTTTTACCAAATGGAGTTGTCTCACTTTCAAAATCAACGGCTCATATTGATAATGACAAAAAGAAACGAGAACGAAAAGAAACTAAAAATCTCAAGTTTACACTAGAAAGAGATTTCAAGCCATATTATAAAAAATAATGAATATTACCTATTTAAATAGCTTGTCTCTGTGTAAACCAATTTTCACTTGTTCTTATTTGTTACGTACTTTCATTCAAATGATCGTAAAACACGATTCAAACGAATCACATGATTCATAGACATATTTCGTAACACAAAAATAAACTATTTTCTAACCACTAAATACCACTAAAAAATCTAATAACATTTAACCACTACAGCAGACTGATTGCCGCCAAAATTACACGTGTTTAGACACGCTTAGCTATTGCGTAATTTTCATTTGTAGATAGTTACTACATCAACTTTCATTCAAACATTCGTGTCACACGAATTATATTTATAAAAAGCGTGATGCGTGATCTCGCATAGCAGGTTAGACAGAGAGAACTTTGTGTTAACACGTTGACCACCAATAAGATTTTCGTAAAATGTCCAAAAAATATTTGAACGATTTTATGTTTAATTTACGATAATGAGTGGGAAAACATTTATTTTACTTGTATTGAGATATTTTTGGCGTGGTTTATTGTGTTTTTTGATGTGTCAGTCACCGGTGGTCGACGCGGCGCAATGGTAAAATATTACAGATAATGCCGCGTCGGCCACCTGTGGGTGACACAGCGGTCAACGTGTTAAAATACATTGTTCCCCATCTTCCACCCGAATTGGAGATATTGTGTAATTAGTGGCGGAGATCAACGCTGCGCTTTATCTTTCTAGAGGAAAAAAAAATTCTAAGAGAAATAAAAATATTTTTAAACCTACCTCTGATAATTCAACACGCAATCGCATTTACATTACGCCACGTTAGCCTCTAATCTATATATTATGAAACAACACAAAACAAAACAATTTTCACTTAATAACCACAATAATATCACCGTGAGAGCAAAAATAACAGAAAAAATTCAATAACATTTATTGTCCGAGTATGCGGTCAGAACAGACAGATTGCCGCCAAAATTGAGCGTTCGGATACGCGTAACATTGTTATGTAAGACTCGGATACGCGAGTGACGGTGAAAGTGTTCCGACCGCATTCTGCCCAGAGGAAACCCAATAACTACTTTTTATTTATTTATTTGTGGCCTCCGGCTGAGTTAAATTTATTTAGTAAATAGTTTATGTTGACCTACCTACCTAACTTCACGCTTTGTCCCTAACGGGGTAGTCAGAGTTCCGGAGCGCCAAATACTACGGTCCCTGCATACCTCTTTCGCCTCGTCCACAGTCGTCAACCTCTTCATGCATACCCTCCGGGGGGTCCTCATGCTTTACGTGACCTTTGCTACTGTGTTTTCGAAGGTCAACCGAGGTCTCCCCGTACCTGTCTTGCCGCTCACCTTTGCTTCATATACTCGTATGTTAACTATAACTATAAAAAAATATTTGTTTCCATAGATACTTATTCTTAAAAATTTATAATTACTTTCGATACTGGCATCATAATAATATACTTTAAAAATTTTAAAACCTCTATCTCTAATATAATAAAATAGCAAAAACAAAGCGTACGTCGTAATAAATCAAGTTCCGAGCGTCGGAAATCATCTTCCTTACTTTCTGCTTTCCTTGGAAATAATTTACCTCGTTTCTATTTCTGCTTGCGAGTCGCTCACTCGTGATTCGCGGCAAGTGTCTCTAACGTGCAGTGTTATACGTATATTGAAAAAATCTTTTTAATTTTCTGTTAATATTACGTAATGGAATATGTTAATAAACTAGTCTTTAATAATTATTAGTTATTCAATTATATAGCATTTTGTAACTTAATAAAGAAACAAAAGAAACAAAAGTACGAAAATATAATAATTACTTTCTATTTAACATTTTATTACGAATATCTAATTATTTTATGTTATTTCGTAGTGTAATGGCAAACACTAAATAAATGTTATACCATCTGACTATTTCCTACAAGCGTATTGTGTGATTGTCTCTTTTTAGTGTCTTTTTTTTCGTTCTATAATATATAAAGTTTCAAATCAAAGATTCTAAAAAACTTTAATTATTAATATTTATGGTATCAACTATATTTTCAGGATTTCCCGCGGCAACAGTGCGAGCGCTTCCGCCGTGGCACACCACCTCGGAGACGTGATGGCGGCCAGCAGAGACCACGACTGCAGCAGATTCTACTGTAACTCCCGACGATAAATATTTATTTATAAAAACTTTATTATTATCGAGTCACATTATTATCTTTTCGAAGTTTCAAGCTCGATTTACGACTAAAAACTCATAAATATCTTACATACAGATTAAAAATCCTTTTTTTTTTTAATTTAAAGGTTAAATTCAAAACAGTATTACATATTAATACGTAATACAAAAATCGTCATTTACAAAAACCAAGTGAATGCAACGCAATCATTTTCTTATATAAGAAAGTAATAACTATTTTAATATCCTACTTATATCCGGATGAAAGTAAATCGAGAGGAAAACGACGTTACAATAATGCGACTCGCGACCAGTGAATATTACGTAAAAATTAACGTAAAAATTACGTGTTCAAGCAATAACACCGTAATTGTGAAAACGAAAAATATTAAAAAGATTCATTTTTTAAATCTTTTTTGGAAAATTATTGTTAAACTAAAGAAACTTATTGAATTTTAGATACAACTTTCTATTTCAAAGCGCATAATAAAAATATGTAATACCGATGTGAAGGAATAAGAAATCTGTATAGCTTAACTGACTAGACTCTAGAGTGCTTAAAGATATTAGCAGGTTCAATTCCTGCCTTAATTAAATTTTCAGATGAAATTTCAATATCATTTTAAACAATATACACTAATTCATTAAACCTTAGTTTGGATAAATGGCCAATTTTGATAGAATCACTTTGTCACATGGCAGGGTAGTTACAGAGAGCCTAGTGTAAATAGACTCCGTTCTCCGCTTTCCGCCCGAGATATTACGTGTTGAGTGGCGTAACTCATCGCCGCGTATGTCAATTTAAAACTAAAATAATGACTATAAATGTAACTGAATAAACAAATGTTTTTAATTAGGGTATAGGCTTAAGTTATTTAATAATTGTGATGATTATAAAGATAATTTATTTGTAGTACTAAGGCAATTTGTAGTAAGATCAGAAAATATGGACGAAAACAGGTATTAAAGTGACGTTTGTTAAATAATTATTTAGACAATTGAGAAGCATATACCTTGTTGTATTATTTATATTTATTTTACATTTTTTTTATTTTACAATTACATTTATTTTACAATTTAAATAAAAAATAAATAAGTGTTCTAAATATTAAAATATTCAGAAATATGTAACTTAATAGAGAATCCATTATTTTAGATTTTGTAAAACAAAAAAAATATAAATGACTACGTTTTTTTTTTTAAATATATCTCTCTTGTTTATGCCCAAATGTTTATGGCATTAAATTTCTATGGAAAGAATAAATTATATTTTGACATAAAAATCAATTAAAAGAGAATAACCAATTCAGGGCTATGCTTCTCATGTAAAACATTAAAAAAATATATATAATAAATTTATGGCACAGCATCCCAGGTCCCTAATTACGGGTTCGAATCCTTAAGAAACTTCTGTACGATGTTAGTAAATAATAAATCGAAAAACATACAAAAAATAGCCATAATACGTTCCTAAAGAATTACGGTTTTTTGTCATTTTGTTACCATTTCACTCTACTCCATCATATATTTATATCTACATTAATGTTATCTTTTGTATTATTTTTTGTATACCCAAAGTTCTTTTAAGCATATTTATAAATTATTTAAGGTATACTTCTTACTATATTTATTTAAATTATTATAGAGGCCCTAAGTTGTAAATACGCTTCGAGAATAATGTAAATTATTTATTTAATTTAATAAAATAAATATTTAAAAATATTGTGTGTTTTTTATTTAACTATCAACAACGTTTTTATTAATATGTGATCAGACTGGATACACGATGAACATTAATTTAAATTCTAAAGCAAGACTTACATACATACATAGCTTCACGCTGTATCCCGCACATAACAGGGTTGGCAGAGGGAACCTAGTGTTAAGACACTCCGTTGCCCACTTTCCGCCGAATTGAGGCACTGCGTGCTGAGTGGCGGAACTCAACGCCGGGCGTTGACTTGTTACCAAACCCAGGAAATAAAAAAATCCATTTCCTGGAGCGGGAATCGAACTCACAACCTGTCGCGTTTAGTCGCATGCTTGTGCCTCTGCACCACGACAGACGTTAATATTTCAAATAAGAAGCTATAAAGAACTTAATATCCTGATAGTACTGGACCATACTATGAAAATGTCAATAAATCCGGACACATATGTATATTTTGAAACAAAGTAACTCAAGTTGTAAGATTGTTTTAAAATATATTACTGGTTAAAGTATTCAAAGCATTTTAAAAACGATTCAAATATTTATTTCATATATACCAATGAAGAACATCAAAAAATATATATATCAAAAACCAGATTACAAGTGATCTTGCGTTGGCAGAGGTAGCGCGGGGGAGTCCCCTGCGCCCTCTATGTTCAGTACATTGCACTCTATACACGGCTTCAGTTCGTCCGCCATCATGTACAACTGGGTGTCATGTTAAATTATATTTATATAAATAATATAATATAAGTATATAAATAATAAATATATAGTCATATTATAAATTGTGTTATTGTTGTACATAAGCTATTTTATTCTAAAGTTTCATTTAGACTCGTTCAATAGTTTTTGCGTGAAAGAGTAACAAATATCCTTA
>JAKGSA010000144.1:497461-521229 GCA_033558755.1 Philaethria dido
TTAAATGGAATCTAGTATTAAGATAGGGTCGGCTCAATTTGGCGGATAGTGGGGAAAGAGAATGGAGTGTCCTAACACTAGATTCTCTGGTTCCCTCTGTCTACCCCGCCATATGCGGGATACTGCGTGAAGTTAAAAAAATAAAAAAGAAAAATGAAAATTATTTGAATATCTCAATTTTTTTATTTCTTTGGCAAGACGATGGACAGACGAAAAGTAGAAAACAAATTGAAACACTAGGTTCTCTCTATCTATGTGTAAATAAACATAAATTAAACCAAAAATATTAATATTAAATTTACTTAAATAATGTTAAATATTAATATAACTTAACATTATTTTCTAGGTTTTTTTGTCTAGAATCCAATCGAAAAAAGCGCAATATATAATTATAAACGCAACAGGTTGTAAGTTCGATTCCTACTCCAGGAAATAAAAATATTAAATATTCATAATAATTAATATTTAGTCTTTTCATATCCTCGCTCTAATAACAAGGCAAAGCGCGGCGTTGAGTTCCGCTATTCAGTAAGCAATATCTCATTTAAACGAAAAGTGGGAAACGAAACTCTTAAAAGAACAGAGTGTCTTAACACTAGGTTCTCTGATATCCCTCTGCTTACCCTGCTACACGCGTGATACAGTTAGTCAACTAAAAACATACATTATTTTCATTATCTCACTAATTTGAACTAATAAATAATTTCTCACCTTATCTCTAAGGCCGTCTATAACTTCATCGCGATCGCATTTCTGTTCACGCAACATTTCTACACATTCCACTAAACTCTACAAAAAGGAGTTAAAACGTTATAAAGCTCGAATAAAATAATAAATAAAAAAACATACTTTATAAGGCGTGAATAAGTAAACATTTGAATTAAGTTATATTTATAAATTCTGTTTTAAGTTTATCGAAATACTTTTCACCTGAATTTTTGACTGTAACTGCAATTGGGGGTTCATTTTTCACTCCGGGAAATGATTCATTTTGAATTATTTTTATCTTTTATTTGTGCTGCCTGTTGTGGCGCAGAGGCACAAGCGTACGACTGTAAACGCGACAGGTTGTGGGTTCGATTCCCACTTCAAGAAATGTAAAATTTAGTATTTTCATTTCTTGGGTTTGGTAACACGGCAAAGCGCGACGTTGAGTTCCGCCACTCAATACGCAATGCCTCAATTCGGCGGAAAGTGGGGAACGGAATTGTTGAAAGAGAATGGAATGTCTTAACACTAGGTTCACCGGTTCCCTCTGTCTACCCTGCTATATGCGGGATACAGCGTGAAGTTAAAAAAAAATATTATGCTCACATGCATTTCTCCTCCCAGTTCAGTTTGCAACGAGTTAAGTGCTTTATGAGCGTGCGACGTAGCGTCCAGTTCTGTTACCAACTCTTTAAACCTTTCAGTCAACTCCATTATAGCTAAAATAATTATTTATGTAAAATGAGAGAGAGACGGAGTTATAGAAAGAGAGTTCACAATGGTGCAGTGGGATTAAAATGAGATAAACGCGATTGGTTGTGAGTTCAATTTCCACGCGAGGAAATGATTATATTTAAATTATTTTTATTTTCACGCTGTGATAAGACAAAGCGCGGTGTTGAGTTCCGCCAATAAATAGGAATATATATTTAGAAAGAATCCGGTATATATATTTAGGAAAGCCGGTATTTTTTAGGGAAGCCGATATATTTAGGAAAATCGGAAGTATAGGTAGGTAGTAAATGTCAAGCTATTTGTAATTTCACTATACAATTTTGGCGATGACCTTTTTTCTTAGGTCTACAAGATGTCAGAGCTTGTTTTTTGCAATTTTATGCCCAATATTTTCCTGGCGACCTTTTTTTAGCTCTCACACCTTGTTTGACTTTGTTTTTTCGAGCTCCATATTTCTGGAAAGCTTTTTTTTATACTTTGAAAAGTTAGGCAAGCCGGTGGGAATCGAGTTGTATAGACGCCTCACCACTCCTAGGTTCTCCGACAATGCGCTTTATAAATAAAGCGTGAAATTGAAAAAAAATGAATATGTTATATATTCCTACGTTAAAACCAAATCACACCTCAAACCTCAACTTATTTATAAACTAAAAAATAAATTAAAAAAATATCTATAGAACTTGGAATAAATGTAATTTGTTTAACCCCATATATTTTAACCGAACTTGGCTTCTATTTTCAGTTCTTAAGGACATAATTACTAACAGAATTACACAAATTACCTACTTTACTGAAAACTAAGGCTGACCTGCAGTTTCAGCGTTGTTATTAACATTCTGCAACTGATCGAGTCCGCTCTTGAGGTCGGCACGTATTTGCGCCATTTGATCTTGGAAACTTTGCATCTTTATTACATTAATAACGTATTATCCAAGAAACGTTAAATAATTCGAGTAATTAGTATAAAATAAAAGAATTAGACTTAGACCCAAGCAAAGTAGTTAGAGACAACCTAGTGTTGAGGAAGAGCCAATACTTATTTATTTATTTAATATATATATATTTTTTTTTTATGGATAAAGGATGGCAAACGAGCAGAAGGACCACCTGATGGTAAGTGGTTACCTTCGCCCATGAACATCTACAACACCAGAGATGTTGTAGATGCGTTGCCAACCTAGAGGATACAGATGGAAGGGGAGGACAATGTAGTAGTCCGCTATCGGAACCACCACATTTTGGGGAAAGGATGGGTGGGAAAGGGGAAAACCTGGCTTACATGCCATCGAACCGGAACACATCATAAGATATTTGGCGGTTCGTCTTTGACATGATAGTGGTCGCGAGCCAGTCGGAGGACGAACCTCCTACCACCAAACATTTATTTAACATTTTTTTAGATGCTAACAACAAAAGTAAGTTGTAACAAGCGTATAAGAATTTCACAGCCGGGTATAGAACGCATGGCGTAGTGGTCAGAGCGCTTGGACCGGAGACAAGAGGCGCGGGTTCGAGTCCCGCTGCGTTCAAAAATTTTTTATACGTTTTCTAAATATGTTTTTCTTTTCCTAAGTGTGTGATTAACACTTTAAAACTTCAAAAATAAGAAGTAATACTATCACAACTATCGCGTTTACATTTAGATACTATCCTAGTGCGCTAAGATGGTCTCAACATAATTATTTTCAATATTGTTTCTACTCCACTCAGGAGATAGATTTAAATTATTTTCTTAATCTGGTAAGACTAAGCGCAGCATCCAAATACGGGCTCTTACACCTTGCAATACATTGAATTCTAGCTAAAAGCTGAGAACGAAGTGTCTTGACATTAAGCTCTGACTACCGTGCTATAGGTAGTAATAAAGAGAAAAAAATAACCTGTGTAGTCAACCCTGCATCGAATCCACTCAACTGTTCCGCGTAATCACCCACCAACGAATATAGAGTAGAGATTCGTGAATCTACTTTTAGAACTACGTCTAGTCTATCAGCTATAATAAAAAAATAAATTAGTTTAATTTAAATTAGTTTAAAAAAGGAACTAATGAAACAATACATATACAAATAAAAATATTATCCTCTCAAAGATATTAGGTTCATTGTCTCGTTTGCGGTTATCATGGGATCCGGACACGTGTGGAAATTTTCAAACCTATACAGTCAAAATACATAAAAATAGGAAAAAATTGTGTAAAGTAGGTAATATTTTCTTTTCTTCCATTGATTGATTGATATAAAGATAGAGAGGCAGGTAAAGCCAATAAGCACGTGTTAGGAATAATATTTTTGAATAAATCGTAGAATTAAATTAGTTTTATTTAGTCTTGCCAGAGCGGAAAAATGAAGATTTTGTACCTCACGCAGTATTCCGCACATAGCAGGGTAGGCAGAGGGAACCTGAGAACTTAGTGTTAAGACACTCTGTTGTCTTTCAAAAATTCCGTTCTCTACTTTCCGCCGGATTGAGGCATTGCCTGAAAGTAAAGATATTTTACATACAAGTGGGGACGAAAATGTTAAGAAACAGAGTGTCTGAACATTACGTTCTCAGGCTCGCTCTGCCTACCCTGCTATGTGCGAGATACAGCGTGAAGCTAAAAAAAAAGATTTTATTGTTTATTAAATATCTCACCCACAACTTTAGCAGTGTGCAAGGCATTCTCAGCAGCCGTTGTCGCTTTAGTTGTCAAGTTATTTAAGTCTTTAGATAGTTCTTGATGTAGATCTCTTATTGCTGAACTTTTTACAACAAAATATATTACATTATGTTTATTCATTTTACTTTACAAATTTCATTTATTTTGTGAATTAGATAACCAAATATTATGACAATGTACTTCGTTCACTTTAGACGAACCCTAAGGCTTATTACTAGTTCAGATTTTAGTTAAAAAAAAAGGAAAAATGTTCTATTTTCTAAATGTCTAATTTACACTTTAAAAATATTAACTTACTCCAACTCATCGTGCGTCACACCTATACCCATAGATAGGCAAGATATTTTAGAGTCCATAGACGCTCTGCTAGTCGCTTGAGACGGTTTAGGAGTGACGGGGACGGCGACGGACGGACGCGATAGTGCCTTAGATTGTGACGCTTTTGAGTCTATCGCCACTGATTTTGAAGTCAGGGACTTAGCTGTCTGAGAGGGACATCATTTAATATTTTATAAAGGTTAATAAAATTGAGTAATTTTTAACCGTTTGTGTTGTAGACTTGTTGATAGGATTGATAGAGCCTATTAACTAACGCAGTCATTAACTATCAGGACTATGAAATGGAAAATTACGCAAATCCTAACAGCGACGCCATTGTATCAAACAAAATTAATTAAAACAATCTTCTTTCCTTGACCTCATCGGTGTACATAAAACCGGAGTAGAGCGGAGCAACCGTACTACTATTTTCGTGATATTCATCTCGTCATTGTTATAATATTTTTTTACAGCTTCACGCTTTTTGTTACTTAGTGGGATAGCACTAGTGTACAACCAGTTCTTTATTTTCCTACTGAAATTGAGCTGAGTGGCTGAACTTAACGCCACGCATTGTCTTACCAGCGTGGAGAAACTAATAATTAATCATTCCCCTGACTAAGGGCTCAGCGAGAACCTGAACCTCTATTTATAGTCAGACGTTGTCCCACTTCGCCACGATAGCCTCCAACTAACATAGCTATATGTTACCAACCCCGACAGGTTTTATTTCATTTATTTCATCTTTAGCTGTTTCTCCTGTTTCTCCTTCTTTTAGAGGTGCCAACAAATTAAGCTGCCCAGCCAGGTCCTCAGGCAAGGCACCAGCTACGGCCAACTGGGTTAAAATACCGGCCATACGATTTATAGCTTCCTCTGCTGCTTTTACACGAGCGTTTACCTTAAAAATATTATTTATTGGCACGCTTCGTATTAAAACATTTAAAAATTATGTTTTTAAGCGTAATCTATATATTATGTTCATATGTTTTTAAATAAGTGAATATATGAATAGTGTTTTCATACTTCATAAGATAATAGTAATAAAACTCTATTGCAAAATACCTTACTTAACACTTATATTAAGAAACTTTATTTGGCGAGAAGCAGTGAAAAATATTTCGGCATATTTTTTAACACCAAACGATAAAATAACGCTATATTTTAAATTAAGCAATATAAAATTGTAACCAAATTTATATTAAATCAGAAAATTCGGACACAATATTTGAAAATTGACTTTTACTTAGAGTTTTGGCGCCAATATTCTTTTCATAATCTGTATTTTTTAAATTCTATGTTTATTCCTGACTACAATGTATTTTTATACAGCCAGTAAAGTTATTATTGTTTATTATTTTTTTAATTATTTACATATTATAATTATATGTATTTTATTTGTTTGCGGTATGCTACTATCGCCCATTTAAATCCACCGTTACTTATATATTTTAACGTTGTGTTTGATTCTTAGTCATACTTTACAATCTATATATAAATACGTGAAGCAAAAACTTTGGATCCCTTTTTACGAAAATTACGCGGACGAAGGAGCAAGAAAACATTTTTTTAAAATAATGTATAAAAAGTATATTAAACTAATAAAATAAATGTTACACACTCTATCATGGTTTGACATTCATGTTCATATAAACTGACATATACATACGTTGCTAAAGACAACGCGTTGTTAACGCGTAATAAATTATCTGTACCTATTCAGTTTTTTCAATAGTTCAATTGACAACATAACGACTAAAACTCGAATTCGCTCGTATTTTCTACTATATGCGACAGTGGTAGTGTATTTTACAACTGTTAAATCACGAAATCAGGCCATTAAAAATTAATTAAATTTTGTTTACACTGTTACCTGCATAGCTTGCATAGTATCAGGTAAGGTGGCGTTACCACTCGCTATATCACTCTTTAACTGTTCATTATCTGGCAGTTCCAGTTGTTTAGGCACAGCTATCGTCTTTAGTTCCTCCACAGCCGCCTCGAGAAGAGCAAATTTTGATTGTGTCACTACTTCAATGTTCGCCCGAGTTCGAGAATCTAAACATTTAATGCAATTTTTAAGTATTAATAACAAAATATTGTTAATAAATTCTTAAACTTTCACGATTTTAGATATATTTTTTTAAATAAAACTACAAGGCCGTTGTGCCATAGTGGGACACTGTAAACGGGATTGGCTATGAATTCGTTTTGTGTAATGATCATATGTATATCATTGTCATTTCCCCGCTCTAAGAAGACAAAGCGCGGCGTTGAGTTACAACATGCAATGTCTCGATTTGCGCATAAAAATTTGGACAGAAAACAGAGTAAGAAGTGTATAAACACAAGTTCCCTCTGCCCTCCCTGCTAAAGCGTTAAGTTGAAAAAAGAAAACCGACACTACTATATATAATTACAAATACGAGATTCTGTTACCTGTTTCAGCTATTGTCACCTTAGCACCTTTCTAAAATTACAAAAAAAAAACAAAACTTTATATAACCTTAAAAAAACCCAGCACAAAAGTATATTCAAATTAAATAGTATAAGAAACACGTACTCTGCTAGTATCTCGTTCTCTTTCTAACCGCGCTTTCTCCTGTTCTTCTTCTAATTTCTTTCTTTCCTTCTCAGCTTTGTCCTTCTGTTTTTTTGCTGCTTTCTCTTCTTTCTTCGATAATTTATCTGGTTTTTCTTTATCTTTTGGTTCTTCTTTTTGTTTTTTCTTGTCTACGTCTTTTTCAGTGGCAAGTTCTTCCTTTTTAGGTTTTTTCTTTCCACCAGGTGCGGCTCGCGGACTGTCTGAAGAAATTTCTGGAGATTTCTCTTTTTTAGGCGTAGGCTCCTCAAGTTCGTCCCTTATCTCAACGAGTTGTTCCAACATGCGCATCTGTCGCGCCAATATTTGGAGGATCATTTGGAGTAATTTAAAGTTTATTGTGCATTCCTAGTTAAAAGTATTTGTATTTTTTATATATAATAAATATTTTTATAGACTATAATGATCATGACTACAATGTATCTACCTATATCACACGATATGATAATGAGAGAAAGCTCGGATTTCAGTTTGCCTAGTGGAAAATCTCTTCGTCTTGCAAGCTGCACCCCAAAATAGTACAATCTAAGGCATGTCTATCATGGCCATCGAGGCGCAGTGCGATAAACACGAAAGGTTGAGGATTCAATTTCCACATGGTAAAATGATCATATTTAAATCGTTTTCATTTCCCTACTCCGATAAATAATACTAAGCGCGGGGTTGATTCACCCCACACGCAATGTATCAATATAAAATAGAAAGTAGAGAGCGGAGTGCCTTGACACTATACTGCTACGGAGACAATAGCGTGAAGCTCCCAAAATAATGTACTAACATCAGGAGAACCAAGAGCTCTATAAATAAGGTCTTCAACAGTTATCAGTATTGTAGCATCGCTCATATTAGGGTCGTCCAGCTGACGAGGCATGATTATAATTATATTTATTATTATTTAATATTTAAACGTAAATATATATTTATTTAGTTCTAAAATGTAAAATAAACACGATATGAAATTTATTAAAAATCTTCTGTCACTTTTATTAATGTTCTGTTGTGTCAATTTTTTTTTTATTTTACTGATTTTTGTTGTATCAAAGAAATAAAGTTTATTCTGCCAGTGGTCACACATTAAGTATTTAAAGGTCCAACAGATACAACTGCCAAAGCACAATTTTATAAGAAAACCATTTAAAGGTTCCTAAGATTGCAATTTTGTTAATCAATGTGAATGAATCCTTTAGAATCAATCTCTTGAATAATGGCAAAAGAACAATAATAAATACTTTAAATAACGTATTTAATCATTATCAAGAAAAGTACATATAAAAAAAATAAGTGAAAGATAGTGAAACAGAGTACATAGTATATTAACATTAATTTCTATCTGCCTATATAAATGTTATTTTAATTTGATATTTCATATGATATTGGAAGCTTAACCGTTTTAGCCAAATAGCAGAGTAGTCGAGTAGTCAGTAACATATTGTCAAGATATTTCGTTCCTTACTTCCCGTCCTAAATTGAGAGACCTTTGTGTTATCAGAAGAAAAAAATAAAGTTAATGGGAATCGAATCCTCAACCAATCGCATTTACACACAGACACTGTCCCACCGCACCACGATGGTCTCCATATCTTCATTTATTTACTGCACTATAAAATAAAACTCCAATACTTAAATTAATATTTTATTTATAATAATAAGATTTTCTATCAACACGTATCGAGTTCAAACAGTATATACTTTAGTAAGACATCTCAAGCGTATAATACTGAAAATAACAAATATAAGAAAATGCCAACATTAGACAGAAAAAAAAACAATATTTTTTTAAAAACATGGAATGCGCCAGGGTACGAAACCAAACGGGCAAAAAAAAATATTAGTTAACAAAAAAATAGGCTTTTTAAAATATATTCTCCATTATTACTACTAAATCCATTTAATTCTCAATATACTATGAAAAATCGAAAAAAAACCGTCATTTTACGATGAAATAGTGATGTGCCTATTTTTTATCAACCAATATAAATATAAATAGCATATAATATATTATATAATAATATAATATAATGTAAATATCTAAGTTTCGGTGATACTCTACGTTTCTATATACACGCGCATTCAGCGACGATAAAACATTCAACATGGAATAATTGTAACACTTAGTAATGATTAAATAGATTTAAATAAATCAAATATCGATTTTCACGTCAATTATACAAAATCGATATTTAACTATAGGGCTGTCAAATCGATGTTTACATAATTTAATCTATGGTTTTCTTTTTTAATTTAACTAGCAGCCCTAGGGGGTGTTGGGGGTGGCGGGGAGTGTTGGAGGTGTTCTAATCCTCGAGGTTGCGGAAGGCGGCGGACATGTCTTCTAGGAGTTGGTCGAAATCTGCCTTGATTTTTGCTTCACCGTCCTTTACTGGGTCCTGTATAGTAGAAATAAAGCATTATAGATGTTCGAAATTGATTAAATGATTCGAAATATTATTAGCTAATCATTTTACCATAATATAAAACATATATGAGGGGTAGTTATAAGAGCTGGTGGTATAGTATTCGGTAGTTTCATGAAGTAGAAAAAGTTGTAGAAAAAGCGGGTACAGTAGTGATAGGTAAGTACTTGAAGTACTAATAGGTTATTGGTGGGGGCTGATAGTGTGGGTAATGTGGAGAGATGGGGACACAGGGGTGTTGGGGCAGTGGGGTTGTAAGGCAATGAAGTGATGGGGATCTGGGGTCGTGGGGTAGTTGTGTGGTGTCACCTTGAACTTCATGGAGGAGAGCTGGTAGAGCACGTTGGCCATGGCGTCGCGGATGACGTTCCAGGTGACCTTGTTGTCGGACTGCGCGGTGGACTCCACGGCGTGCCGCGACATGTCGTAGAACGCGATTATGTTCTTGAGCATGCCCACCGTCTTGTAGAACGGGCAGAAGCGGTCGTACGACGAGTAGCTACACACACACAAACACACACACATACCTTATAAACCTGAATAAACTTTATATTCTAAAGTCTTTTTATCATTTTTATTAAAATTTTAAGTTTAGTCATTAAGTTACTTAAAAGAGCCTCTCTTGACACTAATATACATTATTTCAACACATGTAAAGAAGTCCTCATAAAAAAAATTACATGTCTTCATACAAGACACAGGTTCTAATCCACAACAAACTACCCACCTGTTCTGTTGCAAGAAGTCGTCTTTAAGCAGTTTGGCGACTTCAAGGGTAATTTTGTCAGTTTCAGCCAGAGACGCTTTACCGACCAACTGTACGATTTCTGACAAGTCCTCTTCTTCTTGTAGGATCTCCTTGACCTGTTACAATCATATATATTATTATTATGAGCATTTTTATTATTCATGACATTGGGCATGAAGAGTAGCGGAACTCAACGCCGCTAGAACGTAACGCCAAATATAATAATTCCTGAAAATGGGAATCAACCCAATCACGTTAAATATTACAAATCATTCTTATAGTGAACATCTAGTAAATAACCTTAAGGAATTTAACAAAAATGTAAATTAACTCCGCAATAACTCAATAATTTCGATCAACATAAAAAAGTTTAGAAAAAACAAAAATTGTAAAATATATAACTAATAAAACTTTAACACTAACTACTTAAAACTTTCAGTAAAACTTCATTCTGTCGCCTGTACCAAATCGCAGGATCAGTCTGATAGTATACTGAAGAAGTGGGAAAAAAAAATCATTCTTATTGTACTTAGATACATCAATTAACATTTGTTTAGCTTTAATTTTTAACAGTATAGGTTGATGTATTTCAAACTCAGCTAAAGAGATATGAAAAAATATAGAATTATATCATAATTTTCCATACCTTAGTCCTGAGAGGTACGAATTCAGTGTAGTTCTTCTCATAGAAGTCATCCAGCGCACGCATGTACTTGCTGTTAAACAAAAATATATTCATATAAAAAAATCATCTGCAAAAATAATTATATTATAAATACACAATCTAAAAAATAACATATACTTTCAATAAAAAATAACTCTTAAATAATAACTTAATTCATAAATATTTACAAACTAACTAAATATTAGCCAAATTTATTTACAACTTTCTTAAGAAACAAAACACTTGCTATCTCACTCTTACATCAACATTCCCATACATTCATAAAACCGTGACGCATTTTCGTTACACAAAAAAACCCAACATTACCTGTAAGAAATAAGCCAGTTGATGGAGGGGAAATGTTTCCTCTGAGCGAGTTTCTTGTCGAGACCCCAGAACACTTGTACGATACCCAGTGTGGCCGCTGTTACGGGGTCGGAGAAGTCACCTCCGGGGGGTGATACTGCCCCCACGATGGACACCGAACCTGTTACCAAACACAATACAATTATAATCTATATTTTAATGGGTGAAACAAAAACTTTGTACCCGTTTTTATGAAAATAACAAAGACGGAGGAGCTTTAAACTTGTCTTTTTAATATATTGCATGAACAAAAAATTATTAAATTATTCAAATAAGTGGTAATACCATGGTAACCCATGGCTTGACATATACATTGCTTGTGCCCCTTCTCTACTGTCCCCTTTTTTAAATATATTTTCACGCTGTATCCCGCACATAGCAGGGTAGACAGAGAGAACCTGAGAATCGACGTGTTAAAACACTTCAATCTCATAACATTTCCGTTCCCCACCGAATTGAGACATTGCGTGCCGAGTGGCGGAATTCAACGCCGCGCTTTGTGTGTTTGCTTTTAATTAACACATATATAACACGTGACTCACCTTCCCTATCGGGGTTACCCAAACATTTGACCCTGCCGGCTCTCTCGTAGAAGGAGGCAAGCCGGGCTCCCAGGTAAGCCGGATAACCGGAATCGGCAGGCATCTCAGCCAAACGACCGGAGATCTCACGAAGCGCCTCCGCCCAACGGGACGTGGAGTCCGCCATCATGGACACGTTGTAACCCATGTCACGGAAGTACTCGGACAGGGTGATACCTGGACGAAGATAAAAAAAATAAAAATTGTAATTAATTATATGATAGAGTATGTAGGAAAGATGTGGTTTTAAATTAAATTTGAAAAACAAAAGGAAAGAGAAATAATAATTAAAAAAAATCCTAATTACTTGAACAACTAAAATACCTGTATCTAAAATATTAAATTAATCTTGAACGATTAAAATTTACTAAAATTTTCATCTAATTAAAAAAAAACAAATATAATAAATGTAATTTTAAATACTAAAGAGAGAAAAAAATGCTAACAACAATAAATAAATTGTAACAAGAGTATAAGAATTTCAATATAACTCGATAAAAACATACGAACTTTTATATATACGGACGATTTTCAAAAAACACAAATTCGAAACCTACTACATTAAAATATTTATATACTTTCTAAATCTAATACTAACAATAAATTAAATAGTAACTCCTTATAATAAAATGGTAAAACTCAAAAACGAAATGGTAAAACTCAAAAATACAATGGTAAAACTCAACTAACCAGTATAAATGGAGGCTTCACGAGCCGCCACAGGCATGTTGGAGGTGTTGGCCACCAGCGCGGTACGCTTCATGATGGACTCGGTCACACCTTCGATTTCCACCGTCAGCTCGGGGAAGTCACGCAGTACTTCTGACATCTCGTTACCTGGTGTTAAATTACTTTTATTAGTAAGTTTATGAATGTATTGATATGTGTAGATTTGTCTTTTTTTTATTTAATATTATTTTTTAGTAGTTTACTTTTAAGATTTACTAACCTTATAAACATATAATAGCAAACGAAAAAAAAACACAACCCTTTTTAAATTTAATATATACATACTACAAAAACCCCGATAATTAAAAAAAATATCACAATCTATAATTAATAGGAAAAAAACAATTTTCCTTAAAACATACTGGAAAAAGTAGAAAATGGAAAAGATGAGAATAGAGAAGAAAGAATTTAAAAAAAAAATAAACTTAAACTACACCTAACACTCTAAAGGATTAATCAAATTACAAAAAAACTATCATCAAAGGAAACCAACCTCTCTCTCCACAACCCACATAAATAATAACATCAGAGTTAGAATATTTGGACAGGGCTTGAGAGATGACAGTCTTGCCACATCCGAAGGCCCCGGGGATGGCGGTGGTACCACCCTGGACACATGGGAACAGAGAGTCCAGCACTCTCTGCCCGGTGAGCAGCGGGTGGTTGGCGGGTAACTTCTCAGTGACCGGACGGGGCTGACGTACGGGCCACACTTGCAACATACTGTATGAGTTCTTCTCACCGTCGAATTCTGTTTCTAGTACTATGTCCTGGAGAATGAAGAATTTTAGGTTTTATTGTATATGTATTGACCATTGTAGCTCAGTGGAAGCGTATAAGCTTTGTGGATTCGATTTACAGTTGGTTTTGTTGGAATTATACTATCTTTAAACCATTATTTTGCAAGACTTTTCAACACTCAATGTTTCGCTATCTGTGGCAAAAAGTGGGATATAGAATATATTCTGCTTTATTTTTCATTTAATGAAATCATTTGTAATAAATTTTAATTGTAATAAATAAATATATTAAACATATTAAATAATCTCAAAATGTAAAAACAATATATATAAAATAAAATATTCGTATAAAAACCAAGGAATAAAAAAAAAGAAAAGTTTTTATCAAATATATACACAAACGTACTTTCTAATCCTAACTATACAAATAACACAATCTGGGAACACGGCAGCGCCGATAACAAGTTCAACATGACAAAATATAAAAAAACAACAAATATTCATATATAATATTATTTCAAATTATAATTCTTGTACTTACGGTAACTTTATAGTTTCCAGAGGGTGCAATATAAGTGACGGTACCCTTGGCGCGAGGGGGCATCAGCATTTTGTGCTTGACGAGAGTGTTCTCGTGGACGATACCGTAGAGGTCACCTCCGGTGATGTGTGAGCCGACCTGGTTGAGAAAAAATATTAAATACATATATTTATAATTTATATAAGTAATAAGTCGTTATAATTTTCAGTGATTAGTTTAAAAAATGTTGATTAACTCCTTTTAATTGACAAAAATACTTGGAATTTACTTGAGGTGCAAATTATTTAGCAAAAAAAATTAAAAATGGAGTCAAAAAATATACTGGACCAATTGGTAAATTGAATGAATGAACGTATTTAAAATTTATAATATCTATAATGATAATAAACATTATCTAATAATGATAATAAACATTATCTAATAATGATAATAAAACAAAAAATAGTCCAAAAAAACAAAAAGTCCTCACCTTAACATTAAGAGGATTGAACTCCCAATCAACTTCACGAGCCAAGCACGGCACGTTGATACCCTTAGGGATGTAGATAGACTGGGTGAGCTCGTTGATGTCCTTCAGGGGTCTCTGGATACCGTCAAAGATGGAACCGAGGATACCTGGACCCAGCTCCACGGAGAGAGGTTTGCCTGTGCGGAGTACGGGGTCACCTACTGTTACGCCTGATGTTTCTTCGTATACCTGTTGGGTTAATTGTAAATTGGCACTTGAAATCTATTACATTGGACTATAAGTTTAGTGTAAAATAATTTAAAAAATAATAATTGAACAATTTATTAACATTTTTATATAATTTTTTCTGTACATTTAATCGAAAAAAAGGTGTATGTAACTTCCATAATTTATAAATATAAATGTAGTCATTTTTAAAGCCCCTACTTTCGATTTATTGGACACTTCAGGTTTAAATCCTAATATTGAAATGAATATAGAGCATATAATTACAATTCTAAGCATAAAAATAACATTTTGAAATAAAAAGCACAATAACACAATAAGTTGGTGACTGATTAATTTAATAAACGGACTTAGAGAGGCCATTTTGATAAATTGGGAATGACTATAAAAGCTATGGTTATTGGTTCGAATACAGACAAAAAAATGATTTTATTTAAAATATTATTTATTTTCTGGCAGATAATGGAAAACAGACTGTCTCAACACGAGATTCTTTCTACCAGTTAAAATACATGAAGCTGAAAAAAAAAATCAATAAGGAACGTACTTGGATGGTGGCCATGTCACCCTCAAGACGGATGATCTCTCCCACCAGCTCGTTGTATCCTACACGCACCAACTCGTACATAGCGGATCCGGACATTTTCTCCGCCGTTACGACTGGTTAATAATGAAAATAAATAAATATATATAAAATAAATTAACAAACTATGTATGTATTAGCATCCTTAATTCATCACTAATCCTTGAAAGAACTTGGCTGTTTTTCAACTATAAATTTAGTTATTAAACATAAAATATGATTTAAATTAAGATTTTTTTAATAAAAAATGTTCTTATGTCTTTTTCAACACTAAAAAGTGCAAGAAAAAAAATATTTGTTTTTTTTACGTACCGGGACCGGATACCGCGAAGACAAAACCAAACTTGTCCTCATTCTCCTCATTGACGATCATCTTCAGACCCGCCTTTGCCGCCATGTTGAATATCTTATTCTATATCTGGAAAAAAAAGAACATTTGAAATATAATATACAAATATCTATATACAATATTAATTTTACTAAAACCCTTTTTCCTAATTTAAAAGTGTTGCAAGCATCACAAATAGAGACCATTATTGCACGTAGGGAACTGAACGGAGGGTTTGACTGGAAACGCGATTGGTTATAAGTTCGATTTCCACTCATAGTATGATTATATTTAAAAATTATTTTATTTATCTACTCGGGGAAGCGCGGCGTTGAGTTTCGCAATTTAACATGTATGTCTTTAAAAAGTATATTTAGTAAACAGCATTCTCTCTGGCCAAATGATTGTTCTTTGAAATAATCTTTGGGTAGTAGAAATTTGTAAAAATCTCTCTACAGAGATGTTTACAAATTTCTACTATTTAACACTACTCAGACTATTAACACTACAAATTTCTACTATTTAACACTGTATTTAACACTATTTTTACCAACAGGGGTCAATTGACCCCATTTCATTCGAAAAATGTAGGCTTTTAAAAATTCTCGGTATAAATAGTGTTAAATATCGAATAAAAAAATAAATATTAGCCATTTTTTAATTAATTATGAATATCAAGCATATATATCACCCTAAAGCCTTATAACATAATCTTATCTTTAATTAACACCAAAAACTTCAAATTATATCTATATATGACAAAACAAAAAGTTTACCTGTATATTTATATACCATAAATGTATTAAAATATTTATAATAACCTAGTACTAATATAAAACCTGGCACCATAACCCGCACTTAGTATTCAAGACAGCTGACTGAGATAGATCAGCCAATCAATTCTTTATCAGCATCCCTGATATCATCAATCACTGTCAATTTCTTAAATGATATGAAAAAAATAGATTTTCCATTATTTTTCCAGAAATAGGCAAATTATTTATTGTACTTATATTAAATAACCAGGCAATTTAGGGTTGTAAAATAAAAAAAAAATAAAACTGTTCTGAATTGAATTATTTAAAGTGAACTAAGTCTTTGTAGAGGCACAACCGTGAAAGTGAAATACAAAATCATAGATGATTACATAACTTTAAATATAATATTTTATAAATGCGGTTTTGCTGGTTCATAAGAAAAAACTGGAAATAATTAAAAATTCTAGAATTATACAAATACGAGTATATGTACGTAAGACTTGTATGATTTACCTTTTAGAAATTGGGAATAAGAAAGTATCATTTCATGTATTTTACTATTTATCTGTACATATAAAATTCTTCCATTACCAAGTGACTAACAGACAATAGACACAAAATCATTGGGTTGGTATAGCAACGACGAAAAGAAAAGTGGAAAGGATGGGATTTTCCCCTTTATAGTCCACACAAGCTCAGTTGCTGGCTATACTGGTGCTACAAAAAGTAATTTATTTCTGTGTATAAAAGTTATTAAAACTTAAGAGGATGTAATATATCTTTTATTTATAATTGGGTTGAACCTAATATAATCCTTGGCACAATATGATTCCATTAATGAAATAAAAATATAAGATGAAATCAATTTTTCATGACTTTTCTTAGAAATCATTTTTAAATATATTTTAACAATAGTTTTATTCACATAATAAAGTAAAGGAAAAATAAGGCCTAATATGATATTTTTTTTAGAACAGTAAATACTTAAGAAACTAAACCAATGGAGGCTATATTTTATAGGACATTATGTAAACTTATAATATGCTTAAATAATATAATAGTAATACATTTTTTTTGTGTTAAAAAGAAACAAAAATTAACAAATTCTATCAAAATACACATTCCAATTGGAATAGTTTTAACTTAGTATATGGATGGAATTTATTTTTTAAACCGTAATATACGAAACACGTTAATTATTTTAATCTCTGAGGATTTTAGGGTATACCGAATTGTACTTAATGAGAAATTAATAAGCTTAATCAAGTACTAATTTTAAGTCACATGATTGTAACAAGGGTGGAACATTTGGAATAACATAACATATATATACCGATACAGAACATTTTATACGAATTGCTTAATTTTATTACTTAAATACATATTATGGAAGAAATTATTTAAATATGTACGCTATTTCCATCAATAAACCCAAAAAGTACGTGACATTACAAGACGTAGTGCGAAAACGAAAATGGCAGGAACCAGCAAAAGCTTACCGACAATTCTAGCATAAAATGAATGTTCACTCAAAATAACACAAGCACAAATGAATAAAAGCAAGCAAAAATAATAAATGTCCATAAAATTTGTAAAATTCAACTCACGGGACAAGAAAGATGTAAAAGACGATCGGGGAATGGCGGAGTAACAACTTATCACAAGACCGATGATAAAAGTTGTGTCAGCTGACCTGAGTCTATGACCCGTGTTCTCTCTATACTCTATGCTTTGTCAATTATTGATTTTTGAAAATTAAAAAATAAATATTATAACAAAATCTTCTTAAAAAGAAGAATTTATCGAATATATACAAATTGTTAGCTTTCATATTATTATTTCGGGTGAAGTTTAAACTTAATTATATAAAAAAATTAAGTTTTTTTAATATTAAAAGTTGTGTTAAATAATAAATAACATTTATTTTATAGAAATATTATTTAGTTATATATTAAATTTTAATATCTAGATTTTTTATTTATTTTGTAATTAAAATATATAATGCACGACTCATCTGTCATAATACAAAGCATTATTATAACAAGAGCCGTGCATTACAAAACCTTTTTTGCTCCATTTTATCAATTTTTAATAAGTTTTAACTTTTCAAAAATGATTTATTATCACAGATGCGAAAAATCATTTACTGTCAATAAATAAACTTCAATAATTACGTAATATCTTAAGAAAAAAACAAAATCTTAAAATTTGTATTTTTTAAAGATCTATTTTGTCATAGTATGGGACTGTATTTAAAATTATTGGCATTTCCTTAACTCTTTTATAGATTGTATTAATTAATATTTTATGAATTCATTCATTAGAAATAAAATATATTTTTATTGTAATAAAAGTAATATGTTAAAATAATATTTTATTCAGTATAAATTAAATTAAAAAAAATAACAATGTAATTTTAATTATTGTAATCTAATTATGTTGTATATTTTTTTTAAATTAAACGAAATATTTCTTTTTATCAATGTAAGTATTTTAAACTGGCAGCACATATAAAATTGCCAGTCGCCGTCATCAATACAAAAGCGCTTGTGGAAATAATTATAAAAGCAATACAAACGTATTTGGATCCGGGATTCCTCTCAATGTAAAATTATCTTTACTTATTATATTTTCTTTATATATAATTAACTTTTGAGCTACGTGTCGTCCAAGGGAAGAGGTCCCTACACATTGATAATGTTATTTTGATATTTTAAATCTTAAAGCTTACGTTACATGCGTTCTTTATCTTTAGTTGTTTATTATACAAATGATAATGTTAAGTATTCAATTTTAGGAACAATCGAGATTTTCATCTGAGTAAAACACTATCTTGGCTACTTCGTCATGGCGCTATTAAAGAGGGACTTGCAATAAGGTAACATATTTTGTTAGCAATTAATGTTGAAATCTGCTCAAATAAGTTCTCAATTGTGCTGCTTGCTTGGTAAATAGTTGTGAGGGAGGGTATTTTCATTTTAAACTATTACCACTTCCCTCGGAATTTGTATACCTTATAATCTAATCTATTTAAATTTGATAGCTTTTACATGAATAGTTAATGTATTATCCATAATTTCTTCATAATCATGTGTTTCTATTTAAATAATTTGTTCTATGTGATAACACATAGAACAAATTATATATACAATATATATAAATATATTGATTACTCAATATTTATTAGTTATATTTATGTTTGATTTTTACAGTCCAGATGGTTACATATCAATATCTGACATTCTACAGTACAGAAAAATTAGAGACAAATATAATTTCACTGATATTGAAAGGGTTGTCAATAATGATAGTAAGAAAAGATTTAAATTAAGGCATGATCCCAAGAGAAATGTGTATGAGATAAAAGCAAACCAGGGGCATTCTATCGAGCAGCTTAATGATACAGAGTTAATACCAATATTAGAGGTATATAATTGCTTTTTTTTTAGTTTTGATTTACATTGTTTGAGTATAGACTAAAGAAAAAAAAGCTACACAAAGAAGTAATGTTACACACACAAAACACAATTGGTTGTGTATTTGTTGTGGTTTTCAATCTCTCTAAGGGATTTTCTTTTAAATGTTCATTTCCTGGGTTTGGTAACAAGGCTAAGTGCGGCATTGAGTTCCACCACCTAGCATGCAATACCTCAAACAGTGAGAAATGGGGAATGAGCCTTTAATACTAGGTTCTCAGGTTCCTGCCTACTCTGCTATATATGCAGGATACAGGGCAAAGTTAAAATAAAAAGAAAATTATTTTTCCACTCTGGTAAAACAGTGTGTTGTCTCTGTCACTTACTCTTAATGTCTTTACACTAGGTTCTCCTTTGTTACATAGTTAAGCTGATATGAAAATTAATATTTTCATAATGATTTTTAAATATTATTCTAATTTATATGTTTAGTCAAAGTGATATTAATAAAATTAAAATAAGTCAAAAGAATGTTAATTTGCTTACATTGGTTGGGAAGATTTTTTCTTATCTAATCAATTATTTAAATGAATTTTCAAAAATATTTTCTGTTTATTTTGATATCTTTATTTGGTTATATATTTATAAGGCCATTGTTGCACAGTGAGACAACAATTGATTGTAAACATGATTGGATATGGGTTCACTTTCTATTCTGGAAAAATATTTATTTTTATATTATTGCATATGCAGTACTAAGAGGAAAAAAGTTTTAAAATTTAATCAATATGCAAATGCAATACTTTTATGTTTGTACTAATTTATATTTATACTATAATAATTACAAATTAAATTCATGCAGCAATAAAAATATATATCTTTCTTTACAGCCTAAATATAAAACAGTTATTCATGGTACATATTTGTGTAACTGGAAGCAAATATTAAAAGAAGGCCTGAGTCGTATGCAAAGGAATCATATACACTTTGCTAAAGGTAACCTCTCTGAGCCCAATGTTATAAGTGGACTGAGGAACAACGCAGAAGTTTTTATATATATAGATTTAGAGAAAGCATTAGCCGATGGAATAAAGTTCTATGAGTCACAAAATGGTGTCATATTAACGAGTGGCAATGAAAGAGGATATTTAGAAACTAAATATTTTGCGATAGTCATCAATAAGTTAGGTAAGCATTACTTTTTAATGATATAGAGTAATATGAGAGCTTATAGTCAATTGGAATTGTGGGTTTGATCCTATTTGTGGGAGCGGTTATATTTCAAAGGTTTTCATTTCTCTACTATTTTTAAAATCGGAGAACAGTGTCTCGACACTATTCTTTGTGACTACCCTGCTATGCGAGAAACAATCTAACTAATAAGTACTGTAATCATATTAAGTGAGACTATTTTAACTGGATTAATCGCGTATATTTTTATATTGGAAAATACATTTTTTGAAAATCCGACATTTCAAACACTTTACAATAGTCCGTGGTCACGGTAGAGTCTACCAAAGTAGTCAGCCGGCGGAGAGTGGGGAACGGAGTGTCTTAACACTAGGTTCCCTCTGCCTACCCTGCTTTATGCGGGATACAGCGTGAAGTTATCTAACTGTATGTATGTGTGTAAAATACGCGATTAATTAATACGCCATTTAAAATAGTTTCATTTGAAATGTGTAATAATCTCGAAAATCCAAGAGCTTGTTAGTTATCTTCTACTACTTAATTGACCCTAGAACTAAGATATAATTATATACGGTAGTCTTATTAGACTTGGGCTATTGCCCAAAATATTTTGTTTGCTTTTTCTATCTAACTTAACATTATTTCAGTATTACTTTTCCAAAATTTTGCTACTATATTTTATTTTGTATTTAAATATTTTTTTTATAGGTCAGCAACTGTACCCTTAACAATGGAGTCACCGTCAAAGGCAAAACTTGGTGGTAGCCCAAGAAAAGTGTTTGTTTCAGGTAAATTGTTTGAGCATTATTATAAATTTTTAATAAGAAATTAAACATTTTGTTTCATTAATAAATATTTCAAAAAAGTCATTATGGGACAATGTCTGACTATAAACAGTGGGTGGTTGTGGGTTCGATTCCCAATCTGAGGAATGAAGTTATTTAAATTATTTTCTTTATCGCACTCTGGCGAGACAAAACGCAGCGTTGAGTTTCGCTGCACAACATGGAATGTCTTCACATTAGATATTCTCTAACTATAGGGTCAATGTGAGATAAAGCTTGAAGCTCTTACCTGTGCTGGTTCTTCTCAAGTTTGAGACATAAAATTTTGTGTAAACTGGTACATTATTTGATGTTTCAATAAATAAAACATGTATCTCTTTACTTAAAATCTTAAACGCCTGTCCTGGCACAGAGGCACAAGGGTGCGACTGTAAACGCGACAGGTCGTGGATTCGATTCCCACTCCAGGAAATGGATTTTTTTTATTTCCTGGGTTTGGTAACAAGGCAAAGCGTGGCGTTGAGTTCCGCCACTAAGCACGCAATGCCTCAATTGCTACTTTTTACTTATGTATGAAAAAATTTAATATATGTAATTTTTTTTCAGGATTTCCAGTCTACACTCAATCTCAGGACTTAATAAAAATTTTCAACAATTATGGCAGTGTCAGTGTAGACAAAATTACCAATAAATTTGCGGTTATGACCTTTGCTACTGAAGATGAAGCCGCTGATGCTATGGAAGATTCTGGAAAGGTCAACATTTATGGGGAGTTCCTCACTGTTAAAAAGTTTACGGGGAAAATGGAACCTGGCACGCCTAAGAGGGATTTCTCTAAGAGCAAAGAGAAAGGTTGGTTTTTTGTACGTTTTTTTTAACTTCACGCTGTATCCTGCATATAGCAGGATAGAGCTGAGGGAACCTGAGAACATAGTGTTTAGACAGTCCGTTCCCCACTTTCCATTGAATTGAGGCATTGCGTGCTGAGTGGCGGAACTCAACGCCGCGCTTTGCCTCCTTACCAAACCAAGGAAATGAAAAATTCTATTTCCTGGAGTGGGGATCGAACTCACAACCTGTCGCGTTTACAGTCGCACGCCTATGCCTCTGCGCCACGACAGGCATTTTATAGTAAAAGTCAAAAGACATACTAATTATAAAAGATTAGTTTTTGTACAATAATCAATTGATATTCTAGTTGATAATGCAACATGTATTTTACACGTTCTAGAGGCTTCTAGTATATATATCATATTAATAATATATATTAATTATTTTCAGGAGGAGCAATAATAGAGCCAAAGCTTATCAATTTATCTGGAGATTTCCATGACCAGCTAGATAACATTTTGACGGCAGTGCGTCTCACTCAAGAAGAAGTGACTTCTCTAAGCAGGCTCTATGCTGACCTGGAGTGGGCATTGCAGCAAGCTTGGCCAGGTATTGTGAAATAAGTTGTAATATATTATTAGAAACACCTGTCGTGGCGCAGAGGCACAAGCGTGCGACTGTAAACGCGACAGGTTCCGGGTTCGATTCCCACTCCAGGAAATGGAATTTTTCATTTCCTAGGTTTGGTAACAAAGCAAAGCGCGGCGTTGAGTTTCGCCACTTAGCACGCAATGCTCAATTCGGCGGAAAGTGGGGAAAGGACTGTCTTAACACTAGGGTCCCTCAGCCTACCCTGCTATTTGCAGGATACAGCGTGAAGCTAGTTGTGTAAGTATATATTATTTCATTATTTATAGTAGTTTCTTAGAATAATATATAAATAGCAGTGAGCTGGTGGTCAGAAAGAAACTAGTGGTAACACTCATTTCGCCACTTTCCTCTCTGGTCTTTGGTTTTTCGCTTTAGTAGGACAGAGCACGGCTTTGTGTTTCGCTACTGACAAGCCAATGGAGAACGTAGCATCTTGACAGTAGCTTCTTTATTATTTTTCCTTTTACATTACCCTGCTATGAAGAAAAACCGATACTCATGTGCTTATTCATTTTCAATTCCTATACCACTTTATGGTACTTATATCATATATTTGTCGATGTTCGCAGGTTGCGTGGCGGTGCCCTTCGGTTCCATCACAACAGGCCTGGGTGTCAAGACCAGCGACGCGGACTGCTTCATCAGGGTGCCCTCCCACAACCGCACTCCTCACACCAACTACGTCAACAAAGCCAAGAGGATCCTCCAAATGTATCCTAACACCTT
>JAKGSA010000145.1:0-107987 GCA_033558755.1 Philaethria dido
CACCTTCGAGGAGATCCTGGCCATCCCCCGCGCTAACACCCCCATTGTCAAGTTTTTCCATGTTCCAACCAAAACCAATTGTGATGTGACCTTCAAAACTCCACTCGGTTCCCAAAATAGCAAGCTAATAGCGTTTCTACTTTATGCTGACCCTCGTCTCATTCCTCTAGCTGTTATCATAAAGTATTGGGCCAAGGTTCACGGGTTCAGTGGAACGGGCAAGCTGACTAACTACGCGTTAACAATGCTCATAATATTCTATTTACAACAGCACCCCGTTTCCCTCTTGCCGTCCATCTCCTGGCTCCAGCAGAATCCGGCTGATGAGTTCTTGGTGGACGCCTGGAATACGGGCTTCATGCATCACCACGAGCGGCTCCCCAAATGCACCAATAGTTCTTCGATCTCGGAGTTACTGGGTGGCTTCTTCCAATATTATGCTGAATTCAACTTCGAAGAACTTGTGGTGTGCCCGTTTCTAGGACGTGTTATAAATAAGGAAATGTTTAAAAGTTTGAATCTGTTGCCCGAGGAGTTCTATCGCTACAAAAGTAACATTCAGCTCAGAGTGGCTCCTCCTTTGAAGTTTACTCGGTCTATGTGTATACAGGACCCTTTTGAATTGTGTCATAACGTGGCTTCTGCCATCAGTTCGAAACTGGCCGCGGAAATAAAAGCCTATTTTAAATTTGCCGCCACAGCATACGATATAGAGAAGATGAAAAACTGTAAAGGATTTCTGAAGACTATTTTGTTAGAGAAGCCCAAACTTCCGAGAGGGAAGCACAATCCTGAGTACCGAGCGGTCATCTACCCACACTTTTTACACGCCATTGTTAACCCTGATTGGAAATCGGTCATACGAAATGTGACCATGATGGCTTTTGAAGAAATGTGCTTCATAAAATTAACCAAGATGGAGGAAAAACCTAATCCCGAGGCAAAGAAGCAAAAGGAGAAGTATTCGGGCATAGTTACTAAAGCCATCTGGAAAAGGAAACACTTCACTAAAATTTACAACAACATGGATATGACATTCATTGAAAAGCAAAAACGTATTACAAAAGAGATTATGAATGTTGAAAAGGAGATATTAAAACTTAATGTTCAAATTACATTAACTTTTACAATGGAACCCAAGAGTGCGTTGGTTTCATTGAAACTGCTTGAAGGTGACCCCAACATGTATAGAGAACTCGGTAAACTTTTCACAGCAGTTCTACATGGATGGTTCATAGCCTTACTGAAACCTCATCTGCAGCAGAAGACAGAGAATATAGAGAATGGCGAACAAAGTGTTAAAGAGAATTTATTGGATATTAACGTGAACATATCAAATATTTCACAGTCAGATTGTGATACGAGTCCAGCCGAGGATAATGACAATGATAAAAGCGAATCAGAAAACAATAATGATGCATAGCGGGCTTTTATGTATTGGAATTTATCGTTAAAAATAACTTTAAATTTTATTAATCTTATTATTAATTCAAATACAATAGTTTACTCAGTGTGCTGTTCTTGTGACAAATAATTTCTTTATTTAGATCACTTAAATATTCATTTTTGATGTTGAAGTAGTTATAAAATAGAAAAGAATCATATTAATGTTAGTTGTTAGTTATATTTTCATAATATGTCAAGAGTAGCTCTATAATAACATGTTACATAATAATCTAGTATATCATTATGAGAAGTTAAAATTTTAAATGTTAATAGAAATTGATGTACAAATGTATTGTTGTCAATAAAATTATGTCATTAATTTAGTTTTTAAATATAAATGTGTGTAGTTAATAATGACTTGACAACTTTTGAAATTTAAAAAAAAAAATTTCGTTTTTCTTATTTTCACTATTTCTATTGCTTATTTTTTTTTTCATATTTGTTTGTTTTCCTTCTTTTTCTTTTCTAAAATCCACATTTACATTTAAAAATTATTATATTGATGTCATGTCATGTTTTGAAATATTAGTAGCAGTATGTCATATTTCATTGATTGGTGTTAAGGCGTTGCCACACGACTTTATATCGCGCGATTTTACGATTCATGTTAGTCTAAAGAGCCATCATTTAAAATTTAATCATAAAAAATGGAAATATTTACATATGTAATGTTTTTCAAGTCGCGCTCACAAACAACAATTACATTTTAACTGACATTAAAATTAAATTTGTTTTAAATTTGAGTTAACGCAAGTTAAATACGAATTGGTGTCTTTGAGTGTGACTGTCTAATATAGCTTTACCTTATATATCAGAAATATATCAATTATATGACTTCCAATTAAAATATATTTATAAATTATATATTTAAATATATGTAATTTACTATAATTGGTACAATATGATGTGACTTAAGGCTTAATTTTCAATATTTGACATTTTCTTTTACTGGAACTGGACTGGACTGGTTTTGTTACTGGAAGAAAACTGAACTCTTTTTTGTTATTTTAACACACACACAGTACACAGTATGTTGTATTTTTGCTTTATTGTAATTTGTATTGTACAATTTAATATTATGTCTAGCTTTTAATTTGAAAATTCTTTACGTATTTTTTTTTATATAGCATAGTGTATAGTATAGTGTCTAGACACTCCATTAAGACACTTTGAAAATTAGTTTATTGGTGTTTTTTTTAATTAATCCTTTAATATAAAAAGAAATATTTTTTTTATGTTTAGAATTAAACAAATGTAATAAATTGTATTATTGATTTATTACTTGAAATTGTGATTTCTTTTTATTAGTAATAAAATACGTATGACGAAGAGCTGTGATGTGATTGTATGTCGATTTTTTTTATTATTGCCTTTTTTTTTAATATTAAGGAACCGCGAATTAAATCTCTTTTAGTTTTATTTGTCATCCATATTTCATTATGTGACAGGGGTTTGCCATTTTTGTAAATAAATACTATAAGCTTGGTTTCTTAAATGTTTCTTTTGATAAACTAACTGTTGCACTCAGATATAGTGATTAAAGTTTAATTGTGATTAAACTAATTTGAATACCATATTATGTATTATTATTTCTGAGTGTGGCAGTCTTTTTAATGATACTTTATATTTCTTTTTTTTTTGTATGAAAATTAAAGTTGTTAACTTTTAATGTTGTTTTATTTGTTAACATTTTGTCTTTTTAAAAATGCGTTCCGGTTTTTTACAACTTGAAGCTTTCTGCTTTGCTAGAGCAAGGCACTAGATTCGATAGACACTAAGTTTTCCGCTTTCAGCCCTAATTTGAGCTACTGCGTGTGTTGAGGCGAAACTTAACGCCGCGCATTGACTTGTAAATAAAAAATACTTTAAATACTCGCATAATTATTTCTCTGAGTAGAAAATACTCCCTCGTTTAGTCTCTTGCTTCATGGTATTAGTTATTTAAAATCAAGAGGCGTTAACGATTGGATTTCCACTGACATAATATATTAATTATGATTTTCGTTTACATTATCCTTTACAACAATTAAATGGATATTAATAGTATTGATTTAAAAAAAAACTTATTGTGTATTAAATAAAAAACGTTATGTACAACTTGCCTTAGTAATATTAATCATTTTTAATATTTTAAAATAATTCATAAAAATAATCATAAGCAAAAAAATGATACAGATAGTGTCTTGGTATATTTAAATAAAAAATATGACGTATATTTGGTGTTATATTAACTCATACTAAAAGAAATTGGTAGTTTGTTAGATTTCATACTAACTTAAATTTTACTATTACTGAAGAAGGAATGCTTAAAATCATGATAAAATTTAATGTTGTAATAAAAATTAAGTAATATATTTTAAACTATTTTATTTTAAAATAATTCACTCTAATAAGATATCATTTCTAAACGTAACTTCTTAATTTCTTTTATGGCTGTTAACATTTAACTCTTTGACATTTAGAAAGTTGACAAGTGCGACTGACGTTTAATCATTGTATCGGTTTATACTGTGTAGTGTATATTTAATTTTACTTGCTTTCTTGCTTTTACTGATTTTACATAAAGTATTATATTTATAAATAAAGAATTGTAAATAAGGATCTGTACTTACTATTAAGTTACAGTATAAATCTCTTTATAACCTACATATATTCTTTTTTAAGTAGGTAGCAGTAAAATTGTTTTACTGATTTTAAAATATGGAAAAAACAGGTAATTAAAAAATTATAATGCTTAATAATAGTAATATAGCTAATGACATTAGAGAAACCTTAAAAAAATAAAAAGTACAGTTAGTATAAATACAGTTATAATATATAAAAAATACAATTACATGTTAAAAAAACATTTTTAGAAGAATACAGTAACCATACACATTCATGTCCACATGCGATATTAATGTGAGAGAAAATAACATATAAACGAAAGGAATCTCATAAATTTAAAAAACTGCTAAAAATTTGACACAGCAAAAATTAACAAAAAAAGTGAATATAAATAACGAAAACTAAGTTACATGATATAAGTTTTTTCCTTTTCCATTTTATAAGCGAGTTTATATATATATTTGATTTTACGAAGGTATTCTATTTAAAAAAAGCTGCTTCACATTGTATTCCTCATGATAGGGTAGTTAGCAAGCAACTAGTCTCACAACACTCTATTCTCTACTGTCCCTCCTGAATAGAGATATTGTGTATACAATGATAATATATAAATATAATCATACTTCTAAGTCAATATCGAAGCCACAACCAGTCGCTTTTACACCACTCTGGTCTCATTGTTTGATTTTATTACTAAAATTAATTTAAATAATATAATTTAGTGATGAAATATCTTTGCAGAAGAACAAGATATATTAGATGCATCCCAGTTTTCTTATAGTGGTAGTTTTGAGGAGCAAATTCAAGAGATATTTCAAAATGTAAGGCTCTCTAGGCAAGAAGTTGAGAATTTGCAGCCACTATTAGATGACATCAGTCATATATATAATGTAAGCTGGCCTGGTAAGTTATTTTAATATATAAATAATAAGGAATAAACCTTATATAGTTTTAATCTCAAGAATTTGTATAGATATGTATAGGTTACTGCAATAACATATTTTTGTATGCAAATAGAAATTATTACACCTTCGAAAATAATGCATTATTTTAGAACTTTTTTGATAACATAAAGTTTCAGTAACTTTCACCGTTTACTTAGCGCACTCAAGGTTCTTAAAGAGAGAGTTCTTAAACAAATTTTGCTGTATTCGCAATTTTTTTATTTTATTGCTGCATGCTACATATATTGTTGTTGTTCATCTTTGCATGAAGTTATATAGCCTATAGCCTTCCTCACTAAATAGTAGATAGTAATAGTAATAGTAGATGAGACCGATATATCAAAACGTAACTAAAAACCATTTTGACTTATAGCATATCATATCAATATCTAAATTATCATATCAAATAACTACACACAAAATGTAACGACAACTCGACAATGAGATATGAAAACTAAATTGTAACAAAAACTAAATTATAACGAAAACTTCATATCTGATATGTAACCGTTACAGCTAAAAAACGATAATGCCCATGTCTACTAAATAGACTACCTTACACTAAAAGAATTCTCCAAATTGGTTCAGTATTTCCTTAGATTCATTCAATCAAACAAACTCTTCAGCTTCATGTTATTAGTATAGATGCTAGGATGTTAAATAATTTTGTAATTGTTCTTCTTGTTAGAACTCTTTTCCTCATTATTTACCATAAATTGTTAGTATGGCGGAATAAAAGATTTATTTTACTATAATATTCATATGTTATTAAATTTATTTGAATAAAGCTTGGCAACATCAAATAAAATGGATATTATTACTACATTGAAGTGTAAAAAGTTATTTTGTAGTTGGAAATTCTAATAGTGAGAAATTAATGTTATATTCATCACTTTATTTTCTGTTACAATATATCAAGATGTACCAAGAGTGAATAGGTTGATAAATCAATTTGTGTTTACAATTTTTTAAATGTTAATAGATCTCGGCCTTTCTTGAACGATTATCAGTCAATTTTTAGCACATATTTCGAAGGCGACATTAGTAGGATTAAACCTACACGTTGGGTTGTAAGTCCCAGGCGCTCTTCAAACTCCTCTCTCTGCAACGCGATGGCACGGTGAATCCGAGGATTAATAAGGAGTTTCTTCTCTATAATTGCATATATAATATACAGTATAATAACATATAGTAATTTATCAAGTAAATTACTGTATTTTATTTTATACCCATATAATTTTTTTTTATTTTAGGTAGCACTGTTTTACCATTTGGCTCCATAGTGACAGGCCTCGGCATCAAAACAAGTGATGTGGACTGCTACATAGAGCTACCAGCTTGGCTGCAACCTCCCGACTCATCAACTGTGATGAAAGCTAAATACATTTTGACGAAACGAAGGGACATTTTCCAACAACTCTTTGCTATTCTTCAAGCAAAAATTCCTATAATCAAATTCTTTCATGGTCCCACGGCAAGGAATTGTGACATCAGCTTCTCTAGTGCCATGGGGGTCCACAATAGTAGACTAATAGCATATTTAATGGATCTAGACCAGAGAGCCTTGAAATTAACAATCCTATTAAAATACTGGTCTAAAGTGTACAAGTTGACGGGCACAAATCTTTGCCGAACTATCTGTCTGTCAATATTTGTCATATTTTTTCTTCAAGCGAAAAATATTTTGCCTCCAATTTTCAATTTTGCAAGAAAACGCGTCTGAACTATACATGACGGTTGGAACGTTGGTTTCAATGAAATAAAGTATACAACACTAATATGACATTATATATGTTACTTGGCATTTTTTTTCAAATATTACTGCGTACTTTAAGTTTGATGAGTTCATAATATCGCTGCTTTTTGGGATACCCTGTGAATAAGGCCAGTTTTGCTCACACTGAGTCAGTGCCTCCAGAGTTTTATTTGCATAAGCGCTTAGTAGGCGGCGGTCAGAACAGTAGGAGTTTGCGTCTTAACACCTTCATGTGTACAAGACCCCATTGAACATAGTAGAAACTGTTCTGCCGGAGTATATCCTAAATTAGTACACAAACTCCTGTCACACTCTTGCCGCTGCAGCACCTATTTTTGATCAAAGTAATGAAAATAGCTACCTCCAAAAGTTACTGAATAACCCATACAGTTTGATGAAGAACCGAGTAAGAAGAAGGCAAAGACAAAGGAGCTGAAGCTCTCCCCGGCGGAGAGCCAACAGGAATAGAGTTACACGAAAACCTTCAGAATAAGTGTTAAGAGTAAAAAGAAATATAAAATAATGAGTCAAAAATACATTTGTGTTTTATTTATATGACGCTTTTTAAATTTTATTACATGGCTAAGAGGACTTTGATAGACATTTCACAAAATTGCTATTTCTGAAACGCACAATGAATTCTAGAATACAATAGATAGGATAATCAAAAAGTGGTGCAGTGGGATGCAGCGTTTTTGTAATTATAAACACGATGGTTGCGCCGTTCGACTCCCACTTAGGGAAATATTTTTTATCAATTACTATTCGTCGTAATCCGTGGAGATTTTTCTCAAGTCCAGTCCAGTAAGGAAAATGTAACCCTTTCAGTAAATGCAAATCAGTTGAATTATGAATATTCTACATATAATAAAATATTTAATTTATTAAAAGTGTAAAAATCACATCAATTCATTTTTATTCACATACAGATTTTCATTTGACTGCCCCAGTAAGACAAAAACGGCGTGGGGGCCAGTTCCGCCACTGAATACTCATTTCGATTTCGAAAGTTGAGTGTGTTATAATTATTGGCTTTTGAACAAGCACAGTGGTTGCCAATTAATATCTCATTTGTTTATGAACACAATATTTACAAAACTTGATAATCTAGGGAAACTGGGATAACAAAAAAAAATGATTTCTTTTTATGTTTTATTTAAAATATGTAGCTACACTCTAAATAATGAAATAAAGTAAGATATTAATTTGAAATCGCCTGTCGTGGCGCAGAGGCACAAGCGTGCGACTGTAAACGCGACAGGTTGTGAATTCGATTTCCACTCCAGGAAAAGGTTTTTTTTATTTCCTGGGTTTGGTACCAAGGCAAAGCGCGACGGTTGAGTTCTGCCACTCAGCTCACAATGCCTCAATTCGGCGGAAAGTGGGAAACTGAGTGTCTTAACACTAAAAAAATTTAAGATATTACAATATTATATTTATAGTTTTTATGAAAAGTTGTAAGCTTTTCTATTGTATTCTACATTTAATACTGATTATTATTTTTTAATAATCCAAAACGAGTCTATAACTTGTCCTTGTAGATCTACGGATACCTGAAACAAGTTATTTTAAAATTATTAAACGATATCCATGCAATTATAGTTTTTATCGCATGTTTTTTTTTTCGGGATAGGAAATCTTATTTATTTCACCTTCACGCTTTATCCCGCATATCAAGGTAATCAGAGAGAACTAGTGTCAAGATATTTTGTTTTCCCCTTCCCACCTGCGTTCAAGACAATGCGAGTTAAATGGCGGAACTTAACACTGCGTTTTGTCGTACCATAACTTAGAATAATCATCGAGGGCGGTTAGGGCAATGTTTATATTTAAATGCAGAGTTGATTGCCTCCACTCGACACTCAGTGCTTTGACTCCGAGCGGAACTCGCAAAACGGAGTGTCATGTCCACTATCTTTTCTTACTTAAAGTTTCCACTAAAGGAAATGAAATGAAAATTTGAAAACTAGACACATACTTGTTCCAAGTTAATATGTGTTTTGTTGAACGCCTTGAACCTCGTGTACCCGTAGTCCTGTGAGCGGAATGCTGACCACTTGAACGGGTTGCCTGTTCAAATAACACTTTATTTATTAATACGTGAAGCAAAAACTTTGTACCCCTTTTTTACGAAAATTACGCGGACGGAAGAGCATGGAACTTGGCACACTTATAGTTTATATAGCGAAGGAGTGAACAATGATAATATCTTTTTAAAGTAATGCATAAAAAGTATATTAAATTAATAAAATAAATGTTACACACTCTACCATAGTTTGACTTAATGTTGATATAAATGCGTTATTAACGCGTCAACGGAGTCACTAGTAATAATAATAATATAAACTTTATTACACAAAATAAACTAATAGTTATTCATAAAGAGAACACATAACATATAAAAATATTGTGCAATGGCGGTCTTATGATTTATTGACAATATACGCAGAAAGGCGCTAAAGCTATTAGCCCTTAAAAAGTACATGCATATTGTGTTATAAACTAGCTGTATCCCGCGACTTCGTCCATGCACTCCTCAAAGAGCCTACATGGCAAATTTTGACAAACGCGACTGCTGTGGATCCTATTCCATCTCTGAAGAATGTATATACAAGTATTTATATTTTTTACTCCCATACTTTCCGCCACTCAATTCTCAATCGAGATTGGGCAGAGCAGAAAATGAATTATTTTAACACTAGGATCTTACTGCCTGTTTTAAATACGGGAGAAATGAGAAAAAAACTCAGCGGGACTTTTTTTTTACTCGTCAATGCTTTACAATTATTTATTAGTGACAATGATACCTTTGAAATAGACGGGAGCGAGCATTTCATTCCCAAGACGTGTTATCATTTATAAAATCACTTATTAGGTAATAACCATTGAATGCTCGAACGTCTTTTGAAATTGAAAATTCTCGGAGGTTTTCTAGGTATATACTCACGTCTAAAATGGTCTCTCCCTTCCTGACAACCAGCGGATCCCGTCACTATGTGTACCGGAGCGCTAAAACAAAACAATACAAATTTATAATAAACATAAATATATATAAGTAAGTATAAATGTATTTTTTAGCAGGGTAGGCAGAGGGAACCAGATAACCTAATGTTAAGACACTCCATTCTCTTTCAACAAATCCGATCCCCACTTTCCGCCGAATTGAGGCATGGCGTGCTGGGCGGCGGAACTCAACGCTGCGCTTTGCCTTTTTACCAGAGCGAGTCTCGATGGAAATTATTTGAATGATTATATTCAATATTTATCATTTTATCTGCTTTGGTAAGAAAAAAAGCGGCGTTCATTTCAACCATTTAACACTTGTCTCATGTTCGTGCTTAGAGCGACGAACGTAGTGTATTGACCCTAGGTTCTCTCTGCTACCCTGTTTTGCAGGATAAAGCGTGAGCTATGATTAGTACACTTAGGATTAGGTAATAATAATTTTCATGGAACGCGCTTTCATATATAATTTTTAAATTGGATTTTTTCTAACAGTTTGTATAACAATTTCGACGTAGCATGCATACTTCTACGTATGGCTTAATTGATTACAGCGCTTGGAAGGTACCCAATAGCCGCAAGTTTGAGTCCAACTACGTTGGAATCTTATACTACGATATACTTCAAAGTATTATCTCTCCTTATTATGTGACAAAATATTGGGACAAAATATTTTGTTAATTCATTTGCATTTTATTATTTTTTAAATATTTATTAAAAAAAGTAATATAGATCAATAAAGGAGTGGATTTCTCATCTATAACAAGGTTTATTGAATTTTAGAATTGACTTTTTGAACACAGTAGGTACAATAAACATAATATAATTTATGTTCCATTATAGTATATTTAGAGAGTACTTTAAGTATGAAATAGATACTAAAGCATTTATTTATTGAATATGAAATTTAAATTAAGTTATGTATGCACTATTAGCTGTTATTTTAACTGGTATGAAAAAATATATGTATTTATATTTTTTTAATTATTGTTTTGAATTGAAATTTAGCTCCGAGGATATGTATTTATAATATAAATGTGTAATCGGTCTTGACAAAGCGCGGCGTTGGGTTACGCGAAATGTCATTAAAATGGCATAAAACGGAAAGACTCAACGCTAGGTTTACATTTACTTTTCTTAGAATATGACCTTGTGTATCTATTTTTTACATATCAAATAATTTCGAATGATTCAGGAGTATTCAGGTTTAAATTATAAAATCACAATATTCTTTATTCAATTAGGCTATTATGACAAGCACTTTCGAATCATCAATTTACAAAGGTGTCAGTCGTGTCAGTCCTAACGTAAGCTACTACCGGAGAGGAAGGCAGTACTGCTGAGAAGAGCCGGCAACAAACTCAATAGTTGCCATCAAATATAATTTTACAATATATTAACAACTATGACGAGCCTCCCGACTCCCGGATGAGCCTCAACAGCATTTAATTCCACACATTAACATCATTATAGTATTCTTAGATAGAATAATATACGTATTTTTCTTAATAATATATTTTTAATACAGACTTATACTAGCATATTATACAATTCAAAAAACTTAAGCTAATTAGAAAATTATAAATAAAAAGGCAAAATAGGTTTCAAAATATTTTATTATTTAAAAAAAAAAAAAACAAACCAGAACTATTCAATTATAGCCTAATTTCATTTCAAAAAAATACAAATACCAAATAATTTGTTTCACTAAACATTAATATCACAATAATATAATAAAATAAGAATTATAAATCATATCGCAAATGCTTGTCTTTGATAATCCACACGGAATCGATCACCTGACCCTTGAGGTCCACATCCACCTGAGAAATAGAATAAAAATATTAATAATTAATTAATTAATATATATATATATGTATATATATTTAATTTAACATTACCATATGTTCGACATCAACTTTTGCAAAAACCGACATAAATGTTGCCATACGTTGACACAACGTATATTTTATGTGTCATATATCTATATATATATATATATTTATATATTTATATTTTCTTGTTGGAATATAGTATTTTATGTATATTTTTTCTTATATCAAGTATATGATGAATACTTTAAAAATATTTAATAAATAGCATACTCTTTTGCCGAACAATTGTTCTTAGAAATAATCTTTGGATATCAGAAATTTGTAAAAAATCTTTCTACAGAATTGCTAACAATAAAAATGTTGTAACAAGCGTATGGCTTAGTGGTTAGGGTGAACAGTTTCTTACAGGCGTGGGTTCGAATCTCTATTAAAGTAAATCTTTATTCATTTTTTTTAAATATTTTCGAGTTTATTTAATTAAAGAAATAAATAAAATACCTGTTCAATATACAAATGCGTTTTATTGTGCGCTTCAAAACGTGTATATCCGTAGTCGATTGATCGGAAAGCGGACCACTCCGGGGGATGAGCTAAGTCAAAAAAACACAAATATTAAATAAAAAGGCTACACTATATAAATAAAATTATATACTTTAATAATTAATTGCGTATATTATTCAAAAGATAGCCTCTTGTAGCGCAGTGGGTTCGATTCCCATTAGGGGGAATATTCATATTTTTTTAGACTTACGCCTTATCCCGTATAATATAGTAGTTAAGTGAAGCTAGTGTCAAAACTCTCCGTCCGCCGCTTTCGGCGCAAATTCAAGACATTGCGTGTTGCAGTATTGGAATTCAACGCCGCGCTTTGTTAAGACAAAGGTGGGCTCTGGTAAGCCAGGGCGGAGAAATAAAAATCATTTCAATATAGTAATTCCTCCGAGTGGGGATCGAACACAAAACCATCGCTTTTAGTCAAATACTGTCCCACGCCACGATTTTAGCTGCCCTGCTATGATAAAGAGTGAAGTTAAAAACAAATATATATAAATAATTTTGTTTGGTGGTAGGAGGTTCGTCCTCCGTCTGGCTCGCGACCACTATCATGTCAAAGACGAACCGCCAAATATCTTATGATGTGTTCCGGTTCGATGGCATGTAAGCCAGGTTTTCCCCTTTCCCACCCATCCTTTCCCCAAAATGTGGTGGTTCCGAGAGCGGAATACTACATTGTCCTCCTCTTCCATCTATATCCTCTAGGTTGGCAACGCATCTACAACATCTCTGGTGTTGTAGATGTTCATGGGCGAAGGTAACCACTTACCATTAGGTGGTCCTTCTGCTCGTTTGCCATCCGTTATCCATAAAAAAAAAAAAATAATAATAAATATAATAAAAGAAATAAGCCTATAAAATGTTCAACTTACGATTAAACTTGTCAGTATCTTCTTGACATCCGGCCGACCCGGTAATAATATGCACAGGAGCACTGTGAATAAAAATTCATAATATCTAAAAAGTGTAAACCTGCTAAGTTCATTTTTATTTTTATACTAGAAAAAAAAGCGTGAGTAACTGTCAATTCTATGTTCATAAGTTTGCGGCGAAATACATACATACATATTATTTGTATTATAAAAGTGAATGTAAGTTTGTTTGTTACTCGAAAACTACTCAACCGATTACCATGAAAATTTGTACCCATGTACTTAGAGGTATTAAGAAGGACATAGGTTACTTTATATAGAAACAAAATATTTATAAAAAAAAACTTTGGCAGACATATTTGGTTCTCAAAAAAAAAAAGAAAAACAATCTATTTCAAAGTCATCAATTGAATGCATATCCGCACTAAACAGTATAGTATGTAGTATGGACTGACATTGACCACGCGAGCGAATACGCGGGTAACAGCTAGTATTGATATATTTTTAAGAATATCTTTTGTGTCTTGATAATTTATTTAATATGGAATTAGCAGGTTTACACTGTAAAGTTGACAGTATATAATATTTTATATAAAATTGTATGGACATTAACCCTTAAATACTATTCTCTACTAAGGCCAATATTTTTTATTAAGGAGCAAATTATTAACGAATTCTTATGTAAATATTTTTTCATTATAATCTACCTAACTAATAATTAAAATTAAAATAATCGGATTAATCGTATATTTGGTATTAGGAAATACATTTCTGGACATCTCAATGTTCGAAACGACGGATTTTCGTTTTTTTTTAGCTTCACGCTGTATCCCGCACATAACAAGGTACACAATCCGATTAAACTAGCTTCATATATTTTAACTGCGGACTGTAAACGCGACAGGTTGTGAGTTCGATCCCCACTCCAGGAAATTAAATTTTTCATTTCCTGGGTTTGGTAACAAGGCAAAAGCGCGTCGTTGAGTTCCGCCATTCAGTACGCAATTCCTCAATTCGGCAGAAAATGGGAAACGGAGTGTCTTAACACTAGGATCCCTCTGCCTACCCTGCTATATGCGGGATACAGCGTGAAGCTATGTATGTAACATATGTATGTCATATATTTTATAATTTTTGTACTATATTTTTCTTTTGAATATATAATAGGTAAGTATTTAAGGGTTAATATTGAAAGTGCGAGGTGCGAAATTGGCTTGAACAAGAAAATGAGGGTCTAATATAAAGCAAACAAAGTAAATAATTTCACGTAATAAAATAACATTATTTACCTTAAAAAATAATACACAAACCGTTCACACGCACTTAAAAAAACGTAAGATTTCTCATAAATTGTATTTGTTCTTTCATTTAAATTGGAAAAAAATATCAATATCATATATGAAACAATCATTGGCCAATTACTAATATATATTTATTGTATGTTCTAGTAATTAATTTTATTTAAGACGAATTTGACGTCACGTAGACAATAATAAAATTGGAAAAAAAAACAATTGGTGAAAGATAGTCAATTAGTTATTTATTCCAAAATAGAAGAACAAAAGACGGTCATATTTAGATTATTGTCAAAAAGTACTATAAATTGTTAGCTAGTGGTAACATACAGTACTTAGCATTTTTTTTAATAAATATACCATAACACTACACAAGTAATTCCTATTTTTTTTTCTTATTATTTTTTTTTTTTTTTTGTTACAATAATATAATATGTCATGTTTATGTAGAACAAATTCTAGGCGAATATTTACAAGTAAAAAATAAGAGTTGGCTATCGGTAACAAACGTTACCTAGTGGTAACAAAAGAACGCTAGTGGTAACAGTAACATGTTAGCTAGTGGTAACTCACCGTGGATTGACATAGGGTTGTTCATATGATCCGTTGTACACATTCATATCGTAGAGCGGCCATGTGCGCTCGTAGCTGTGTTCGTGTGCCCAAATTACGAGGTCCACGCCATATTGCTTGAGAAGTGGTTCTAAACCTAAATTAAAGGCATATTTATAAATATGTATTAACGAGTGATTTTATTTATTTTTAAATGTTATTATAAAAAAGAGCTTCACGCTTTTTCACGTTTAGCATGAAAGAACCTAGTTCTGGATATACTCTGCTTTTCTATTTTCAACGGCATTGAAATGAAAATTAAAAAAATTAAAAAAAAAATGTATAAAAACCGTCCAAGCGAATTGAACACGAAGCCATACAACTACAAAATTCTTATATACCTGTAGAACCCAAAAAAAACTTAATAATAAATTTAATTCCAAAAACCTCTTAAACACATTTTTTTTAACTTCACGCTGTAACCCGCATATAGAAGGGTAGGCAGAGGGAACCAGAGAACCTAGAGTTAAGACATCCATTCTCTTTCAACAATTCCGTTCCCCATTTTCCGTCGTATTGAGGCATTGCGTGTTGAGTGGCGGAATTTAACGCTGCGCTTTGCCTTGATACCAAACCCAAGAAATGAAAATTCTAAATTTTAAATTAAACACAATACTTACTATAAATCCCCAAAAACGGCAACCCCTTTCTCGTATACTCAACACTGCAGTCGATATCATCCGAGTTACTACAGTACATAGGTCTATGTCCATACATGACTATCCAAGGCCGCTTTACCCTACAAAGAGACCAGTATAAGCAGAGCTGTCACCACTTACCGCAGCCTAGAACCGGGAGGCCAACTCTATTGGGCAGGTAATTGTTCCAACAGTCGTCACGTATGTTACCGCAGTACATGGGACGGTGACCGTATATTACTATCCAGGGGCGTTTGGATCTTAAAACGAAAAGGAAAGGTTCACTAAGGTTGTGAATTCGATTCCCGGTTGAAGGAAAATTGCCTAATTTTTAATATATTCAAGTTATCATCAAATTATATAGAAATTTCTAATTTTAACTATTACTCTTAATTGATGTAAAAAAACAAAATAATTTAGCAAGTACAAACTTATAGATAATCATATTTTATTTTTAAGCCTACTTAAGTAACTGAAAAACAAAATAGCCCAGTGCAAAGATAATACTTTCTCCTGTCTCCTCCCTAATTCGAGACTCGAACTTTAACTTACGCGTTTTTTCTTACCAGAAGAGGGGAATTAATATTTTTAAATATACTATACATAACCCCCAGTGGGAATTGAACTCACAACCAATTGTATTTACGGTCATACGATAGCCCACCGAGCACTTGTTAAAAAATCTAATACATAAATGTGACTTCACATTTATTCGGCATAGAAGGATAGTCAGGGAGAACCTAGTGTCAAGACACTGTCCGAAAAATATAACCTAATATAAAGTGGCGCAGAGGCACATGTGCGAATGCAAACGCGACAGGTTGTGGGTTCAATTCCCAGTCCAGGGAATGAAAATATTAAATATTTATAATAATCAATATTTATTATTTTCATTTCCTTGCTTTGGAAACAAGGCGCGGCGTTAAGTTCTGCCACTCAAGTAGCAATGGCTCAATTTGGCGGAAAGAGAAACATTAAGTTCCCAGGTTCCCTCTGTCGGTAGGTATCCTACTATGTGCGGGATACAGATAAATGGGGAAACAAAACAGGAAGAAAAAAAAACAATCTTTATATATATTTATATAAAAATTACATACCTATTTTCATGTTTAGTAGCTTCTTCCAGATCTCGTTGTAACCATTCAAATTGATTGGCGACCATTTTGAAGCCAAACTCCAGGAAATAATAAAATTCGGTGGAAATAGATATGAAATGTACGGGGCCGATGTCGAACGAGTAGAACATGCTCTCGTAAGGGCCAGGCATTGAAAATCTGTTGCGATAGTTGCTGAAATTGCTGAAAATATTGTTAAAATTTAGTATGTTATTATTATATTAATACGTGAAGCAAAAACTTTGTACCCCTTTTTACGAAAATTACGCGGACGGAAGAGCATGAAACTTGGCACACTTATAGTTTATATAGCAAAGGAGTGCACAATAATCATATCTATAAAAAGTATATTAAATTAATAAAATATATGTTACACACACTACCATGGGTTGACATCGCGTTGTTAACGCGTTAACGCGGAGATAAGGCTATCTTTGAGTCTATTAACCGGGATTTTTAGCATATTTACAAGATCTATTTTATATTGCATAATATTTATTATATAAAAATTATTACATGAGATCATATTCAACAATTCCATAATTGTTAATCATGTATGTAATTGTTCATAAACACAATGAAATTAAATACTGAATGAAAAACCATACATACTCTCGTTCTTATGGTTTATTGTATAATATAAAGTAATATACGTGACGCCTGTCGTGGCGCAGAGGCACAAGCGTGCGACTGTAAACGCGACAGGTTGTGGGTTCGATTCCCACTCCAGGGAATGTAAAGTTTAGTATTTTCTTAAGATTTGGCGGAAAGTGACGGAAACAATCTATTATATTATACATGTATAGTTTTCACTCACTATTTGGACTCGTGGTTCCCGGGACACGTCATATAAGGCACGATCCCCGCGAGAGGCTGTATCTGCCTCATGAACTCGTCTCCCACGAGCGCGTCGTCCGTGTCCATGTCGTAGGCGAAGTCGCCCACGTGCAGGATGAGGTCGAAGTGACCCCGTTGTGCCTCGTCTTGGAGGTACGAGAGCGACTGGAGTCCAAGTTATGTTATGCAAAATTAGAGTCAAAGTCAAATATTTATATTATTTTATGCTTTATTTTTCTATTTTCTTTATGTTTACCGCCGGTTTATTTCTAAATTTTCGTGCTTGCCCTACTGATTATTGTAATGAAAAATGTAACAAAATGAAATTATATTTTCAAAAATGTTATCGACACTTAGGATAAAACAAATATTTTTAGAAAGCATATAAAGATTTAAACATAGCGGAGTTCGAACCCTCGTCTTTATTTCGACGTAGCTTGATAAGAACATATGGCTTAATAGGCTAGCGCGCTTGGATGGTTTCCAAGAGGCGTGATTTCGAATCTAGCCACGTTCAAAATTTTTTTCGAAAAATATACCTTGCTCAATTTAAATGCAGGCGAAGCGTTTATTTTATTAGTTATTCAGCATATAAAGTTATAGATAAAGAGAACCTGCATTTCGACTTACTAAAGCGAAGAAATGAAAATAATTTAAATATGATTATATTTTTGCTTTGCTCGAATGGGAATCGAACCCACAATCAATTGCGTTTACAGTAAGACGCTTTCCAACTGCGCTACTATGGCCACTATTCATACTACAAACTACAATTAGCAAAATAAGTTTTATATATCTAACATCTAGACTAAATTCTAGACCAAAAAGGCGTAAAAACTAGTTTATAATATAAAAATTAGCTCACATGTGCGGTCTTATTCCCCATTTCCACATATATAGCGGCACGCACCAACCAGTCCTCGCCTTTGTGAGGAGTTTTGAAAGAGAACATTTACGACCAGCCGTATACTGAACCCGCGGGATAAACTACAAGAACAAAACGGTACAGGTTCAATAATCACGCTATGTATTATCTATGTTTTTTTAGTATCACGCTGTATCCCACATATAACAGGGTAGGCGGAGGAAACCTAGTGTTAAGACACTCTGTTCCCCACTTTCCGCCGAATTGAGGCATTGCGTGCTGAGTGGCGGAACTCAACGCGGCGCTTTGCCTAAACCCAGGCAATGAAAAAAATCATTTCTTGAAATGGTGATTGAACCCACAACCCGTCGTGTTTGCAGTCGCACGCTTGTGCCTCTGCGCCACGACAGGCGTTAACACATCATTTTATTATTTATTTTTTGTTTTAGCTATCATCTGTTTATGGCAGTGTGTTAACATATCCGTTTCCCGTAATGTTTTATTTTGATTCATATAAATTTGGCCTCTACGCTTTCTCGCGCGTAGCAGCAGGAATTCAAAGAGAACATAGTGTCAACAAACTCCGTTATCCACTTCATTCTTTTTTTTATTCTTTCTCCACAGTAAAGGCAAAAAAAAAGTTCACTACAGTACTTTGTTTCTGAACATATTTTTTTTTATTCAACAAACAAAAGAAATTCTTATATAAAAAAATCATTTTTTTATTTGTAATTTGTCTACCTATAGTGGTATGGTAGTCTATAGTATCTTACAACTACATAATTTTCATCAGAATATGCCTTATTTATTTGTTAGGTACAATAAACGTGTTAAGACACTCGATTTTCCACAAATATTCAAGAGATTAGGCGCTGAGTTGCGTAACCCAACACCGCCAATTAACCAAAATTAAAACTTAATGTACTTATTAAATCATACCATATTTAGTATCAAACTTGAGATCAGGTAATAGGGTCCTATGTATCCACATCTTTCGCTTCAACTTCCCTCCATCAGTAAATTCCGTTCGGAATCCGATCGCCTCTTTATCCATGGTCTCTTGGCCATACTGTACTCTCGACTCTTGCGTATCGTTAAAAGTTGTCCATGTTACTACTATGTCGTTTGTTTTGGCTAAAATAAATTATAATTACATTAATTCTAAATTAATATCAATTTCTTCACTCTGACGGAGTTGAGTTCCGCCATTTAACACGGAATTTCTAGCTAACCAAATTTAAAAAGGTCGTACTAATGCTGCCTTCGAAATATGTGCTAAAAAACGCCATAAATTGTAGGTTCAATGTTTCATTTAGGGTGTATATATTTTTAGTCATCTGTACCCTTTCTGCTTTTTTCTTTTGTATATTTATAGTTATTTTTTTTAATTTATGAATATACTCGATAACAGATTGGAATATAAAAGACAAAATACAAATCTGTTCTGCACTCAGTGTTAATTAATAAATTTATAGTATACATATTTCATGAAAGTACTTCAATGTAATTTTTTTTTTTTTTTTATGGATACCGGATGGCAAACGAGCAGAAGGACCACCTGATGGTAAATGGTACCTTCGCCCATGAACATCTACACCACCATAGATGTTGTAGATGCGTTGCCAAGCTAGAGGATAGAGACGGAAGGGGAGGATAATGTAGTAGTCCGCTATCGGAACCACCACATTTTTGGGAAAGAATGGGTGGGAAAGGGGAAAACCTGGCTTACATGCCTTCGAACCGGAACACATCACAAGATATTTGGCGGTTCGTCTTTGACATGATAGTGGTCGCGAGCCAGACGGAGGACGAACCTCCTACCACCTAACATAAACATTTCCTGTATTCTGCTCTTTGTATTTGTTGTGTGTACTATTAATATATATAAGTATTTCTATCTATCTATCTAAAGTATATAATATGTATATGTCAGACTGTCAGTTATCTGACCTTCATAATATTAGCTATATACTTTTCCCAATTTAGGTTTGGATATAAAAATTAGTTATTATAATTATTCTTAGAAATTTTATGATTTGTTATAAATTTATAGTAAAATTATGTTTTAAATGAGAAACTGTTGAGTATTTGCTGGCCCTTCTAAGTAATACTTCCTTCTGAGCTATGGTTGGTTTCTTGACTAGAGTTATTATTAGTTAATGATTTTTAAAAATAATTGTTTTAAAATCAATGAATTGAAGGAATTCCAAAAATAAATGTATATTAAAAGCCCTTGTTACTATACAAATACAAAGAAGATATAAAAGTAATATAAACAAGATATATAATTAATTAAACTGAATATTCATTCTAAATAACTAAACAACAAATTATAATCAACATAGTTATCAGAACGGGTAACGGCCTAACATTGCTCACAGGGTTATCAATACTTAATCCGGCCATGTTATGAATAAACATGAGATTTTACATATTAAAGCTAATTATAGAGTGCGATTTTATTGTTTACTATATTTTAAAAAATATAAAGTAACCAATATATAAGATATTTTAACCTCATTATATTTGTCTAATCAATTTTAAAAAATTAATGTATGGTTTATAGAATATGTTAATATTGAATATCTAATAAATTAATAAATGGTCATGATTTATTTAGTGAAAAAGAACAATATGTTTTTCCTAAAACTGCCATATCACAAAGTAGCTTAGAGTAAATATATTAATTAAGTAAAACTACTCATTCTATATACTCAAGATAAGGAAACAAGTATAGAGGAAAATAGCACATACAATAAAATAATGTTAGCGTTTGATCCATAAGTTTCGACATAAAAAATATTTTATACTTACATCCAAAAGATATGTGTATTTGTTCAGGCTGACAATAATTACAGTCATATCCTGGGCCAACGCGAGGATTTAATTTCGCTAATGATAGCTTTATTAGAAAAAGAAATATAAATAAACGCATAATGATCCCTCTGTTTTATTCAATAAATTAAATTAATATCCACAGAAAGCAGAGGTTTTAAATAAACTATGCTTTATAAAGCGACCTAACTTTACAAGAATATAGAAACAATGGACATGAATCAACGTTTAATTTCAATTTCCGCGCAGTAATCAAAATAAAATAGGTATATAAGTGTTTCAAAGACAAACAATAACAAATACGTTAGTGCTGTGCAAAAGTTATTGAGAAGTCGTAATCGATTATTGTAACAAATAATCGCTTATTTAATCGAATCATAAACATTAATTAAGAAGAAAAATATTGTATTAATGAGTGTTTCTTATATTCTACGATAGTTATTTCAACTCAAGTTATTTTTTACGCAAGTGCCATAATTAGAAGATCATTGCCATGACGAGGAAAGAAATTTGAATAATTTACGGTACATCATGTGCATCAGCATGTAAACGGTTATGTTTTTACAAGCTAATAATAATTTTGCTATTTAGACTAGTAATTTATTAAAGAAAATATATGATGAAAAATGGAAATACAATAAAACTATAAATTTACTCTTATTTTTATATTTGAAAATTTCGTACATAATAATTTGTTATCGATTATGAAAAATTGTACAATGTTAATACTCGAGTTTTGACAGATAACGAATACCAAAGGATGGTGAATAGCGGTTATATATTTTATTGAAGTGTCACGTCACTATTTTGATAATAGACTTTTAAATTTTATTTGTTAAACATCCTAACTGTAAGTATGAGCAATGAAATTCAGTATTTTATGTATTATTTAGTTATTTACTGTTGATATTTTTTAAGAATATTACTCTGACACATAAGAAACAAATTAATTGATTTGAATTTTTATTATATTTGAAACTGCCATTTAGTATTACAAAATTATACAAAATCCTTACACAAAACCTATTATAATTGAACCCATGCTTGTTAGATATTGGTTAAGCGAATTTCCCATTATATGAAATACGCGTTTTAACTTCGTTTCGGTTTTTTATGTTTGAAATAAATTAGCTTGAAGAGTTGGAAATCATCGAAATGGCATACGTTTAAATGCTCCTTTGATTTTGTTATAAAATGAAGAATCATTCTTTCGTAATGCCTTCATTATGTAGATTTACTATTTAATTATTTTTTCCTTCATATTCTTGATTAATTAAGCTCCTACATTCTTCTCCATTAAAGAAATGGTGCATTAAAAGAAATATAGTAAAACAAAAAGACTTTGCTCAAAACTTTTATTCATCAGTCATATTGCAGAATTCATCTTATTTAGTATTATAATTAATTAAATGGCTTAATATAAAATATATTTGCACTTATAAATATATAATTAAAAGAATATCACAAATAAAATTGCGATAACCGATTTGTACTTGAGGTGAGTAAACAACAAAGTAAGCAACATTTGATTAAAAAAACAATTAAAATATTAAAAACAAATTATTTTAAGGCACAAAGTATCGATCGATAACAGTATCGAATAACTTAGAACTGCTCGCACTAACTAATTCAACTGTCCCAAGCTAACTTCTCCTTCACTTCTGCTTATTTTGTTAGACTTCTTTTTATGTGTCTGTTTTATACTGGCTTCGCCCTCACTTCTAAGAGGGAGTATGGCCCCAGAGTGATCAGTGCTACCTCTAGACACAGACGATGAGGAACTCAATTCGGAAATTGATGGAATCTTAATTTTCCTAAGCCGTCGTTTGTACTTTTTGTGAATTTCACCCAAACTACTTATGTCTGAAGACGAATAATCTCCGTCAGCAGAGCTTGAACTGCTAAACTTTTGTAGAAAGTTCTTCTTAGTGACTTTATGGGATTCTTTAGCTTCGAAATTGGATATAATATCTCGCGAAGTCTGCGGGAGACGTAAACTGAAGCGCGGTGAGGATAAATTAACAGATATACCGAGATCATCATCTTTTTCTATTTCGACTTTTAGTTCTTCTTCATTCGCCACAACTACCAGCGGGCTTGTCTGTGTATTGACGGTCAACGACAAAGCAAACGGCGAAGTAGTTCTAGTTTTAGTCTTCGTCGGTGATGTCATTACACTTTTAACGTGCGCAGGAGATGTTTGTGTATTTTTCTGAGATGCTGTTATATTTTTCTCGTTTTCGGTTTCCCCTTCTTGTGATGACGACGGTTTGCAAATATTCTTTTCTAAAATATCTCCATACTCATCGATTATTAACTTTTTGATAAAATCTTTTTCTAGTTTGAACAGTTTTTCGACCTCCCCACGAGGATCTATAGAAGGCCAAAGGTCGTTCCGGATAGACTGTACAGATATATCATTTCTGGGCGAAGTTTGCGTCTCTTGAGGTATTATTTTACTTGATGAACTACTTTGAGTGGCTATATCTTGTGTGTTAACAGAGTGAATAAATTCAAAAATATCTATTTTGTTCTTGAAAGATAAGTTAGAAACTTTAGTAAAAGTTTTGTTGTCAATATTTTTACTCTTTGATTTTACTTTTGATAAGGGACTTTCAATATCACTCTCTGGATTAGAATTGTTTGGAGATACTTCTCGAGCAGATTGACATTTATTCGACCCCATTTCATTCTCAGATTCATTAGTTTTTACATCTTCAAAATCATCGACGTAACTATCAGTGTCTTTCGAACTTTTAGATTTTTTATCACTGTCTTCTTTGTCTATATTATTTTTGTTGAAATTTTTCACAGATATAGTCTGTGTGACGCGTTTTTCGATATCCAAAACCTCCTCCAGTAAATTTTCATCTGAAGTAGTTAGTATTTTTGTATCGTGAGACTTTCTAGGACTATTTTTATGAAAAGAATTTTCTCGACTGCTCAAAATTTTGTCCAAAATAGGACTTAGCACTACATCGTTTCTGTTGGGTACATGTGAAATTTCTTTTTCAATATCGCTCACAGACACTCCTCCGAGCGTCAGTTTTGAGTATGGTATGTATTCAGTATTATTTAGCCCATGATTAGGTTTCTTTTGATCCTTACTATTTTTCAAACTTGATTTTTTTGGTAACATTTTCTTGGCCTTTGCTACTGAATTTCGAGATGTTCCACCATAAACAGCTTTTAGTTTCTTATTCCATTGAATCAAATCATTATTTTTACTATCCGAGCGTGTTGATGAACGGATAGGGAGATTTTTACGTTTCTGTGTTTCCAAATTATGTTGAGATTCAGAACTTATATTGTTTGTTGACTCACTGGTTTCATATGGTGGCATTATAGTTATTTTACGTTTAGTTGAATCATTAGATTTTTCAGGAATTAAATGTATGTGATCAAATGTGGGCTTAGAAATTTGTGATTTTGTCGGTGGTTCATATTTCATTTCAATAACTAAAGCGTTACTTTTAATTGGTTCTTTTACTTGGTTGTCCACGTTGTCTGGCAAAATGTTAAGCTGCAAAACATTTTGCGCTTTCAGTTGGCTTCTAATGTTAATACTTGGCATTTCTTGCACTTGCAGAGGTTTTTGAGACATAACTTCAGGCACTTTAGGTTTTACATTTATGTGAGAAAATTCACTATAAGCAATCTTAGACGGTTTATTTTTAACAAAGGTAGCTTCATCGACTTTCTTTGGGACAGTTTGATTTTCTGTAGTAGCCTTCTCATTAATTTGTAGTATTCTGGTGCGCGATATTTTTAAATCCCTTTTTACATTTGTATTTTTATTTAAGGGCATCTGGTTAACTTGTACACTTGCATTTGTAACTTTTTTTACATTACTTATATTAGAAGTTTGTGCGAAATCAACGCTTTCAGCGATACTCTTGTGTTCATCTTTATGAACGGATTTAACATTATCAATTAATTTATGCCCAAGAAATTTAGCTTTCACAACTTCTTCAATGTGAACTTTTTCGTTAAATTCTTCATCTAAAGGCGTCGGTAACGATTTATTTTGTACACCCTGTTCATGATATTTTGATAATTCCTCGGAAAGCAGTTTAAGGTCGTCTGCAGTTGATTGCAGCATGTCATGTAACTTTCTCAATATAATTTCGTCTTCGGGCCTTAATGCTGGCTCCGGATTCCAAATGTCGTCATCTACAATGTTAATCATATCAATTTTTTTGCTGCTCTCAACCTGAAATCAGTAAATTTACGAATGCATAAAACAACACAAATCTATTTTCAGATTATAAAGCAGAAAATGTAAATATAGGTGATTATGAATCATGTACATAAGCAAAGCTTCATAATACATAATTGTGCTTACCAAATATCTATCGACTGGGTATAGTGTTTTCTCATATCTCATCTGTTCGTCAGACACAGCGGCTCCGGCATCCTCTCCGTCCCGTTGCGTTCTATGACAAGACAAATAAAATGTTTAAAAATATTTATATAAATTTTTTTGTATATGTGTACAGTGATTCTGTAAAATTTAAACTATATATTATGTATTATTTTTAGAGTAATACTATTTTTATATGAAATACTTAGTATAAAAAATTCCGTTGTAAGATTTTTATTTATTTTTATTATTTTATAGTAGTCTAGTGTAGTTTTGCTTTATAAATTTTCAAAAAAAGTACTTATTATCTTGGTAAATAGATAGTAGAAATTAATTAAATATTTCAGCAAGTAAATTTTTTATGTAAGTATATTTTTTTTCTTCATTTTTAGAAGGCGCTGATTTGAATTATATCTGAGCATATTCTCAATTTTTATTTTTTTTGAATCAGTGAAAATTCATGAAAGGAATTTGAGGATGAGGAGGAATAAAGAAATAAAAATATTCAGTATTACAAAATCACATCAATTGTATTTCACCAACATGTACATTAACGTCTTAATCGAAGCATTTCACTTGTTGCTTACAGTAGAAAGATACAAGTCGCTTATTATTTTCGGCGATAAATCGTCGCCACCTACAAACAAGCCTATTCATAAAGGCGGACTATAAATTCTTTGAGATGTTAAATGTACGAATGTATCAGTACATATGTATATATTTGTTTACACAATGTAAACTTGGAAGAGAAGTACAGGACCTAAAACATGTCCCTGATATATACCTTACACATTAAACACCTTTAAAAAGCAAATAAAATGAATAAGCAAAGTACCATAAATAGAACATTGTGAAGAGACATTTTCAGACATTTAACATCTCGAAGTTACAAAATAAGATGCACACTTTGTGCTTACATTTTTATTATAATGCCAACTCTTTGGCGAAACAATTTATCGACAAGCCCGACAGAGGGCGAATTCCACTGATACTAATTATCAATTTCGAAATCTATCAGAAAATATAAGTAGATTCAAAAAACCATTGTATGTTAATATGCACGTTACAATATTAAAAAGCAACATTAAAACATCGATAATGAAAGTAATATATTTAAAATCAATAAATAGCCAAAGGCGTTGCGCCCGAAAGATAAAATGCATGCCATATATATTAGCTCAATACAAAAATGATACAATTTTATTAAAAAAAAGAACTATTTGACAAATCAGCAAAATACGATGAAGTAGCAAAAATGTGATTTATAAATAACTACATGTTCACAGTACTTAGTATAATACTGACTGGATATAATCCGTAATGTTACCTAAAATATTTACAACAAGTATATACAACGTACGTATATCGTATATGTATACGAACATCTAAAATAAATAATGGACATATCAATTTGATTGAATGCACTGAAATACGCAGTATTTAAAGACAAGTCGCGTCTCGTAACGGATATTATGACACTACTAACATATAATATGCTTACAAGAATTACACGTGCGGAGCCCACACCACACGAACACTGGTGTAAGCCCCGCATCACTATAGCAACTGAGGCGCGATAGACAGTTCAAATGTCGAGTGAACATTGGAAGCATCTAGCGAGACTTATCAGTTTACAACAACAATCGAGGCTTCATAGAACTATGACCAAAGCCGATGCGAAAGCAAGATTCAAAGCCGACTGCCGTCTGATAGCCTTCGAAATTGACCCACTACGACTGTATAATATTATGACATATATATAATAATAATATAATGATAATTACTTCACTTTATACAAATATAGCAGCGAGTTTTAAGAGTTCCTATAACGGCCGCGTGCTCGCGGATCTGACAATTTGACATTTCTCAAAATGACTAGGTACAATCCCACTAATACTGCCCTTCGGCCCATTCCATTGACGTAACTTATCTTTAAAGAACCCAAACTTTGAAAACTACAATTTTGAATGATTTCCAATCTTAACGCAAGTGCGTAAATAAAATAACAAAAAGAACAGCCATTTCCACGCCGAATCATTTCACCGAATGAAATACAGTAACGGAACTCGAGCCACTCTGAATAAATCGCTTCGTTATATAAAATAACACTATTTCACATGCGAATGTAATAAATACAAATGTACACCGAGCTAATTAACTGTACAGATTGTCGATATCAGAAAAACTACTTTTTTACAGTCAGTACTCGACTACATAAATGTCATGATCATATATCGCGTAATACTCGTATAGTGTATAAGAATCACAATATAAATAAATGCCAAGTTAACTATGGTTCGGGACCTAAAGGTAACTAAGAAAATGGCATCCGAAGAAATTCCATATAACATGTATGCACGACCACGTGCATCGAGAGTAACTTCAGATCAAAACACGTCGTGTCCCTAAGGGATCGTCAAAGTATCAAGACAATAATAAAATCTTCGAAAACAGATATGTACTATATTCAGAATATTGCAAAGCTCACGTATTGAAACACATAAACGCCAGCGATTCCGCCACATGCGACGGAATCGTAAAGAACCCATTACGCTGAATACGGTCCATATCCGACCGTCCGGAGAACCAATTCCAAATCGCCACTCTTGGTGAGCGAACTAAAGTTATATAGATTTATATACAGTTTATATACAAGTGATCGGTCTATCACGGCCTGGCCGCGTATCCCTATCGGAGCCGCAGTTTCGACGCGCGTAGCTATCGAATGCTCTCTTACGGGCAAAAACTCCTCTCGTGCTCATTTACATCGAGAGGGACAAGAGATAAAGTCGAGTCTTTGGCACATTGCCCTAGGTCTCCCGTTCCTTCTTCGGCTTGAATTCTTCCCCTAAAATCGTGGCAATCTCGCCCTGCATGAAAGCCCAGGGTACCGTCGAGTTAGCCAAGGGACATTTGTCACCGCTTGGACAGTACACCTGAAAATAAAAGTTACTTTAGCAACAATGTTACATTAACAAAAAGTAATTAAATATTTTTTGAGTAACATTAAGAAAGTTATATGTATTTTATTCGGGAAAATTCTCACCTCAGATCCTTGCTGTCTTTTGATGGAGTCACGGGAGCATGGAAAGCAGAATTTGTGGTGGGGCTGGCTCGGGCACTGTACGAAGTGTGTGTCTTCGAGGCGCTCCTGGCAGAGAGTGCACTTTAGAAGAGGCGCAGGCGCAGGGGCTGCGGCCTCTGCACCCTCTCCAGCCTCCGTCGACGACACTGAAGTCGTTGACGACACGTGCCGCGAACCCGACGACCGCCGCCCGCCGTTCGACCCTGCCGGACCGGAGGATTATTTTTAGCTACCGTCTGCTAATTTTCACAATATAAGGAAATACAAGAAAAAGAAACTAAGTTTGCTTTACAGCAGACTGTAGCTGAGATTACGAGTGCGAGCGGTCGTCGGGAGCCGCGTCGAAATGCGACTACGGCTATCGGACCGCCCGAGTCCGACTCATATAGATACGATTGTCGATAGTTAGGATCGCTTTACAAACCAGTTAAAATGTTATGAAAATGTGCGTCACTAAATTTATATATGTTAGTTAAACAATAACAAATACCTTTGTATGAAGGTAATCTCCTCACTAACTAGAACGCAGTAGCAGCGTTCATTCAGTATTCATCATATCAAATATAAATTCTTACCTGATGAATTGGGGGAGTGTTGGCTTGAGCGGCTAGCGGAGCGCTGCGGCGGCGGCTGGGGAGGTGAGCCTCCAGCTGATCGCGGTGAGCCAGGGGGCAGAGTGTCCGTAACAGACATTAAAGCCGCCATTGGGGATGGCCCAGCACCTGCCCCGGTGACTGGCGGGGAACCAGCAGTCCGACCCAAGGGAGATCCCGCAGAGCCATTTGTTAGAGGAGCGCTGTTAGCATATCCTGAGGAAAAAATCCTTTTGATAAATATGACTTACTCGGTCAATTATACTATTTCATTTTAAATATATTAAGAACGTTGCAAAAGTCGGTATCGATTTCTGATATACATTCCGAAACCAACACGTAGTGAATAAGGTAATCTAAGTTTTGTTACAAATTTACCGTAATAGTGCGCCATATCTATTTTATATATGTTTTGTATTTAAATGTATGCGTCGTAAAGAACAAATGAATCGATACTGCCCTATAACCATTTCAACAACGTCATTCTGTTCGATTAATTTGGCAGCTTATAGTGTAATTCTTGGCACGAGCTAGTAACAAGTTGACATGCGCCACTTTCGATGCATCGTCGTCAAACGACATCGTTTCAATTTGTCCGAATAACCTCACATTCAATGTTGGATGACACATCGTTTGCGGTGGACCGTCGGATAGTAAACACACGTCCACACACGCACATAATGTCTTATAAATAGCATTGTGTGTTAATACGCGCTTACGTAGCGTGCCGATGTGTCATGCCTGCGCCTGGTGAGCGGCGGCGGCGCTGGTGTCTCAGGCCGACCGAGCCGACCAGCAGACGGGCGATACTCGATAGTGGCACACTTGAATGTGCAGCGGCTCGTATCGCAGCGCGACGTTGCCAAACGTCGCATTCCCGTGCTTTCCATATGTGTGCATTTGCTACTGGCGCAATATTCGTTTTTGGCTTCTAAATCGTTACAATTTACTTTACAATTGTGTGTTATAAATCTATGAGCCATATTTGCACACGTGTCGATCAAACTAATTTATTACAACATATAATAGAGAAAAGATATTGCCTTTAACTATTATTTATTGACTATATTAGTCAAGTATTATAGAATTTTAATATCGAACTCATATGCAAGCTACCTCGATGATACAATTCAATATTCGACGTTCTAGCGCGAGACCGTGCCTCGCAGATGTCACGCATCGCATCAAATGTCACAATGAAATGGAACGTAAACAGATAATTTATTAGAGTAACGTGCGAAAGGGCGTGCTGGTCGCACTCGGCGGCCGGCACTCGCAGGCGCGGCCATATGGCAGTAGTGACGTCACGTGGTGACCTTTTCGGCCGCAGAGCTCCCGCGTCCGTGCCGTGCGGAGTGTCCGCTGCGTGCTCCGCGCACAGCGTGCAGTGTACGGTGTACACACACGCCGCCGGAATGTGGTCGAGCGACTCCGCCGAGCGTAGGCGGGCGCTATATTTTTTCGCTCGACGGCCTACCTACATACGTACGCGAGCGAAAATGTCGTCACGCGACGTTGCCGCGCCGACGCCGTGCATTCACGGCGGCGGCGCGTTACGTGGGTGTTTGTACGTACGCGGCGGCGAGAGGCCAGCGCGGAGTGCGGAGTGCCGAGTCGCTTTCGAGAACGCTCAACCGGTCCGACCGGTTTTGTATTTATGGACCGAGTTAATGCATCTACCTAGATATGAATCCCTTGGCGAACGCTTGCGCAAAACACTCTGCTTTTACGGAGCACGTATATACGACTATCACTATCCGCTACCTTATCGCGTTCGGCGTGACCATTAAAAGCTATTTTAATCATTTTAAAGTGTGCTGTAAATGATAAACAACAATATTTTTACTACGTTACCTCATAGGCCATAATACCGTTTCATTAGATGATAAATATTTAAAATTAAATAAAAAATATTAACTAGTCATATTGATACAGTTTCAAAAAATGAAAAAAAAAAATGCTATTATGAAATTTTAACACTATTACATCTAATATAAGTATATTCCATCATAATTTGAATATAATTGCAATTTAATTTAATTGCGCTTATAACTTTGGCCATTTGGTTACTTAAATAGATTTATAAGCAGTTAATAAAAAAAATGGACAAGAAAGTAAAAATAATAACAGACAAAAACATTTCATATGAATGACTGGATTTAGCAAGAAGAAGAAGTGTTCCTAATATTTATTAATCGAGCGACTTTTGCAACATTTCTCAGATATTTTAAAAATAAGCATTATAAAATTTATGAACTTACCATTAGATTTGAATGAAGAAGCATCGAAAGACGGTGTCCGTAATGGATGTTTCTCTTGCTTGAAGACCCGATCGGGCGCAAAAGGAGCAGCCAATGAGACAGCTGGTAAGGAATCACCACGAGTTAGTGGTGGTCGACTATGCTCCTCTAAAAGCCTTTTTGTAGGTTCATGATGAGACTGGTGATCATCGTCATCTAAAGGTCTTTTGAGCGTTAATCCAGGAGCCAGGCGAGCTCCTCCATGCGTTGGCAAATGAGCTAGCGGTAAATGAGTCAACCGCCTGCCCTCATGTTCCTCTCTGCGTCCTCCATACTCTGCTAATAGACCCGCATTCGTCGCCGGTCTTGAATGATGTAAAGTAAATCCTGCAGTTGGAGCGTGATGAGCCGGTGGAGCCGGCCGAGCTGTACTTTCTCCTCCATTCTGATGTGCTTCCATCGGCGTTCGGTGAGCTCCCTTAGCATGTGCAGGGCCCCGTCCTTCTTGAAAACCATGTGCGCGTTTCAGCTGTCTCGCCGTTTCCAAAACAATCTCGATCCTATCTGCGCCCTCATAATTAACACATCCGCGACACACTGCCTCCGAAAATTCGTGCAACATCGCCCACGGCATGCGGGGCAAGTCGCACAGGTAGCAGTGCTGGCGCTTCTGCATCACCGACATCTCGCCGCCGAATGTATTACGGTGTGCGAGAGATCGGTCGTCGCTCCCCTTGAAAATTTTCACAGATTTTATTTACTCGAAAAGAAAAACACTGTCACCATGGTACACAGAGCACTAGTATCACATGCAACGCAGTGGACCAATGTCGAGACACTCGCTCTGGTGGCGGGTCGGAGAGAGACTGAGCTGTTGCGACGTGTGGCGCGGCCGCGGGGGGTCGGGCGGCGGCCATTATCGAGCGGTGACGTCAGCGCGCGCACCGCGACGCGCCGAGGACGAGCCGTTAGCCCGACGCGGATGCGCCCTCCGTGCCCCCCTCTGTCCCCCGTTCACGCACCCCCCTCGGCCGCCTCCTCCACGCCCCGCCGCACTTATCGCGCGATAACGAACCCGGTATATGCACAACAAGCCACCAGATGCAGTAACATCATTGCGGTTGTTGACCAACAGACTCATTATAGTAATTATTTTTTGCTAGTGTTTCCTTGTCAAAATAATTTACCAACTATTTATAAATTATCCGTTATTTAGGAAATAATACCAGTTTTTAGTATAAAGTTGGAAAAAAGGGAACATATCAAATTACGAAACAAAATATCAAATTCATGACATATAGAAAACCTAAACAGACAACTCGGCTCCATACTTAAAACAAAAAGTTTTTAAACATCAAATACGCGGCATATAAAACTCGGCGAACAATATAATACAACATATCCAACCGCTAAATCATAGATTCCGCTAGTGGAGCCGATATTATTCAACGAAAGTAAACAGCTGCCGTTGTAGAATAACAATTAGCGCTAACGCTAACGCGTATAGTATGGCCGACGTGCTCGATGCATTCAATTTCAATCTATTCTCACTCGGTTTCCTCAAAGGCGACTGCGTTTTAAATTATTATTATGAAGAGCGCTATCCGGCTGGAAGACGGGAGAGGGGCTCCGCGACCGGTGTGGCGGCCATCTTGAGACATGACGTCACGTGACGAGTCAGCCGAGCGTGAGGAGCGGCAACGCCGCGCGGCCATGTTGTGTTTTAATAATAATAAAGGCCCATCGCTTTTTGTATGCGTAGGATCGGGGAAAAACAGTTATGCGGTCAGGTAATGACGAGCGATCATATCGTATACTATAACTACGGTTCGTGTCCACCAAAACACGTTCTCCGAACGAGCTTACTTCATGTTTTTGGCTGTTTAAATGTACACATGTTAAAGCTTTGGAAGTTACTCATGTAGCTTTTAATAAGCTGTCAACAAAGATTGTAATAGTACTTTGTGGTAACGGAGTTTTATAATGTGTTGTCTTACAAAAACATGTATTTAAATTTGAATTGAGATAGTAATATTAGAATAATATAAGAAATTAAACCTTATAGTTATAATAACAACAGAACTGAAGAAATAAGTTTTTCAAACCTATGAATGGATATTATATTAGCTAACGTAGACGCAAATAAAGATATTAATGATGTCAACCACCAAAATGCTTTGACAAAGGCCAAGAGAAATGTAACAAATGGAGAATTGAAAATCCAAATACTAAATGAGTTCAGCTAAATTTGGTTACATGTCTGTCTGATTGTGATGTGAAACTCAAAAGCAAATCTGATTACTTGATTGCCTCCAGGTATCCAAATAAAGTGCTTTTTAAAGCTTAGAGACTAACTCTTTCATGATTATTCCAAAATTAGCAGATTTCCGGCTAAATCTCTATATGTAAGCTCATAATCTACTTTCAAACGTTTTTACCTCAGGATTATTGACGTTATGTAATAATATATTATTAAACATATCTATTATGTACACTCCTATGATTCGTCGAGGGTTCGAGACATAGTTATCTTATCAGTTAATTGTTTTTTATAAATATCTAAGGCTAAGCAACATGCGTCACACTCGCTGGTCAATTACGGCTATATCAGACAACAGGTAGGTGATTGTCGTGACGAGATAAGGGATAAGAATTATTACTTGAAACGAATAAATGTGTTTACATTATGTTATTATCTCTTTGTATTATTATTATAACGGAACTCGAATTTAGATATCATGTTAAAATTTTGAAACACCTATATTTTAAAGAACAGTTACTATAAAATCTATATAGAAACTAGAATGAGACAAGTAATATCAAATTTACTTCAATATTTGAGAAATGTTAATGAATGACATTAACATTCATCACTCAAATTTAAATTTAAATGTACAAGATTTGAAAAAAATGCTAAACAATTAACGGTGCAATGAACTAATGCGGTAGTACGCTTGCGCGGAGCCCATCTCCAGCGGCACGTGCCAGCTATGTTTATTTACATCTATTCCGGCATAGATACACTACATCATTTATGAAGATTGCTACGTCAGAAAATAGAGAACAAAAAAGTTGTGGACGCAGAGTGACTTCTTTGATTCTTATAACTTCATAAACATTTTAAAATTAATATGAGAACTGATAGACGCTGGCATAAATCAGCAAATCACTGAATAAATGAACTATAATAAGACTTTCTGCAAAGTAAAAAGAACAAAAAAAGAAATCCTTTGCTTTAAAAATTACGAAGTTATAAAAATTTATTATGTATATAGAAGGATTAGTTTTTATTGTTGATTAAAATAGATCCTTTCTTGAATTGAAATGATAACAATAGGTTATATTTTTAGATGATTTTTGTATAACTACCTATAGTTTTGTATTTTGACATAAACTTTGTGAAATATTTAGAGAAGATCTCTAGATATACGTAATTATATTACGACAAATTACAATAACGTGGTTTTTTTTTTTTTTTTTTTTTTTTTATTGATAACGGACGGCAAACGAACAGAAGGACCACCTGATGGTAAGTGGTTACCTTCGCCCATAGACATCTACAACACCAGCGATGTTGTAGATGCGTTGCCAACCTAGAGGATACTGATGGAAGGGGGGACAATGTAGTAGTCCACTATCAGAACCACCACATTTTGGGGAAAGGATGGGTGGGAAAGGGGAAAATCTGGCTTACATGCCATCGAACCGGAACACATCATTAGATATTTGAATTTATTTCTATTATATTTAAGACTAGTTGATGCTCACAACGTCATTGCATGGATGTTGTAATCCTAGTCATACCTACAACTTCATTTACTAACCATTGTCATGGAAACTTGGACCTATTTTGGTACAGATATAATTTTGGGACCATCATCGCCACCACTATCTCAGAAAAACAGACATTTTTTCCAATTTCTATGCAATTTCCTAATTTTTTGCCATAAGGACAGAGGTTATAGAAATAACACGTTAGAATATGCAAAAATGCAGCAAAAATGAGTGAAATTCGTACAGTCGTTTCCAAGTGTTGGCGTGACCGAGGGAATAGAGTATTTGTTCATTTTTATATATTTATGATAACAATAAAAAATGATGACCGAATACATTAATGACTGAGGCGATAGTAGCGTGGGTGGCGATACGCAGAATACCAGTTTGGCTATCGATTTTGAGAACTTAGTGTTTGTAAAATGTGTTACAAGATTTACATATATTACAAATGCTTAAATAACACTGTGTAATGTCAATAATCACCTAATTTGCTATTGCAAATTAGCTGATTATTTATTAATTAAAATAAGATAATGTGCGGTGTTGAGTTCCGCCATTTGACACGTAATTTCTTGAATTCTGGCGGAAAGTGGGAAACTCGTTTCGACACTAGGTTCTACTCTAAGTGAGATAAAGCGTGAAACTTATTTAAAAGTTGATCTGTATAAGAGATTAATACTATTTAATAATCAATAGTTTCATATGGTCATATATTATTAATTACAATTTTTAGCCCAGAACTTTTTTTTTAGTCCAGAAAAAACATGTTTGTAAAATTTTAAGCCCCTTTTGTCTTTATAAGGTATTTTTATATAGGAAATTTTAAAATGAGACCGTTTATTGTCTGTTAGGGCTTGAATTCGGTATCTTTTGTTCTCCGAGAGCCTAGCTGTAACCTAGCTATAGCCAGCAGTGGCCGGATCGATGTGGGGTACTTCAGGGCGCATGTCTGCGTCCACTCCCTAACACGTGTCAATGTTTATTTACGTTGCGCACATCAGGCGACTAATATATGAACTTTTGCTATTTATTCGATGCCAGTAATTCACCTCTCGGATTTCCGTTGACTTTAAGCTATTAGCAAGTTTCATTATTTGAGTAACAGTTAAGCATCTGAAGTATTAATTATACCAGCATGGACCATAGTGAAAAGTACAATAGGCTATTGTTTTGGAAATTTAATATTGTGCTGAAATACCACAAAATTGTAGAAGGATAAAATTTTTGAATTCTGTAAAATATATAACTTATATATAATGTATTATCCTCATCCTGTTCCATTTACATTTCATTGTGTGCCTTATATGGAACTAATACTTAAAATTAAATTTGACATAATTTACACGGGTACACTTTGGATTCCCCAATTAACGTACTTATTTACCAATTTTCCTTTCCCATACATAAAGATTTTCTTTCCTTTTTCCGCTAAGCAAGTATGGCGTCACATATTGCTAGGTAAGCACAAGCACCCTTGAAATGTACTATTATAGCGGTGTAAAGACCCCAAAACAAGTTACATCATGCACATAGAACGGTATTGATCTGTGACGTCACGCCCCCGCCGGGAGAGAGAGTTCACGCTACATTTTGTAGAGTGCACGAAAGAGATGAAAAACCAATAAAACGTGACTGATTAAACTTGGGAATTATTTTGTACTGTTATTATGCAATGTTTTATAGTTGTAGCTAGTAGCAGCTATGAAGTGAATATCCAAAACATATTATTTATTTGTATGACATTCGAACGTCAGTAATTTTTAATCTAGATTGAATTTAAGGTCAAAAGTGACGTTTTTGGCTAAATATTTGGGTAGGTTTAGGTAGGTTTCTTACTGTTTAATTTTCACCTGTTCTACTATTTAGGTAGAAAAAGAAATTTCTTGGATAGTCGTCCGTAGCTATGGATATTTATTAAAAGTATTTTTTTGATTGCGAAAATGAAACAACTAGTTTGTGTAATTTTAACCACGTCACTAGAGCACTGCAGTCAGAGCATTTTTAATAAAACCTGCGTAACTGCATTCTCATATCATTATACTTAAAAAGTATTTAATTTTATAATATTTTTAATATATTTCAATAGAATTTTAATTATCTTGCTAATTAAGATCATAGTGTTACTTAAAAGCAAGTGAATAAAAAAATTATTATAATTAAATTTTGAATTCACTTGGTCGTCATATCTTAAATTGACAAAGACATTTCAAAATGCTATTTTCGACATACATAGTGTGTTGATTTTTTTTTAATTTTGTAATCTCATCAACTCATATAGTATGTATATATAATAGATATAATCTTCCATAAACGCCTAACACCTGTCGTGGCATAACGCCTGTCGTGGCGCAGAGGCACAAGCGTGCTACTGTAAACGCGACAGGTTGTGGGTTCGATTCCCACTCCAGGAAATGTAAAATTTAGTATTTTCATTTCTTGGGTTTGGTAACAAGGCAAAGCGCGGCGTTGAGTGCAATGCCTCAATTTGGCGGAAAGTGAAAGAGAATGGAGTGTCTTAACACTAGATTCTCTGGTTCCCTCTGACTACCCCCCTATGTGCGTCAAAATCTTCCATAAATATGTATAAAACGCTTGTGTTACTGAGTGACTGACAGACAACGGACAGGCGTAACTATTGGACAAAGAAGATTAAAATTTGACATGTGCATGGCTGTTTAAGGCATGTAAGGAGCATTACATTAAGACTTGTCGAAATTCCTACAACAACGGGAAAAAGCAGAATTTTAGGTTTTATACTACAAGCAAAATCTTCGGGATAAAGCTAATTTAAAATATTACATATGTTCAATAAGGAAAATAACAGTGACAACATAATAGAACGACGAAGTTACAAGCCAATAATATTTTTAATTTAGTATGTGAGTAGCAAGTGACATCATAATTTGCTAGAGTCATACTAATCCAGTTAGTAAGGAAAATTTACAGCATCACGCCTTTTTCCGCATAGAATGGAGATGGAAAGAATGTAGTGTTAATAGATATTGCGTGTTGAGTAGCGGAACATAACGCTGCGCCTTGTTTTACTAGAAGAAATGAATATAATCTAATTATAATCATTTCCTGGAGTCGAAATTCAACCCAAGACCAATTATTTTTGAAGTTTTAAAGTATTAATCACACACTTAGGAAACGAAAAACATATTACAAAACGTTTAAAAAAAATTTAATATAATAAACGATATTTAATATAATAATAGTTGTAACAAGCGTATAAAAATGATGACACATCCGGATGTAGAAAGCATGGCTTAGTGGTTAGAGCATTTGGACGATTTCCAAGAGGCGCGGGTTCGAGTCCCGCTGCGTTCAAATTTTTATACATTTTCTAAATTTGTGTTTCATGACCAATTGCCTTTACAGTCAAGTGTTGTTCCACTGCGTCTTTCTTGGATCGTTTTAGTAAATGACTTATTATTTATTAGTAAAAAGTATTAGCAAATTCTACTCAATCAAAAAATTATTAATTCATATAACGATGTAACCGATCTTGAAATCCATATTTATAATGACGCGTTAGAAAGCTATTACTAAAAAATCGTATTACGTAATTGGTTTAAATGTGTCGTAAACTGTAAATTTTGTTACACATATTTCGAAAACAAAATATTTTTATGCATTTTCGAAGCGTCCGTTATAATATTTATAGGAGAAGGAAAAATTTTGGATTCCTTTAAATGAAAAACTATGCAAGCGGAGTACACACATGTATATAGTGTACATGGAGAAAAAGTGCAAAATACCAATATTTTTTATAATTTTTTTTATTGCAACAAAAATAATAAATAAGTATATGAAAAGAAATAAAGAAAGTACACAAAAGTGGGCTTATGAAGAGATTTCTTCCAATCAACCTGTGAAAGTGGATCAGTGTCAAAAATCGGGATAGAAAAACCGTGCAATTGTAGAAAAAACGAGAAAAAAAATACGTGACATAAATAACACACATGTGTAATGAATGAATAAAAAAAATATACTAATATATCAGAAATACATAAAAGTAATAAAATAAATATAACTCATACTACCTTATGTTTCACATACATTTTCGTATAAAGTGAAGTAACGACATGTTGCTAAGGAGACGTGTATTTTACACGACAAAGGTTAGCCCCATTGATATGTAAAGGTAGTTAGCATAAAGATGTCAGTATTGTCAGTCCTAAAGGAAACTACCATCGGTGAGGTGGCAGTTGAAATTGATTATATTTTGAAAACAATACAAAATTGATTACCTTTACATGATTACCCTTATATTTCTTATTTGTTAGAAAAAGAGACCACTTAAAAATTTATTCACCTCGATGCCTGTTATACTAAATAATACATAACCTTAAATGTAAAGTTTAGTATTTTGATTTCCTGGGTTTGGTAACAAGTCAAAGCGCGGCGTTTAGTTACGCCACTTAGCACGCAATGCCCCGATTCGGCGTTAAGTGAGGAACGGATTTGTTGTAAGAAAACGGAGTGTATTAACTCTAGGTTCTCAGGATCCCTCTGCCTATTTTGCTACACGCGGGTTACAACGGGAAGCTAAAAGAAACTTATTTGTTTTCTTTGGTTAATCCGGTAACGTAATTTACAGCGAAGAGTCCCGCCACTCAACACGCTTTCACGTCTCGATTTCAAGCGAAAAACGGGGAAAGGAGTCACTCAGCACTAGATGATCTCTATTTTGCTATGCAAGAAGAAGGTAGTTAGGTTCACATCTTAAATTACATAAAATTAAAATTATAAGCAGACATTATGTTTATATTTTTAAACCCATCACACAATATCCCAAATATATAGGTACTTTAGAACAAAGCGGTAGGTAACAAGTTTTTATCTACTTTTTAAAATATTCAAATTTATATAAATAATAAAAAATATATTATTTTTGTAATAAGGATAGCAACAAGTGTTAAGTTAGAAATTTAATCATACTTTATAATTAATGTTAGTCAAAGTGCGTTATGATAGGCGCACTATCGATCGGTCTCGGAATATTTTTTCATTAAAACACAATGATAACGATAACAAGCGTTAGATAAACTGCGCGTGATATATTTAGTAAGACCTATATTACGATTTAAAGATATACAATATGTATATATGTATATATACACGTATTTATATATACATAGATATGCACATAAACCATTTTGTTTTATATGTTAAGCATCCTTAGTCATGTTTTTTTTTAAAACAAAGCACCTTTACGTTTTTTCTGCATTGTAAAAAGACGTCTGCCGTGGTGTAGAGACGTGTGACTGTAAATGTGACAGGTTGTGGGTTCGTTTCCCACTACAGGAAATGAAATTATTAAATAATATTTAGTATTTTAATTTCCTTGTTCTGGTAACAAGGCAAAGCGCGGCGTTGAGTTACGTCGCTCAGCACGCAATACTTCAATTCTTCGTCATCCTAAATGCGGTACTATGATATGTAAGTTTTTTTTATTTAAAGAAAATCTTGAAAACCAAAATAGAGTGGTAGGGGAAGAGTGGAGAAAATTCGTCAAAAAGATAGATCAGATATCAGAAATTAGGTAATGTATCTAAACTATATAGCCCACTGCCCATAGTAAGCTGAAATTTGGTGTGTAGGCTCCTTGGAGAGTGTATGGTATCACCAACAGATGACTTCTTTAAATTTCTACGAAAACGGGTGTTAACTGCAGCAACAAAATCGCGAGATATAACTAGTATGTCTATAAGATCTATGAATAATAATATCTAGAGCAGTCTAGCAAAGATATATTTCATAAAATGTTATCATAAAATCTCGAAAACATGACATTGACACATCTTGAATGTAATGTAAGATAATTTTGATATCAGTTTAGTCTGGGAACTTATCTATGATTTAGATGTAGATGTTTAGCCTATTGGAAACTATATCCTTTGTGTGTATTGCATAGTGCATAGTATCATTGGTCCGTCTGGTCATAGCGCTATGTAGGTATATAATTTATTTAAGATATTTTCGTACCAGTTAAATAAAATAAATGTTGATAAGAATTAGAATTGCTTTATTTATAGTGTGACTAAATGTCTAGAAAAAACATTCAAATTTAGATAAAAATATATTTAAATAACATAAAAAAAGAGATAACTTAAAAATGCCTGCACTGAAAAGTATACATTTCCAATTTATCAACTTATTCACCCTGCCATGGATCAGTCCTCAATATTTTATATATCCTTATCATATTCCGCAATATGAAAAAAGGAAACCTAGCTATCTGGCAAAACCTCAAAAAATAAACCCCCTTACCTAACCCAAAAAACCACCGCCCAAAAACAGTAACCACATATACAAACATACAAAAAACACGACAAAAACATAAAATATTCGGTTCTAGACCTATCGTAACGAGTCGTTTACCCCAGACGGGGGGTGACGTGCACTATCGAGCGTATGGTGGGTGGAGTGCGCAAGCGTCAGAGTATCGATCTGATCACGATGGGATGCCACTCCAGTAATAATGAGATTTATATAGATGTACCTATGTGAAATATTGGATGTTGGTAACCAGACGGTCCATGTCTGGTATCCATGGCATAATATAAAAAGTTTTTTAGGGTATATTTTAAGTTTTTAACGCCTTTCGTGGCGCAGAGGCACAAGCGTGTGACTGTAAACGCGACAGGTTGTGAGTTCTATTCCCACTCCAGGAAATGTTAGTTTTTTCATTTCCTGGGTTTGGTAACAAGGCAAAGTGCGGCGGCTCTTACTTTAACTTACTAATAATATTTTGGTTACTCAGATCTGGCAATACAGCGTGGGAATGACAAAAACGTAATATGCGAAAAATCTTCATACAATTATAGACTGCCTTTTAACAAAACCGCAATAACGAAAATCTTGAATTGTTATTTTTAATCTTGAATTCTTAGTAAAAATCCTATACATATATAAAATAGGCATTTGTTTGACACTCAATTATGATGTAAAAATCTGTGTTTTAATTATTACAATACCGAAGGAGGAAAAAACATTAACTTAGGTATTGTCAGTTGGGAAAACCTTTTTTATACACTATGAGTACCTACAGACGAGTGACGCTTATGTCACCGAACTCATAGATCCCTAGCTTTAAATAATATAATACTTTTTTAAGCAAAAAAAAAGTAGCTACTCTTTTTCCTTGCATAGCAGGATAGTCAGAGAGAGCCACACACTCCGTTATCTAAATTTTGTCGAAATGGAGACGCATTTGAACGCCGCGTTTTATATTATTATCGAGCCAAATTTGTAAAAAAATAAATATCATTCCCCTGAGTGGGATTTGAAACCATAACCAATCGTGTTTAAAGACTTTTTCCAAAAGGCCACGAGGGCCTTTTTCAAACATGTTCTGTTAGAATATTGTAATCACTTGTCTTGGTGATTATGAATTTTGCATCTCTTATGTACAGATAACCTTTAAACTTATAGCAAAGTGATTTTTCGTCGACACGTTCATATGAATTTCTGGTCTTCTTATATACATAATATAATACGCGCTTACTTCGGTTAAACGTCAATTAAATGTTAAGTAATGTCTCTGAGTGGTAGATATTAAAAATCAAGAGGCATTTGAACTTGTAATATATTTTTCTGAGTTTTAAAGCATTCATTATAATGTTTTTTATATAATTTATTACACAGAAGCGCAAAAAAAACATAAATCAACAAACAAAAAGAGGGCTATGAGAAAAAATTATAAAAGATCAAAGATCAACAGACCAAACCCGTTAACACTACAAAGATCAAATATTACAATAACCATGAAACACCTGCTGTAACCAACTGACAAAATCAAACTTTCTTCCGTTCCCAATTTTGAATTCAAAGAGGGGGCGCAATACAAAAAATACAAGATTACCCTATTTATTTAACTCATTCTCTTATCATAGTCCTTAAATATATGAACATAGAGGTTAAATCTGTGTGCTCATGTTAACCATCCTTCTCGTAACGGATCAATATCATCTGCAGCAGAATCCTTGGCCCGATTCCCGATGTGACCCGGTCTTTACACCCGTCTCCCGGTTTGGTTATGTAACGAATAATCTTTGTTTTACTAAATTTTCACTTATTTTTGTTTAGTGTTTGTCGATGTTCTAAGGTTAGTAGATACTTTTTTTATAAAAATATTATGGCCAAATAAAACAAAAAACATACATTTTTTTTTTTTATGGATAACTGATGGCAAACGAGCAGAAGGACCACCTGATGGTAAGTGGTTACCTTCGCCCATGAACATCTACAACACCAGAGGTGTTGTAGATGCGTTGCCAACCTAGAGGATACAGATGGAAAGGGAGGATAATGTAGTAGTCCGCTATCGGAACCACCACATTTTGGGGAAAGGATGGGTGGGAAAGGGGAAAACCTGGCTTACATGCCATCGAACCGGAACACATCATAAGATATTTGGCGGTTCGTCTTTGACATGATAGTGGTCGCGAGCCAGACGGAGGACGAACCTCCTACCACCAAAAAAAAATTTTGGATATTTGCATGTATTCTTGTGATCTATGAGCTATATTAGTCTAAAGTTTTATCTAGATCCGTTCAGTAGATTATAATTATTAGTAAGATTACTAAGATTTGTAAATACATCTTATTTTTAGCAAGTAAGTTAGCAAGCAAATTAGCAAAAAACAATTCGATTAGGATTTTGAAATTGCAAATACCTATCGAATAATTCTTCTATCATACATGTGTGAAGTTTTTATCATATAGTTATATACAGATTAAAAAAAAAAACAAATAAAGCAAATAACAGTTATACCAACCCCAAATAACAAATCAAAACGAATCAGCTGTTTGTCAAAAAAATATAACATCCTGTGTTTTACAAAATTTTTTACTACAAAAAATCTATATATTCTGAGAACATAATAAAAAAAATATAAATTTTCAAAGGGCAAATGTGAATTATAGTAGAAAATAGTTGAACCCTTGTAGTAAGTTCCACGTGCAAAGTATTCATGTATATATGTTTGCATTATGAGGCCACCCTTGGCCTACTTTTGGGAGGTTTCTTTCAAAGGAGCGTCCCTTAACTCCGTAGTGTGCTACTTTGTTGCCCTTATTCATTTAACACGTTCTGTGACATACTGACATTACTTACAATTAGTTTAAGTATTCTGTTGATATAATTGATATAATGTAAACATATGTGTAAGTGTATATTTAACATTATATTTTCAATAGAAATTTAATTTAATGATATATTCGATGATTTTAGTAGGTGAAGTCGAGATTATTAAAAAGGCTGTTTCATGATGAGGCGGAGATTCATAAAATTTATAAATTTATATGGCAAGAAGGTAGAGAGAGATAAAAGAAATATCTTAGGATTTTATAATGTGTGCTTTTATATAAAATTTCAATACGTTGACTACGGTCATATCTTGTATTAACCTGAAGATCTGCTCTAGGGACCTAAAGATACAGTATTAGTAGAGTAATTAATTCAAAATGTAAAATGTTAGCTATACATAGACAAGAGACTAAATTAATATGTAGAAACGATTTTACATAATCAATACAATTAAGTTTACCGAAAGACGCGTACTTTATTTGGTCGTAGGCCATTTGGTTTTGCTAAGCTACACTACTATAACAATGTTCACACAATAATATAACAATGTTCAGAGCTGATTTGAGTTGAAATTCCTATATTGAAACTATGATTCCTTTGGACAAAAATAAATATTTGATTGGGCAGCGGTGAACGGAGTATCTTGACTTCTCACTATGGACGCAATGGCTGTGGATTCAAATTCCACTCATAGAATGATTATATTTAGAACTCTATAATCCCCCCTCTGTAAGATAAAACGGGATATCTCAAATTTGGACACAAAGTGGAGAATGAAGTGTCTTTACACTACATTCTCTCTGACCTTGCTGTGGAAAAAAGCATGACGCTACTTTTTATATACAGAGAAGAAGAAGCATCAAACCCAATTTATCAATAACCAGTAAAAAAAATACAAAAAATAAATAAATAGATTGACGTAGCAATTCGGCATAATCTCACTTTTCAGCAAATGATGCTGTTCCTATTGGACCCGAGGGAAGATCAATAACCGCCAACGACCCGGTTCCAAGATCCTTGGCCTGATTGTAGCGTCCCGGTCGTAGTACTACTGTATCCAGTGGTTGTATTACCACATATTGTGTTTATATATAAGATTTGTTGATTTCATCGTAGCACAGTTGAACGTGGAACTGAATGATTATGAGTTATTATATTTAGGGTCATAATATGGGCGTTTCCGCCGTCTGTATTAATACTTGTTTTGAAGAGGCGAGGAGTGCAGTTCTCTCCTGCTTTCCAGGATGAAATTATTTTTGAAATAGGTAGAAAGTGGTGAATTAGCTGACCTATCAATAGGTTCTCTTTGCCTGTGAATTGAAGAGGAAGATAAATATATTGGTCATTTATGATGAATAATGCCTAAGTCTAGTTTTAAGTAATGGAAGTATAAAAATAAATATTTAAAGAAAAGGTACCAACCATGTGCCTATAGTATTAACAAAAATAATAAAAAAAATATCTATTATTAAATTTAAGTTAAGTGGGTGGAAAGTAAAGATCACAGTGATATATCTTTATATTCTCTGTGCATACCATAATATGAAAGAAACAATTGAAAATGGAAGACACGTGTTTGAGGCTCCATATAATTTACAACTAATCCCGGGTCATTCCAGGGAATCAATAGCGCGCGGTGACCCGAGCAATAATCCTTGGCATGGATTCGCTGTGTTCAGCTGTACAAAAATAATTTAGGCGTTTTTGAGGTATGTTACGTTACATCAAAGTCTAGCTATTAGGTATTAAAAATGAATCTATATACATTCAGCTTCACGCTGTATCATCACATAGTAGGCAGAGGGGATCAGATAACCTAGTGTTAAGACACTCCGTTCTCTTAAGATTTCGGTTCCCCACAATGAATAGCTTATTAGAATCAACGTTACTATGATCATTAAATTATCACACTCAGATGTATTACGTATATATGTTGTATAAACTTGAAAAAAAATAGCATTATGTTTTATCCTGCATAGCAGAGTCAGAACCTAGTGTCAAGACACTCTGTCCTCTTCTTTCCGCCCAATTCGAGACATTGCGTGGTGGCGGATCTCAACACCGCACTTTAATAAACTTGAACAACGCGTCGAAATGTCTGTAACTGCGCCTCTAGTCTATAACGGCAAAATTTATGCATAATAATAATAATTTTTGAGAATTATTTCATAATTAATACTAAAATATGATAATTTTAAAATAATTCCATGACAGTATTCTAGGTATTAACAAAAATCGAGTTCCGAGTGTGTTCTGTGGTTTGCCTGTTTGCTGAAATGAACGGATGTCATTATAATTACTCTACGTTTTAATTAAATTAATCATAAATATTGACACGTCTACGTTATTACGACTTATTTCATGGGATATAAATAGGCTTATCATGAAGCTCAGTTCCGCCATTCAACATGTAATGTTTCCAATTCGGGCAGGAAGTGAAGAATGTAATTTCTTGACACTAGATTCTTTTAGACTACCCTGTTGTGCAGGAAAAAGCGCGAAAAAGGATCGGAGTGCAAAGTTTGGCATGCACTATTTGCAGGAAGGTAAAATAAGTATGTTACATAGTACCTTTCTCTACTTTTCGTCTTTTTAAAGAATGGGACTATTAATAGACATAACTAAGTAAATAGTGCTAACAACATAAATAAGTTGTAACAAGCGTATAAGAATTTCGATGCAGCTGGATATAGAACGCATGGCTTAGTGGTCAGAGAGCTTGGACGGTTTCCAAAAGGCGCGGGTTCGAGTATCGCTGTGTTCAAATTTTTATATGTTTTCTAAATATGATTTTCGTTTCCTAAGTGTGTGATTAACACTTTAAAAATATAAGTATATATTATCGAATGTAATCACACTATCGTGGCACAGTGGGAAAACGTCTAATTGTAGACACGGTTGACTGTGGATTCAATTTCTATTATATTTATAATAGAAATCGCAGTTTGGAGATGTTCCACTTTACCCGCAATGTGTCGGGCTAAAAGTGGAGGACGAAGTGTCTTGACTTGAAAAAACGACCATCCATCAAAATCTGGAGTATAACCAAACAAAAACATTAAGCAGAAGCTAGTAAATAATAATAAAAAGCCCTTGAATTATGATATTAGGTTCTGGGAAACACGATAGGCGATGAATGGTTGATTGTCCCTTACCATTTGTGCGGTAACGTATGGAACCAGACAGAATGGGGCCTTGTGCGAGGGTATCCGCTTACGATACAACGATGTGTGTTTATAACTAAGAGATAGTGTTTTGAGTTTATTTATTATAACGGGGCTTCAATTTATATGAAAGCTAGATACTTATATTATGGCCAAATTATAAAAAAATTTGTAAATTGTCGTCTATGTGTTGTTTTGACGTCAAATTGTATTATTACGAAGTTACTTAGATTTGCGCAACGCGACAGTTTGATATAGATGAATGTATGTTTGTTACTCTTGTACGTGAAAACTACTGAACGGATCCAGATGAAACTTTACAGTAACATAGCTTATTTTTAAGATTTCATTTAATTTTGCCATTATATAACTATAAGTATCTAATAATCTATATATAAAATGCAATACATAAAAACAATTCAAAAAATTCTATTTCTTCATAATAACCACACTTCAGGTTACTTAAAATTCTAAAATTCTTAGAAACTAACTGATAATACAGCAACAAGTGATAAAGAGGTAAACACTACGCCTTAACCGAGTTCCAGGTAATTTGATAGCCGTTAAAGGAAGGCAATAAAATAAGGTAACCGAGTGTTCGGTCAGACAGAATGGGGCCTTGTACTTTGCAAGGTAGATTACTGTACTGTAGGTCTTAAAGGTTAACTAATTTTACGTTAGTGTATTGCGATCAGATGAGATTAGTAATAAAATTATTGGCCAATTGAGTAGCTCTAAGAAAAATAATTAAATAGATAATTATTTCAATTAAGCTTACATTTCTGTTTGTCTGAAATAAATATTAACTTATGTACATTAAAGTAAATGTTGCTTTATAAAATATATACGAGTATAAACTACCGTACATCCAGAGGGGACAGTTGTTGACTGGTTCGGTGGCAAGGTTCGATGTTTCAATTATTTTCATTTACCCGCCCTTGCAAGACGAGGCGAAGCGTTCAGTTCTGACAGTCAACACGCAATTTCAAGAGTTTTGGCGGTAAGCAGAGAGTAGAGTGTTTTGACAACAGGTGTTACGCAGTGTCTTCTCGACTAAGCTGTCCAAACGTGAAACAAAAAAAACATCATTCAGTTTAAAGTACGCTCATAATATTTCACTTATACTATACGTATTTCCTAAGAGAGTGCAGTTTTCTTACAAAAAAACGTACTTACTCGCAAAATGCATTCTTATAATATTTTACTTTATGTTGTTACATATTTAAAATAAACAGACATTGATAAGAAATACAGTTCCGTCCTACAAATATGTGGGCATATCCTTCTACGAATATCGACTTACAAGCACTAGGTAAAGTGATAACTGAAGTATTGATTTAGCTGCATAAAAATAAACACTATCTATTGCGTCTTAAATGTATTATCTTATTTTATTTTTGCTTCATAATAAACAAATATTTTGATGTAATAACAAAAAATATTTATAGATAAACATTGTTTTCATTATTTTACAACACTTTAAAGCGTTTATTTTCCTAGGATTTCATACACACATATATAGCTTCACTCTGTATATAGGGTAGGCAGAGAGAACGTAGTGTTAAGACACTACGTTCTCAACTTTCCGCCGAATTGAGGCATTGCGTGCTAAGTGGCGGAACTCAACGCCGCGCTTTGCCTTGTTACCAAGCCCAGGAAATGAAAAAATCCGTTTCCTGTAGTGGGAATCGAACTCACGACCTGTCGCGTTTACAGTTGTGCCTCAGCGCCACGACAGGCAAAATTTCAATTCTCTACTTACATTACAAATGCAAAGTTCCTTAAGATAGTAACTTAGGCATTAGAATAATACACAGGCTGCAATTTATGAATACTTCGTATAATTGGGCCATAATATAATTATATAAGTAATTAATAAATGTAGAGTTTGAAAAATATTTTAGAATTTAAAAAAGAAATGGCTTAAAACGTCGCAATGATTCTTACATTAAATTATTTTTTAGCGCAACAATCATTGAATAAAGAATCTTTTAAAATCTTCCCATTCCTCCTAAGATGTGGAACTTTTTTTGCAGTTTTATGCCTTTGCCCGCATAACAGGGTAATCAGAGGGATGTATTGTCAGGTCCGTTCTTAATTTTTCGCCCGTATTACATATTAAGCGACGGAACTCAACGATTTGTTTTACTAGAGCGAAGAAAATAATTTATATATAATCATTCAACCGAGTGGGGATCGAACCCACAACTACTTCTGTTTACAGTTAGATACTGTCCCACTCCACTATCATCAAACAAATCCCGGGATATTAAAAAAAATAAAATAGATCACATAGCACTTGTCAAAAATGAAAAAAAATTGTGACTTATAGCATTTTTTTTGCCTGTTTCTTTGCGTTAGTGCTGAAGTCACGAGTTTCTAACAATTTTTTTCAGTAACATTATGTCACACCCAGCGTTATCTAATGTAAGCAATTTGGCATATCCCCTACAGTGTCCTCAATGTGTGCCCTTGAAATGTACTAAAATAGAAGTACACAGGTTAGATAATACTTATAAAATACCGTCGTTAATAGGTTATGGACGTCACATTCATGATTTTACGCAAGTAATTCAGTTTTTTGAACTTTATTAATTTAATGAGACCTATGATTTTCGTCTCCTTAAATGTATTTCCGAATACTCAAATTACGGTTAAAATAGTTTCATGTAATATAAATTAACTAAATTTTGTTAAACTTTTCATTCGTTTATCTTTTTAACAAGATATGTCTATAGTTTTTATAATTATAACCTAGTTAAGTATTATGTTAGAAGCAAAATAAAAAAAATATAATAATCCAGAAAAAGCTAATAAAAGGCTTAACAGACTTAGTGTAATCAAGGAAAAAAACATATAATGAGCTTGAAGTTATGGAGAAAATAATTTGAATTGAAACTGAAAAACTGAATGGAAATCAGTTTTTCAGTGTAAAAGAATGAATATCAAATTTTGAATTATATAAATTATTTTTTTTTCAACTCTACGCTTTTTCTTGCACATTGCCGTCACCATTACCCCTCTGAATTCTAGACTACATTGTGGCGTGGGAGGAACAAAACGTCGAACTTTGTCTTATTTAACTGAATAATTAATTTAGAGTATACAACCTAAAACATAGAGGAGAACGGAGAGTATCAACACTAAGCTCTCTCTGCCTGTTATATATACAATATACGTGAAACTACAAATTAACCAACTTGGTTCGTAGAAGTCAGTGTAACAGTGTTATTAGCGTAGATACGATGAATTTGTAAAATGGAATTCTTAGTCACGAACTGCTATTGTTACATCCTTTTTTGTTTATTTAAAGATTTTGTACAATGATAGTGCAAAATTTGATTTGTTTGTTTTGAATAGTAACTTGTTTTGATTACAAATAACTATTTCTAACTATTTTACTATTACTTTGTACTATTGTACAAAACTCTTAAAAAAACTCCGTGTACAACTTTCTGCCCGAATTTGGAACATTGCGTGTTATTTAGCGGAATTCAACGCCACGTCTTGTCTTACCAGAGTGGAGAAATGAAAATTTCAATATGATCGTGCCGCCAATGAGTGGAAATCGAACCCACACAAGCATTAACCTTTAGATACAGTGAGACATTATCACATTGTTCTTCGATGGATATGCAAATGTATTACATAGGGGAATATATTTATTATAGCGTATATTTTATTACGTATAAAAAATTAAAACAGAAGTGGGACAAGTGGGAAGGCGTCTGACTGTAAGTGCGATTGGTTGTGGATTGGATTTCCACTCGGGTAAATACTTATATTTAAATTAGTTAACTTGGCTTCTCTGGTAAGACAAAGCGCGATTTTGAGTTCTGTCATTTAACGCGTAATGTCTCGAATTCAGACGGACAGCGGAGAATGGAATATCTTCACACTAAGTTCTCTCTGACTACTACTAGTTCTCCTGCTACATATAGGCACCATTACGCCACTATAACTTCAACCACATCACAATCACTCCTATTCCGTAAACAAAATATCAATATCATCATAATTATAAGCTTTCATTATAAGCGCGGCGTTAGGTTTCGCTAATCAACACGCAATGTTCCAAAATTGGGTAGAAAATAGAAAACGGAATGTCTTTACACTAGAGCCTCTCTGAAAACCCTGCTATAATCATAATCATTTTATTGGCACAACTACGTCACTATCATGAACATGAATTATAAGCGCGACGTTGAGTTTCGCTAACCAACACACAATGTTCAAAATTCAGACATAAACCGTAGAACAGAGTGTCTTGCCACTAGATTCTCTCAAACTCTGCTATATACAGGCATAACTACGTACATATGTAGCTTCAACCAAACAACAATCACTCCCATTTCGTGAACAATTATCAATATTATCTATATATATAAACATCCGGTTGTACAAATGACAAGTATGCAAATAAACATTTAAGTTACGTTGAAGATATGAAGTGGAAAGTTACCAGGAGATAAGGTATCAGCCACGCGGGTTGGACGTGTACTGGCGGTATGCAGTGGTAACGCGCGTATGTATGTAGGGATATACATATGTTATATATATTATATTGTTATCTCGAATAAAAGTTATGAGAAAGTATTTTTTGATTAATGTATCTGAAATGTTTTGATTTTTAATATGCTTTTGTTTGTTTTGTTCATGTTATTTTGGCGTAGTTCGGAATAATTTACGTTTTAAAAAAAATATATATATTTATAATTTATTTTAAGGTTAAACAAAGCAATATTCTCTATATTTCTGGTAAGGAAACGCAGCGTTGATATTCGGGAAACAGCTCGCTATTTTGCTTTAGAGCTGAAAGCGCAGTACAGAGTCTTAACACTATGTTGTCTCTGCCTTCCCCGATATACAGGAAAAGGCGTGAAACTGGCCTTTTTACGTTAGTGAATTAAGCAGACATGAAATAAATAGAGAGCTACGATAGAGTTTTACTACCGTAGCTGTATGTGTTCAATTTCAATTTTGTTCTTATGCAATAACAAGCAATTTAACATAACGTCTACTGAAATGTAAATACCTTTATATCCGTACCGGGCATGAATAAGTTGATAAGTCGACAATGCTCACATTTCACGGCATTTTTAAACTTAAATTTAATCTGGAAATTGAGTTTTTATGTCATTTAAATACTTTTTACTAAAAAATATTCTATTTGTTTGAATAGTTTTGCAGCAAGTCGACATACCAACTTATTCACGCCCGCTACAGATATACTACGCGTCAACAAGTTAATTCGTATTACAATTATAATAATACAGTGAATATTTACAAATTAGTGCAATATTTCTCGTAGTAGCGGTCAAAGTCGACAGCGATAACAACCGGGGACCGGAGCTGGAGACGTAAACTAATTATAAATTGTTTATTGTAAATCATATTATAATGACGCCATCGCGTCAATAACAATTATATGACTCTATACAAGATGGTTGCGGGTTCAGTTCACACTGGGTCTTTAGTTCCCTTGACAGAGATAAAACGCGGCGTTGAGTTACGTAATATATCTAAATAGGCGTAAAGTAGATAGTAGATTGTTTTGACAATTTCTTACACTAACTCTTTGCATAGTGTCTATTTGCGCTTCATGTAGGCATTAAGATAAAAAACTTAACTAACTTAGTGGTTTATTCTAAGTTCTATATTTGTTATTCTCTAATATTGGATGTTGGGTGATGGAACCAAGTACCATATTTTTTTTAAACAAAGCCCTGTGTAAGTTCTATACACTAGTTATTAAAGCTAGCAGCTTCACGCTATTTCTGGCTTACGTAGTCACAGAGAACCTAGTGTTAACACACTCCGTTTTCCACTTACCGTCTGAAATCGAGACGCTAATTAATCTCACCAGAAAATGTTATCAGGAAATGAAAATAATTAAAATATTCTCATATTGGATTGGGAATTGAACCGAAAACCAATCAGTCAAAAATTAAACTATAAAAGTTAAGTTATATGGGGTGTCCCAAAATTAACGCAAGATTTGAATTAAATAGAAAATGCCATTTTAGTCTTTTAATAGCGAATGAATAATGAATATAATAGCAAATGGCGGCAAAGTCAAATCTTGCGTTAATTTTGGGACACCCTTTATAAAATCAAAACATGATATTAGTGTGCCACGCGACGCGGAGGTGTTCCGTTAACAAACAGTTGATAAGCGCTTGCTGTTATCAGCTAAGATACAGTTGACATCTGTCAAAGTAAACTTAGGGCATCGCGTCTACATTCCTGTGATTATCAACGTTGCTATGTATTTAGGAATATTTTTACCTTAAATAACATGTTTAGTGAAGAGGCCATCATGACGCAGTGGAGCAGCGACTGTCTGAAGACGCGTTTGGTTTTAGGTTCAATTATCACTTGGAGAAATTATTATATCTGAGTTATTTTTATTTCTTAGCTTCGGTATGTACGGCGTTGAGTCCTTAATATATATATCTTGAGTTCGGACGGAAAGTGTAAAATGGAGTGCTTTATTTTTTGAAAATGCTAAAGTTAGTTTGAATAAAAAACTATTTAGAATTTAATTGTTTTCTATTTTCCGATAGAAATACAGCTTTCGCTCTTTCGCTCGTCCTTTTCAAATCTTTCCCACATAGCAGGGTAGGCATAGGGGACCTAGTGTTAAATTGAACACAATTCTCCAATATTGAGACATTACATGTCGATTTGCGAATGTTAACGCTGCACATTAACTTACCAGAGCAGAGAAATATAAATTTTTTTATTTCAATTATAATAAAAATAGAATTGTAAGGAATATATTTGGAGCCATCAAATCGCAGTTATGAATGAATAATATATATGAATATACTGAAATTCATCGTTTTATAATTAAAATTAATTTATTTTTAGGAAGTATCTTAATTAGCCTCTATAGGCGTATATTCAAATCAAAAGTATACATTTTTTTTTGTTTTGGCAATTCTTGTTTAAATAAAGAGGTTCCACTCAATATGCCATATCAGTCTCAATACTAAAAACTCTGTCATTAAAAAGCGAAAGTCAACAGATAAAAAAACTAATAAAGAGCTTCTTGAAGTTTCATCTGACGCCACCAACATAAGGTTAACGATTACGCTATCTCTTACGTGACTCGGACGTTACGAATGTGTGATTTCATTACTATACTATACTATAGTTATTTACAGTTGTATGCGAGATAAGGACAAATAATATTGCAATACATGTGTTATCAGTTACAATTTAAATGACTGAGTATATCAAATTTAATTAGGTCCGCCAGTATTTGCGTCTTATTGTGTTGTTTATTCATTTTTTAATATATTGTTATTTGAGTAATTATACATTTTGTTTTAATGCGATTTAGTAGAATATTGAATTATAATTAAAACAATTGAATTAAGATTTTAAGAAAAATACAAAATTAAGAATTACTCTAAAACTACTCGTCAGATCATAACTAAATCTAAATGGAACAATATGCAGTACTTGGAAGCACTGGCTATCATATTTTATGTGAAGAATCTGTTCATAAAATAAAAAAAATATGTGGAAACACACATAGTAAAATAGAGTTGAATGAGAACCTTCAGAAGAAGTTTCTCATTTTAACTCTATGTAAAAAAGTATAATATATATTTTTAAATTTGTTAAAAAGACACCATTAAAATATATGTTTTTTCAGAAAACATAACATAAGAGGTGTGGGTTCCAATCCCTTTAGATAGGTAAAAAAGGTGTAAGGCTTAAGATAGATTTGTTATCATTGTCTATTAGCAAAGTCCATCCACACTAGGATACTCAAAGGAGAATTGGAGCTGAGGAGCTGGAGAACATTATGACATATACATGATAAATTCAAAAATCAATGCGTACAAATCTTAAGTACTCGTATACCAATACAAGGCCACTGTAGAGTCATTTTGCAACATATGTTTTAAATCTGTGCAAATAATATCTAAGTATCCATATGTTTATACTCGTTCAAATGTATTGCTTGAAATTATAATAATATATGGTATTTGGTCATCCAGACCAACATTTTTCTTTACTGACAGAACTTACTTAACTTACTTATTCCGTGGGAAAAAAAATTCCATAGATCTTCATATCGAAATCAAAACATAATTTATTCAAACAGGCTACTACAAGCACTTTCGAATCGTCAATTAACATATATAAAGATGTCAGTATTGTTAGTCCTATCGGAAGCTCGGAAGGCAGTTTTGCTGAGAAGAGTCGACAAAGTAAACAAATAGGTACTTGGAATTTACCAAGGAATTGACCAGAAATAGGTTTAGAGTTAATTTGTAAGAGCGTGAACGGAATCAAATTCTTATTCAAATTTAGATAAATCCAAAAATAAGTAATCGGAGAACGGAGTGTCTTGTCAGATTCTCTGACTATGCCGCTATGTGGGAAAAATTGGGAAACTGAAAAGAACCCCTATTTACGAATATTACGCGGTCGGAGGAGCATGAAATTTGGCACACTTATATTTTATATAGCCAAGAAGTGCAGAATGATAATATGTTTTTAAAATAATGCATATAATAAATTAAACGAATTAAATTAATGTTACACACAATGTCATGGTTTGACATCCATGTTTATATAAAGTGATATACACGTTACTAGGCAACGTGTTGTCAACGCGTCAACAGGGACACTAGTATTGATAATTTGACCAGCAAATTTAAAACAATAACTCGTTTCTGTCATAAGCAATATTTACAATAGATACAAACATTAGTCAGCCATTACACTCATATTGTGCGTAATACTCAAACTTTTAAATAAGTAAACAAATAATAAATTAGCTGTGTTTATATTTACGATTGCCAAGTTAGTTTATAGATTGAATGTTGCTTTTGGCTCACATTTCTATATAACGAAGGGGAATAAATAGGTTTTTGAAGGGTCGGCAACGCGTAAGTGATGCCCCTGGTGTTGCAAGCGTCCATAGGCCACGGTAACCACTTACCATCATGTGGGCCGTGTGCCTTGTTGCCACCGTCGTGGTATAAAAAAAAAAAAACGCAGCTATTTATTATTAGTAATGTATACAAGGGCTTACAACTATTTACAAATTACCCTAAAATTTATTTGATATATTCCAATATGAAGTGAAAATCGATATTGATATCGATAGCCCTTTAGTACATATCGATTAACTCCGAAAAATCAAAATGTGATTAAATTATAAACTGATATAATTATTATAGAATTCATAAAAGTATAATGCAACGAAATATACATACATTTCATGTAACGGTATATAAAATTAATAAGGAAAATAACTAAATAGTAATCGTTAGTAATATTACAATTTTTACGCGACGTGTGTTTTTAATTGATTTGTGCACTGAATGGTTCATAAGCTTTGAACAAGGCTAAGTTCATTACGTGAATTTTTGGGTCCAGTTAATAATAGATAGTTGTTTGCAGTCCATTCACGGCCCGTGTGAAGTCGAGAATCCTGGGCGTAGATCTCTTGTATCCTTATGATAAAGAAAGTAATAAATTTTAAAATACTTTTTATTAAGTTGTACTCCATTCTCTAGTTATATAGAGACATTGTTGGGTGATGAAACTGGAGGTTGTTGAAACTAGTAGAAGAAATTTGCAGTCCATTCTATTTGGGGATGAGGGTAGTGGCCAAGAGTCAAAATTTTAAAAAAGTAAGCCGGTATATATTTAAGGATGCCGGTATTTAGTTAGGAAAACCGGTATTATTAAAAAAACTCAACATCCTAATGTTCAGCTTTTTTACCAATTCACAATCGAATATTGTTGACGACCTTTTTTTTTAGCTCTTACACCTTTCTTGACCTTATTTTTTTGCAATCCTAATTACAATTTAAGTTCCACATTTTCCTGGCGACCTTTTTTTTGATCTTCCAATTTTTTTTTTGCTAATTTATTGTCACTTACAAAAGGTAAGTCGGTGGGAATCGTGTTATATGGACGCCTCATTACTGGTTGAGGGTCACAGGTAAAGATTTAGTTATAATAAAGTTGGCCTTTGCGATAAATACTAAATAAATACTTTGAATCTATATTGTTCCGTACTCTACTTTCCATCTAAGCAAAGACTTTATTTCTTGGGTGACGGTACTGAAGATCGTTTAAATTTACTTTAACCTGACTAGACATCCACACTTAAGTTTAAATATTGCCTCGAATGGGAACTTTATTTACCTACGTATATTTTAAGTATACTGAGCGAGGCTAAAGGAGTATGTACGGACGTGTTTGACTCTCTGTTCTCTAACTGCCCTTCAAAGTAAAAAACATGAAAGAAAAAAAATATATAATACAAAAATAACATAAAACAACACAGTTATAAAACAATATACATAAAGATGAATCGTGTATCAGATAATATATAAAGATAAAAGGTTTACTCACTATCTACCTATCAACATATCTAACACCTTTCAATAGCATTACTATCTTTTATTAAGAAACGCTCGTGATCGATGCACAAGTCATTGCCATCTGCTCTACCGATATGATAAGATAATCCTCATTTGCGTCAATCGTCCAAGGCATCAGCTTTATCACAGTTTATAAGATTTCATTGATGTCACAAACCTTTATTTAGAACATATATTTCGTTATCGTGCACTCTTTTACTTGTCATGTAAAGAATATATAATATCGATTGTGAAATTAATTGATAGTTTATCAAAGTGAACATAATGGCTTTTATTCGTGATATGCAATACATATTATGAATAACATATGTAGGTATATTTTTACGAATAGCCATATAGTCAGATAGAGACATTCCGTTCTTGGTTTTCCACTTAAAACCGAGACATACATTGCGTGTTGAGTAGTGGGACAAAATCTTGCACTTTTTCTTACAAGAACGGCGGAAATAAAAAAAAAATCATTCCCGGAGTGGAAATTGAACTAACAACCATTGCGTTGCCAGACAGGTGGTGTCCCACTGCGCCATGTAGGCCTATCAACACCATATCCATCCATAAAAATAAATAATACTATATCATAGATATGAATAAATATATTCTGATTACAAATGTAAATGAATATGCAATTACATTTAAAACAAGAAACATTTATTACAAATATAACATAAAATGACTTAATAACACCATCGTGCCGTAATTGATATAATTGATTGACTTAATATCGTGAGTATCGTATATATCGTAAGCTCTAATGATACTTGATGGAATATTTGTATTTATTATATAAGAGGTACTTCAATCTGATTGTATAGGTCTCTCTCATGAAACGAGATGAAATTGAAAGGATAACTAACGATTTATACTTTTCTAATTTAGAAAAATAGAGAAAACAATGAAAACCATAGAAATTAGAAAAGAAAACAATTTAGAACAAGTTGAAGACAACATATTTTAACATATCTCACATGTTACATAAAATTTATAACTCAAGTTTCATTTTCAGCTTGACGTTTCAGACATAGCAGCAGAGAACCTAGTGCCAAGACACTCATCTCCACTTTCTTACAAAACAAGTGTATAATAAAAATGACGACTTAATCCATAAAACAATACAAAAACATGTACAAATATGTAGCAATATATGTAAATACTCAAACACCTAAGCATTTATCTGCAAGTAACATATAATTACCAAATGAAACACACCATACATAGAGATAATAAACGGTTTTACACAACGATGACTTCACAATCTGAAACGTGACCTTACAAACGTGACAGCGCTACTGCATACGAGTACGAACGTCGATCCTCTCATAGACCTATCAATGGGCACGTGTTGAAAACTCATTATTTAAATACTACTTGAAACACGCAACTACTTTTGCCTGAACTACAATATCAATGTTTCCGATTTTGATACTTTAAAGTGCTAATCAAATTTTATTCGAAAAGAATTTTCGAAAACGTATAAAATTTTGAACTCAGCGGAACTTGAAGCTGCGCCTCTTGGAAACTGACCGGTCAGCGCGATTGGACGGTTTCCAAAACGGTCGAGATCTGCTGAGTTCAATTTTTTTATACGTTTTCTAAAACTGTTTTTCCAGTTTTTGTTGTAATTTCGGGAAATACTCTTTTAGAGCTCCTACACTTTTCAAAGAGCCTACAGGACAAATTTCAGCTTTCTATGGGGAGTAGTTTCGTCTGTACGTCGTCTGTCAGTCACTCAGTAACGTTTTGTATATATAGATAGAATGGAAGTACTCGACAGTGTTAATTATAATGAAAACTTTACGCAGTTATATGGAGTGTTAATATGGAAGTACGTTTTGTTTGACATTTATGGTGTGCTTTATAGTTTTGTCGGAATAAAACAATAATAAACCTATGTGCGATATTTATGAATAAAGAAACAATGTAAGTGAAGAGCGGAGTATCTTGACAATATGTTCTCTCTGATTGCGAAAGAATAGAGTGAATATGCAGAAGAATATAAAAAAACGAGTCTTTTTCAAATTTTAGAAATTGGTTAGGTCGAGATAGAAGCACGGACAAGCAACCATTAAAGTATACTTTAAAGGGGTCCTTAATCCCACACTTGGTTCATGCATTATCCACTGCGTGATGGATTCGGCAACCAACCTCACGGTGAAGCTGTAACATGCAAAGGAATTCCTTTTTTCGTCGTCTTTAGGAAAAAAATAAAGTTTCTAGTAATTATTTATTACTAAGTAAAGAATAGATTAATTTAAAAACGCAGTTTGTACTGTATCTAAATTGATTATTTCATCGATAATTGTTTTACAATGAAGACTGATAAATAACTTTAATGTACTCGTTTTTTAAGGAAGGAAAATAAGAAAACAAAAGTACAATCTTGACATAGTTTTAAATAAGATACAATACTAAAGAAAGAAAGGAAACTACACTTTACTCCTACTGACATTATAAATGCGAAAGTTAATAAATATGGATAGATGTTTGTCACGCAAAAACTACTGAATGGATTTAGAAGAGACTTTTCAGTAATATAGCTTATCCGTCAAATAAAGGCTGTCGTGGTGAAGAGGCACAAGCGCGCGGCTTTAAACGAGACATGTGAGTTCGATTCCCACTTCTAGAAATAAAAATATTAAATATTTAGTATTTTCATTTCCATGCTCTGGTAAAAAGGCAAAGCGTGGCGTAGAGTTTTACCTGTCAGCACGAAATGCCTCAGTTTGGCGGAAAGTGGAGAATGAAAATGTTGAAAGAGATCGGAGTGTCTTAATATTAAGTTCTTTGGTTCTGCTATGCGGGATACAGCGTGAATACATACTTTTCACTAAAACGTATTCAAAGTTTTTCCTTAAAATATTAACATAATAATATATAAACTAAGCACTAATATTACGTACAGTATCGATTACATCACTATTACCTATAATAATAACTTATTCATTTATCTCGAAATCTTCGTGACTCAATAGATCGTGTTGACTATTTTTGTTGTTTCTTTTAACGATTGTACGTTGGATGTTAGTTGGTACCTACAGGTTATCCAAGTCCAAGGCCAAGCTGTTGTAATCTGAGTGAAAGGTCTTATTGACTGCGATTGTGTACCGCGTGACCAATTGTAAGAATTATTTTAAGACCTACTTTCGATGTGAAGGAAAGATATAAGAATATTTATAAATGTTTATAGAGTAGTGTGAAGGTTGCAGGTTCGATACCCATTCATATTGATTTCTTAGTCGGCTAGAATACGCGCGACTTTGGGTATTGTCTAACAGATAATATCTCTGAAATGAGCGAAAAATGTAGGACGGAGTGTCTTGACAATAGGAAAAATATATTATTCTTAAACAATCAAAGAAAACCCAAATGATTTATAAAAATTAACGCCCAACGCCGCCAACGCGCTCAACGCCGCGCTATATGCAAACAGAGCAGGGAAATTAAACAATTTAAATAAATTAATTCCCCTGAGTTAGAATCGAACCCACAATCAATCGCATTGACAATCAAACACTGTCCCACTAAACCACAATACAATGAATGAGAATTGAAATAAATTGATGGTCCGTCCTAAATAAAGCTAGAGATCGACTGCAGCGAGATGGCGGCGCGGTGACGTCACCGTGCGTTTCCTTTCGCGCCACCTTCGCCTTGACATTTAGATGTGTTTCTCGAACGTAGACGCCCGCTAGTTTAGACGCGAGTTGCATAATTACTACTGTGTGTGTATGTATGTATAGTTTAATATACGTAACTATTTTGAAACTTGTTTTGTATAGAATTTTGTGGTAATTCTAGAATTAATTGAATGAACAAGAAATGTGATTAGTAATAATTTATTTGTTTTGTAATATAAGTCGAATTATTTGTTTATATTAGTGTATGAAATATGTAGAAATATACTCGCTGTGGACTGGTTTCATTAATAGTATTGAATAACAGTTGATTTTTGATAAATATCTAACTAATGTATGTATACTCTATTTAGAAAAGGCTCGAAGGACCGAAATTTAGATAATACTTTCAATTCCATATTTTTTAAGAGTAACAACGGCCATATAGATGTGTCACTTCAAAAATATCACAAATGCATTTAGAACACGCTAATAATTCAATCGTGTACATAGCAACTATAGTATCGTATGATTCACACCAAATACATTTTCATAGTAAAAAAAGCAGTTTCACGCTTTATCGTACATAGTAGGGTAGATAGAGTCATCCTAGTGTCAAGACACTCCGTTTACGGCTTTCCTATCAAATTCCAGACATTGCGTGTTAAATTTAGCTTTAATTTTCGTAATAAAATTAAATATTTTGCGATAGTAAACTAAATGCGGCAAGGTCGAAAAAAAAATTATTGCAGAATAAATTTCGCACTGGCTATTGAGTTTCACATCAAAGCCAGGCGCTAACTAGTGTCGTTCTCACGTGCGTTGCGTGACTGTATTGCCTTACGTTGATTGTCTTTGCGTTGTTCCCGTGCCATTGTGCGGAACAAACTGTCTGGAAAATCTTACTCTAATTAGCCGAAACCGATTCATTCTTCAGAGCGGAGCTTCTTATTTATAACTATAACGTGAGATTTATTTTCTAATCAATATTTAAATTGTATTGAATGATATGTGTTTTAGTTTAAGGCCATCGTGGCGCAGTGGGACAGTGTCTGTCTGTAAACGCGATTGGCTGTAAATTTGATTCCCTTTTGAGTGAAGTATGTAATTTAAACTAGTTTCATTTCTCCTTCCTCTGGTAAAACACAGCATAGCTTTGAATTCTGCGACTTAACACGCCAAATCTCTAATTCCGGAAAGTTACAGAGTGTTTTGACACTACTTTCTTGCTGATTACCCTACTATGTAAAAATAAGCTGGAAGCAGAAAAAGACCATATTACATAAAATCTTTGCTTTTCGTGGCTTACTAAATGAGCGAAATGTAGTCAAAATATTATTCTGAAGTAAATCAGCTTATTCCATCATATTAAATACGCGAAAATTCTTGAGAATAGATTGTTTGTAACTCTTTCACACAAAAAATACTGAACAGATCTAAATGAAACTTAACACTGACCTAGCTTATAAATAAAAAAAAAAACATAAAATACATATTAAAAAGATTTTTTGTAATTTGGCCACAAAATAACGTCAAGTATTCAGTATCATATAAATCTTAACTATCTATTGTATGAGATGGCTATAAAGTTGGAAGATCTCTCTAAGTTTGAAAACAATTATATTATTAGTACATATAGTTTCATCATCGTGTAGCAAAAAGTTCAGGTCGCGGCAGTTCGTCGAAGTACGTGGGAACGTTCCCAGGTATCCTCACTTTCTCACAAGTTTTTGTGACCGGTCCGGAGATATGTAATTGAATTATTTTTCATATATTAATATCATAAGGGCTATCATAACGCTATGGGGCAGCGTCTGATTGTATATACGAATGGTTTTGGGTTCGATTCCCATTCCAGGGAATAAAAATATTAAATAATTTATAATAATTAACAGTTCGTATTATCATTTTCCTGAATTCGACGGAAAGTTCGTAACGGAAATCTTAAAAGAATGGAGTGTCTTAACACTAGATTCCCAAATTTTCTCTGGCTACCCTGTTATATGTGGGATAGTGTAAAGTTAAAAAAACTATTAATATCATAAAAGTTATCGTGGCACAGTGGGACAGCGACTGACCTGCGCAAATGTTGTGGATTCGATTCTCATTCAGTGGAATGATTATATTTAAATTGTTTTCATTTCTTTGCTGTAGTAAGACAAACCGCAGCGTTTAGTTCCATAATTCCACGTGCAATGTCTGCACTTCAGGTGGAAAGGAAAATATTACTTATTTAGATTGAAACTAAAAAGATAATATTTTAAAATCAGTAAAAATACCAAATACTGTTTTAGTGGTATGTAAGTGTTACATAATGTATATAAAATAAGTTATGAAATCATACATATTTCATAAGACGTGATGACGTCGTTAAATTATGAATACAATTTACAATTTACCTAGATTGGAATAACTGTCTGACCGAGTTTTTCTAATAATGTCATACGAATTTAATAAATAAAACTTTGTCTTTTGTGGAAGTTTTAGAAAAACCCTTGTTATATAAGATGTAAGCCACTGAGTGATTAGTCACTACTTCATTTAGAAACGTTAAGAGTATAACTACTCAAATTTAGACAAAAAACTAGGTAAATATTAAAAACTAGAAAAATATCATTATATAATGACCAAATTACAAAATCAAAATCTTTATAAATTGTACTCTGTGTTATTCTGATATACAAACTATATTACTGAAGTTTCTTTTAAATCCGTTCAGTAGTTTTTGCATAAAAAACTATTAAACACAACACATGGAATCTCGTGTAAAATTTCAACCCCACACCCATTGCATCCTGCACCATGTTGATATAAAAACATATGATACAATATACTCGAGTGGTGTCTATAAATTCCGAAATACCGGTTGACGTTGTAACAGAAACTCGTTTTTATTAAGGTAATTTTAATTGCTACGTAAGAACATTTTATTTATTTCTTTTATATATGGAGTTAAATTTATTTAAATATATTAAGTTTTAACTATTAGACTTTTCCCGTGTGAAGTATTACAGCATAACAGGGACTACCCTGTATGTACCTCTATGACTACATAGAGAACCTAGTGTTAAGACACTCCGTTTCCTACTTCCTGCTCGATATCGAAACATTTGGTGTTATGTGGCGGAACTCAACGCCGCGTAATAAACTTTTAATTGCTTGTTATTTTTGTAAATCTAAAAATATTTCAATATCATGTCACTATAAAAAGTGTACCAAAACAACAACATCACAAGGCCAACGGAAAAATTTTGAAGGTTAAGTTCAAAAATGATAAGTGACGCAGTTGGTACATAATTCTCTCAAGGAGGTGGTTTTCGATTCAATTCTCATTTGCAAAAATATATATGTTTTAAATTAACTTAAAGTCATTTAAAGTAAAATAAAAAAAAGATAGCTTCATACTTTATCCCGCTTGGCACTCAATCTTTCTAAGATTGAGTGTTAGAACACTAAGTTCTAGAGAACTCTACATTCAATGTGTGTTATGAAATTTATTAAATAATGACATTTATTTACATTTTTCTAAATTGTAATGATTATTTTAAAGATTGTTATTATTAAAACACAGTTCTCCGGTCCGTATCTTTAGGTTGTATATAATTAAGTTTTACATATTTCTTTGGATTTCCCTTAAAAACTAGGCACAAGACTCATAGAGCTTTATGTGTTCCCTAAAAGACTGCTTCTAGGATTATAGTTCAGGCGGTTGGCCTTTTTTAAGGTTCCTGGTGATATTAGGCCTGGTGACGGAAATTGGGATGGCATGGGAGAAAAAACGAAGAGCGATCCATCCATCCATCACATATTCAGTGTGGGTGCACCGCATTACAGAAAGAAGAGCTAGGAACAGTGTCTGGGATCAAACGTAAGCTTAAGGAGACCCTTGGAAATGCGTATTCCCCTCTACATTTCGAGCTCCTTACCTAAACTTATATAAGTATATAAAATGTTCGCGTTACTGAGTGACTGACAGACAACGTATAGGCAAAACTACTAGCTATTGAAAATTGAAATTTGGTATGTAGGTTCTTTGAGAAGTGTACGGGAGCATTAAGAGAGAATTTTTCCACATTCCTACGAAAACGACAAAAACTGATTTTAACTTTTACAATCCAAGTAAACAAAGTCGCGGTGTACAGCTAGTATAACAATTCCACGGCCCGAAAAAGGGGAACAGGTATTCAAAACACGATACAATAATAGCGGGCGAGATGACCTTCTCAGACCAGTTTCGGTATTATGGCATCTGTTTTCGGCGACGCGAAACCTAAACGTGACCGGTCCTACGTGACGTTATGCACCTCGGGCAACCAGCGTACGGGTTGCATGACATTGACGTTTCAAACGAACGAATTGAGATAATTCCGGGCTTTTACAGATATTCTATTTATGTTAATTGTTTATTATTATGGCCGTTTAATTTGCGAGTTAAAATAGATTAGAATATTCAAGTTGAGGCCATCGTTAGGCAGTGTCTGACGGTAAATACCATCGGTTGTTGATTCGATTATCATGGACAATTATTACTATATTTTAATTATATTTATTTCTCCGCTTTGGTACGACAAAGCGCGGCGTTGAGTTCCGCCAGTTAACACACAATGTCTATATTTCGGGTGGAAAGTGGAGAAGCGAAACGTGAAAAAGCGAAGGCTAAAGAAAAATATATTGGTCGTCTTAATGGATAATAATTTGTCAGAATAGAATAGAATAAATATGCTATATTGCAGACATGAAAAAAAAAAAAAATTATATAAAAAGTATTCAAAAGCGTTTTAGTTTATCTGTGATGCATGTGTAGAAATAAGACACTACTTTTATTATAATAAACTAAATTTAATATTTATTATGTTTATTACATCGAAAAAATAATTAATATGAATAATGAACAAAATATATTTAATTTCGTGTATCCTGTAACCGTTAAATTCTCGTGATAACTGAAAAACGCAAAATATCGTAGTAATTTTAATATAACAGTGGTTTTGGGAATACCATATTTTAAATATAAGCACAATAAAAACTTATTCGTGGTTTTTCCGTAGGAATTTCATTGTTCTGCTATCTATAGCGTCTATAGGCTAATTAAATTAAATATTTGCTAAAGTTAATTTACGTAATAATATGATTTACGTAGCATTTATACTTTACGTCTCAAGCTTTAACTTATAGAAAATACGTCTATATTATATAAATACGTGGAGCAAAAACTTTGGATCTCTTTTTACGAAAATGACTCGGACGGAGGAGCATGAAACTTGGCACACTTATAGTTTATATAGAGGAATGCAGAAGAATATATTTTTTTTAATTCATAAAAAGTATATTAAATTAATAAAATAAATGTTACACACACACTACCATGGTTTGACATCCATGTTTATATAAAGTGAGATATATATTGCTAAAGACAACGCGTTGTTAACGCGTCTACGGAATGTCTCGTATGAATAAATATGGTAAATTTAAAAATATTTATGACTGTTAAGAGACAGATTGTGCAGATCTCAACGCCGTAATTTCTCTTATCAGAGCAGATATATGACAATAATTAACATTTAATAATTTCCCCGAGTGGGAATCGACTTCCAACTTGCGTTTCCAATCAAATAGCGTGCCACTGTGTCACAATAACCTCAAATAAAAAAATATATACTACAAAACATTGAGCTATAAAACGAATAAATATGAGTTTCGCATATTCTAGGAAAAAGATGAAAATACCGCCAACTTGTCTGTACTATACAAAAATGATGCATGATTTTTGCTTTCGACGAAAGAGGATATAAAATTAATATACGTCGAATAGAATATTTCTGAGAACTCAGATTTTTTATGGTTTCAACACTTGGTTGAGAAAACCTAAAGTTTTATGTTTCTAATATAAATAAAATTATAATTATTCTACTAATAGTGTTAATACAAATGTTTGTAAAGGTCGGTGGGTGCTTGTTACTCTTTCACGCAAAAACTATTGAATAGATCTTTTTTTTTCTTTTTTTATGAATAGCGGATGGCAAGGGAAAAATCTAGATATAAAAATCAGATCTAGACGAACTTAGCAGTAATATAGCTTTTACTAAGTGTATAGGCTAAAAATACTTTATAATAAAGAATTTAGCGTGCTTGTGGTTCGGTTGAGAAGTATCTAACAGAATTCGCAATAGTTGCAAGTTCAACTCTACTTGATGGAACTTTGATATTTAAAATATGTATTTCCGTTTTATCGGTTTGTTTAAGCATGACGTTGGGATGCATCATCTACATGCAATGTCTAGTAGTAACAGTAGATGGGGAATTGTGTCGGGACACTTTCTAGTTCTTAAAATAACATCTTTAAGGTTTTCATTTTTTATACAGTTGAAACATAACTAATTTGACAATGTTAGAGGAAGAATGAAAAAGAACGCATCTAGGTGGTTTGGGCATGTCGAGGGGATGAGTGATAAAAGAATGTTAAGCAAGATATATGAAGCAAAAATGAGTGGTTAATATTCGAGAACTCAGTATCAGTGATACAGGAGGAAGGTCATGTAAAAAGCATGAGGAATTGACGGCATGTATTAAGAGGCAAAAGAAGAATGCAGGGAGCGAAGCATTTCGCTCCATTTTCTTCCTTTACTGTCCTGCTAGGAATAACTTATTTTCGGAATAAAACATACAAAATTAATCTACAATTAAAATAGTTTCATTTAAGAAAAGTTCGTAAATAAAAAAAAATCTTAGAACATGTAAAAATACAAAAATCAAGACCCTAAAATCAAAGTTTTACTTAAAAAAAGGGATATATTCCACTCTCATACCAATTTGTTAACAGACATAGGTGGGGGACCCCATAACAAGTCTTACATCGAAATGCAAACAAGGCACTTCCTCTCGGTTACCTGAAACAAAGGAACACGCTATTATTACTCATACTCATGCCTGTACGTTGTATAACATACGCATTTAGCTTGTAAAAGTCAACGGTTTTTTTCACTTTCTACTACCATACTAACCGCTATCTATGTACATTGTACACTGGTTGGCTGTAGGTGACCACTTATGTATAATTAGTTATATGGTCGATTATTCTTGTTACGTGATTGGATTATGTACGTATGTAATTTTAAAAAATATTATGTAATGTATTAAAATGACAAAGTGGGCTACTGTGTTATTTCAATAAGGCTTCAACAAATGTAAGAGAGGCTCTAACTGTAGATTCGAATTGTTTTGGGGGTTCGATTTTTACTTGAAAGAATGATGATATTGAATTTTTCTTTAGCTTCACGCTGTATCCTACATATAACAAGGTAGGCAGAGAGAACGTAGAGTTAAGACAGTACGTTCCCCACTTTCCGCCGAATTGAGGCATTGCGGACTGAGTGGCGGAACTCATCGCTGCGCAATTATAATTCAATTTCTATGCTCTGGCAAGACAAAGCGCAGGGTTTACTTCCGCCGATCAACACGCGGCGTCTCATATTCGGAAGGGAAATAAACAACAGAGTGTCTTGGTATTATGTTTTTTATGACTGCTATACAGGGAAAAAAACGTTAAGACTGCCCGTTCTCCGCTTCGTGTCCAACTCGAAATGTTTATTCAGAAATTTAGTGCTTGCTACAATAAAACGACTACACTACAATATAATTAATAACTTTCGGCCAGAAGATGGTACGGTAATATACGAAAACGAAAACATTTACGACGCCAGCCACCTTTAAGTGAACACTTTAACTAACCGAAACCAGTAATATAACTGTATACAATAGAATCGTAAAAATATATGAGAAAAAGTGATTGGAATTGGGTGGTCTCCATTGAAGTCGGCGTTTAAAACTAACGGTAGTTTACGACTTTACTGTGAAACAATTATTCGTATACCTTTTTTTTAGCTTCACGCTGTATCCCTCATATAGCAGGGTATGCAGAGGCGACCTCATTACCTAGTGTTAAGACACCCCGTTCTACACTTTCCGCCGAATTGAAGTATTGCGTGCTGTGAGCGGAACGCAACGCCGCGCATTGCCTTGTTACCAAACCCAGGAAATGAAAATACTAAACTTTTACATTTCCTGGAGTGGGAATTGAACCCACAACCTGTGTGTTTAATTTATATTTTTTTTATTTTCAGGCATTTATGGGGCATGCAGAGAGAATCTGGTTATAGAGATACAATATTCCGTTCTCCACTCTCCGCCTCTTTATAAAATCTTTAACTAAATGGCAGTATTATATCTTCATAAGAAATGTTTATATCAAGGAGATTTGTCGGTATAATTAGAGACTTTGAGTTTGTGAATATTTAGTTTAAAGTTTTAAGTCAAAAAGGGGTGTTATAAGAAAATTTCAAATTTTAGCAAAACATTGTCAGTAAATTTTATAAAGGTTTGTAATAATTTTTATGAACGTAAAACTAATATTTATTAAAATTCAAAAATTAAAAAAAAATATTATGTTTATTTTGAATTATTACAAAACGTGGTCTGGAAAATACTTGAACATTTGAAACCATATATAAATTCAATCTCTCTCAATATAGAGTTGTCTGGTAACCCAAGTAACGCAAAACGACTATAGGAGTTTTTATAAAAGAACGTAAATTTCTAAGCCATATATACTAAAATTTTATTTATATGTAATGATAACTCCTTTATAGTCAAGGCACTTGGTTATATGACACTCAGTAATCATTGATAAGATAAGATAATATTGATAAAATCCTTTATTAAATTATTTAAAGTTTATTGAATCCATTAAAAGGGCTAGTCATTCTCAATAATAATACATATATTGCTATAAAAATATAAAGAACATGAGTGCTATCATTGTGGCTCAGTAAGACATTGTTTGACTGCAAACATGTAAACATTAGTTATGGGTTCGATCCAAGCATGGGGGAATGAAAATGTTTAAATTAATTCAATTTCTTTACTCAGGTAAGACAAAAAGAGGCGTTAAATTCCACCACACATGACGCAATGGTTTGATTTCAAGGGAAAAGTGAAAAACGGAGTGTCTTAACACTATATTCTTTTTGAATAATATGTTATGCGCTGAAGCTGAAAACAAAGTGTTTAAGTTTTAAATCGATATCTACTATGCAAACTTTGAGCGCAACTCAATCACGTAACTTTGTAGACGATGAAATATTTAAATTTTCATTATAAGAGCTGAGCCTTTATGGTGTAGTTATGAAAATTTAAGTTCCGCCAGTCAGCACGCAATGCCTCAATTCGGGAGAAAGTGGGGGACAGAGTGCCTTAACACCAGGTTTTCAGGTTCCGTCTGCCTACCTTGCTATATACGGGATACAGAGTGAAGCTATGTATGTGTATGTATGTATTTATTTTAATTATTATAAGTCAAAAGTGATAACTTATCCATAACATTATAAAGGATCCATTTTCCTTATAAGCTATAATATAAGATTACTTCATAATCCATCACCCACTGATACCTGAATACAGTTTGCGTGAGACACGATATATTTTGAGAGCTACCGTGAACTATACATCCACAACCAATACGGTTTTTTTAATATAATGATTTTTCTGATCACTACTGACACGTGGTCCGTATCTTTAGTTAGCTTTTTGTATATTTTTCATATTACTTAACTAAGCTTAGGAAATAAGGTAAGGTTATCTATAGGTAAGTAAGTTTGTAAAGTCGCACGTCTGTTACTCTTTCACGCAAATACTACTGAACGATTTTAGCATACAGTAATATAGCTTATACTTCAGAATAACACATAAATATTAGAAAGATTTTGTGTAATTCGATTCTTATATAAGTATGTAATCTATAGGTAAATTTCTTCATTCTTCTTTTTGCAACGTCTAAACATCTAACTAGATGCCATCGCGGCGCAGTAGAACAGGGTGACAGTAATCTCGATTGGTTGTGGCTTCCATTTCCACTCGGGTGAATGATAATATTTAAATTATTTTCAGCATTCTGGTGAGACGTGGCATTGAATTTTGTCACTGTGCACGCAATATTTCGAATTCCCGTGAAAACCATAGAAGACTTATTCTAACGGAGACACTTAGAGTTACCTTGACATAATAAAATTACAAAATGACATATTCTCCTCTATAAATATTGAAATGAATCCACAGTCACCTCATTCAGTCAAGCCTAACGTCCTAACTGCACACGATAGCGTCACTAGTCTGTATAAAGCATTAATTATAATTTACAAACGATGATCGAACCTAACTGTTTCTTTAGACACAACCATCACTCAATGTCTGTACACATCCTAAGTGGGCCAAGAATACGTGTCAATAACTTGTACATTTAACAAAAACAAGAAAATACAAAAGAAATTAGAAAAAAATATACCTCAATTCGGCAGAAAGTGGGGAACAAAAATCTTAAGGAAACGGAGTGTCTTAACCCTAGTTTTTTACGATTCCCTGCTTTACCCTGCTACCAAAAAAAAAAACGTAGCGGAACTCGAACCCGTATCTCTAGGGAACCGTCCAAATTATCTGACCAGTAAGCCGTACGTTCTATCTAACAATACCAAAAGTCCTATACGCTTGTTACTAATTTTTGGTAGCATCTTGATAACATCAACTGAACCACCCAATATGATTACAGTAGTACCCTCAGATTTCACCATTCCCTAATTACTGCCAGATTTCGTGCCAGAAGCGTATAAGCGGTGCTTCTTAGACAGTATACGTGTCATTATCTTCCATTACACGTAGAACTAATGGAGTGGCGTGAAGCTCGTGTGCTCACGCGAATCGGATGAATTAGCTAAAATCAGGCGACGGTGACACGCGATGTGGGGAAAGCAGCACGCATTGTGGACTATTTTATATTTAAGTATTTAAATTTAAACTATAATTGGAAATGTATAGACATGGAACATAGACATGGAAGACCACTAACCCATTGTGTCAATATGGCCGTTCCCATATTGACACAATGGGTTAGTGGTCTTGACTGTTAAAGGCCAATGGGTGAATTCGATTCCTACAAGGTTGTATTTAAAATATATATTTAGATAATTTTAATTTACCGTTCTCAAAAGTAAAAAGCGGCGTTGAATTCAAACGCCACTGAACATGCAATGTGTTGAAAGGAAATTGGAGAACAGAGTGTCTTAAGATTAGGTTCTCTTCACGACCCTGCTATGCCTGAAACGTCACAAAGCTCTTCACTACAAATGAATTGACACTCAAATGAGTTAAGGCTCGATACTTTAAGAATATAGAGTCACAAATTCAGAGATTTTGATTTTTTCAGTTTCCTAAGATTCCTAAGACACACAAGATCTAAATTTCGTGACACCATTTACGTACATACGGTAAAACACATTTTTAATTACCTCACTGAACGTCTAAAGCTCATGTATTCCGACCATAACTACTAACAGAAGGTCGCTACAAGTATTTATATTGCCTTACCTATAACAAGTCTAACCCTGAATAAGAATATCGTTTACAAGTAGACAACAAATTTTTCGGCACGTTCTACAAAGTTTCGTGGAATGGCAAGAGTCTAGCCAAGCGTGAGCTGTATTCGGTCTGACATAAAAAGAGAGTAATAAAATCGGCCAGTCTCGTAACATATCAAAGTTGAATGCTTCCAACCATGACATTTCGTGTGGGAGTTATCGTGACTAGAGCTCCTAAACATGAGTCGCACGAACTGGAACGCCTTTACTGAACTTAGGCATTTTGGATACCTTTGAGGTTAATTTTGGTAGACGACAAGTTTTATTTTTGATTAGAATGTATATACAACAAATAACATGCGAATGTATGTTTTAGAGATATTTACTGTGGAATTTAATATACATAAAATAATCAAAATCAAAGCAATCTTTATTGAAATAGACTATTTGACAGCACTTTCGTTAACATAAAAATGTTAGTATAGAAAACCTACAGGAAACTACCACCGGCTCGGAAGGCGGTTCTGCTGAGAAGGGTCGGCTAGAAATTCAGCAGCGTATCTTTCAAAATTATATTCTACAATAAGTTTATAACTATCATTAGCTGTCCGAGTGAACATCAACAGCATTGAATTCCAGGCATTAATGTCAAAATAGTATTTTTGGATTGGATAATATACGACTCTTCTTAATAACAATATACCTATTTGATTGGTATAAAATTGTACAACTGTTCGGATTGGACGAATGCAAGAGTAAGGAGACAAAGCATATTGGACATATTACCCCGAAAAAAGTTCCAAATTAATGAAAATTTATGTACGGATCTTAATATATTAATTCATAATACATATTCATATTCAGGACTTATTATAAGATAAATAATAAATTGAAAAACAACCTAATTTCGATTATTATAAGTTGTACATTAACACAAGACAGTTATAACAAGTCTTGTTGTTTTTGAGCTTAAAGAACATTTATCATTCATTACCCAGATAATTGACTTCCTAAATCACTGCTACATGATCTTCGTATGTGATCTATAAGACACAAAAAGTTCATAAATTTACTAGCAAAGAAAATGATAAATGGTTATCCTCATTTGGTGTCTTGACATTTGAGTTCGCGTTGACCTAAAACGTGGCCTGTGGTATAAGTAATAAGGCAAGCCATGACATTTCGTGTCGGTACCGTTCCATGCGATGGCGTGATGATACTTCTGTCCTGAATGATTTATTTAAACGATTCTCTGAACATACGGTGTTAATTGCAGCTAGTTCTTGATTCTTGTCTTGATAAGGATAGTATGAAAAGATAATATGAATTTGATGTATTGGGCAATATTTGCAATGTTTATTTTGAGGGACAAATAGAGAAAAAGTCAAAAGTAACTGTATGTGTCTGTTTCTGGCTGATAATATTGTAATATATACATAATAACTAATTGCCAAATGATAAAATCTTAGATTTTAAACATTTTAAATAAAACTATTTTAACAGTATGTCCAGTAGACCTGCACACTGTAGTCCATTGTAAGGTATTTGAAATGTTGGATTTTCTAAAATGTATTTATCAAATTATATATATAGTGATAGTTTCACAAATACAAATAACGTACTGTGGGGATATCACAAATTCTAAATCCACTCTTAAAAAATCTGCAATTTTAATTATTTATTTAAATACTTGACTTCCTGTAAATGTTTTCAATGTCTGCATCTAATTAAAAGCAATTTCGATGTATAAATAGAGAATTAATTCATTGTTTAGTTATTATGAATAATTTGTTGTAGATTAATTATTACCGCAAGCTGCACTAACGGTATTTATTCAAGTATGCATATCACCATCCTGTGTGAGGTCAAAGTTTAATATTAAATTCTAGTTTATGCGTTCCAAAGAGTTGCTGAGCACAGATCATTATTAATAACTCTACTTTTTCAATATGACACATTGACTGATTGACTCACCAAAATTATTTGAGTTACATACATCCAAATAACAGGGACTTTTTTGAAACATATAACAAAATGGTAGAGTTTTTAATAATTGAGCGAATGTTGTAGAAATAGTATTTTTCTTGAGTATTGAAAAATACGTTTTTTAGTAAAAACGTTACGTAGCCCACTTGTATATAATGATTGTAGAATCGAATTTAATTCGGAGGAATGTTTGTTTTCCAAATATTTTCGCTTCCCTGGTCTGCCTAGATTCAGCAGCAGTGCAGAGAGTTCCGTACTTTAGGGATCTCACTATCGTAAGTGATCATTCTTTATATTCTTTTTGCCACCGCAAAATGCATGAAAAGCGCAAAGTGGAGAACGGAGTGTCTCGAAACAGTGTTCTTTTTAGGACTAGGACTATGACAACCCTACAATACGTGGAAGATGCTTGACACGTGCGGAAATACATCTAGATACAGTATATTTTTAAACCAAATGACACATTCATACTCTTATTTGTCGTGACGTCACATGTCATAAGAAATGCTAGCACTAATTAAGTGTAGTACGAGCCAAGGTCGTCTGAATAGTTAACAAGCTTAAATTAAAAGATTAAGAGTCATGTATATTTAGATTCAGTGCATTAAACAGACTATTCGCTGGAACACAGACAGTTTAATTAACATCTGGTTAGTTTTAGTTTTTGTACCTGGCATTATATTTTAGGTAATCGTAGAGTAGCGGGATACCGTGAGATTGGAACTGCGTCTGGTTGTGGGTTCGATACCCACTCGGTAAGACAAAATGCGGCGTTAAGTTTCGTTACTTAAAACGCAATATCTCTGTTCCGGGTGGCAAGCTTAGTTTTTAAGTAAATTCGGTATAATAAATGAGTTTTCTATAAATCTTGCAGAAAACATCTATAAAGTTATATAAGTTAGGTTCTATGTAATATCGAGAAAAAAAATAATAAAAAATTTCCGAAAATAGACCGTGACCATGGCCATAGTGAATGAAATACAAATATAAAAGTAAAATTTAAGACATTTGAATAATCTAATGTATACGTTATATCTAGATATTTTTAATGTTAGGACATAAGACCGAACTCAAGTACATTTTGTCTAACCACTTTCAAACCCACTACCATGGCATCACAGTATATAGTATTAGTCAGACATAACAGTATGTACGTCATAATGGCGCCACGATGGCGTCGGTTTTACATAGAAAATTACATAAATAACATTCTTTTAATTTAATATAAATCTTTTATACGCTGTCATTAGCTTAAGAGGAAAATGACTCAGACCACATTAAAATGGTTGAAACACTAAGAAATAATTATAAACACATAAATATGTACAAAAAATATATTATTTTATCATTTTATGACTAATTTAATTATAAAGAAAGGGACATATTAAAAAAGTACATGAAATGTCGATCATATCTCCAATCAAGGGATTTCAAGTACTACAATTAGCAAGGTGTATTTTACAAAAGGCTTTCTAATTGAACAGATGTTTAGGCAATTTAAGTGACTTTAGAGACCATTATGGCACAGTGGGACAGCGTGTGACTGTAAACGCGACGGTTGTGAGTTAAATCCCACCCGAAAGAATGACTATATTTAAAATATACACATCTTCCTCACTCTAGAAACAAAAAAACTGAAAGTTTGGAGTGTCAAGTCTCGGAGTGTCTTGACACTCTGTTCTCTCTACCTACCCTGTTATGTGGTATAAATCGTAAAGCTAAAAAACACAATTAGCAAGGTGTATTTTTTTGTAATTGAACAGCTGTTTAGGCATTTTAACTGGCTGTACGATTACAATCGCTGTCATTTCTGTATGATAAAGTATTACTTAATAATATATGGCGTTATTGACACCTATCTAATACTACGATTATTACAGGTTTGAAAAGAATAAATGAAGCTCTATTAAAACAATTATGCAGATGGTTTCTTAACATGCTTTTATTGGCTACATCTGTATCTATCTTTAAATAATTGTAAGAAAAACTTGCAGTTCGCTATTTTGCTATCAACTTCTTAGCGTCAGGTTTGCGTGAAAATTTTCACATGTGTCCGGATCTGATGAAAATATAATGTTTTAATAGCATGAACCTGATGTTCTTGCTAAGATCAGTCCTTCTAGTGGTTTTTAAAGTAGTTTTTAAAGTAAAAATAAATAACTAAAATACAATATATATACGCGTTTGGATAATGTCATTTTAAATGTAGAAGTTTAATGCATACTATTGTTATAGTAATAGTGTACATGTAAAAATAAATGTAGCTTTTTAGCATTTTTCTAAAGCAAACAAAGAAAACGCGTCTACAGAGATAGTAATATCAAGATAATCCGTTCTCCACTTTCCGCCTAAATTCGAAGCATCGTGTGTTAAGTTGCGAAACTCAACGCCGCGCTTTGTCCTATTGGAACGGAGAAATAATAATAAATTAAATATGATCACTCTCCCGAGTGAGAGGTGAAAGTATATAAAAACTTGTAAAAAAATTGTTTTCATATAATAATAAAATTCGTTATGTCAGTATGAAATGTGAGATAAACGGAATTACCTATTGGTTTTACCTCTTTGGCGCAACCGATGTAAACGATTTACTCCGCAACGCATTGCAAGATAGAAAATCCCAAAACATTTATTTTAACATCTTAAAATCATCAAAATCATCAAAATGAAATAAGAGAAACATTGTGTGGCAATTACTGAAACAAAAAACTGGCTTGATACTTTTTCCCGCGGAGCAGGACAGTCAGAGAGATCAGATTATAAAGATAGTCTGTTTTACATTTTTCGCCTGAGTTCGAACATAACTTCTTGAGTAGTGAAGAAGAACATTGTGATTTGTGTTGCCAGGTCGGAGAAAAAAAGATTTGATTATATCCTTGAAGGGGAATCGAACCCACAACCATCGCGTTTACAGTTAGACGCTATCCCACTGCGCCACGATGACCTGTACAGCTAGAATATCAATATTATGAGGTAATGGGTATGTCAGAAAAAGAATGAAATAGAGATGAATGCTGTGAAGATACTATCTCTTCATAGAATATGCGGAATTAGATTAGTGGCTTGGCTGACTTGCAGCTTATATCTTTTGCGGATGGCGAACGTTATAGTGACGAAAAACGTGCTCAGGAGATTGGTCGAGATGATGAGTGATGAAAGAATGTTGAGAAAGAAATGTGAAGCAAAGGTTAGTAGCAACAGAGGTAATGAAAGATCTCGGTTAATCTGCAAGAACACAATGTTAATGATACTGGAAGGGAAACTAAAAAACCCTTTGTGGGACATGTATGAAGAGGATGATGACTGTGAACGAGGCGAAATAAGTATGCAGGGACCGTTTGGCACTCTGTTCTCTTTGAGTACTCTACTAGTGATAAAGCGTAAAATTAAAAAAAAAGTAGATAATGAGTTCAAATAACATTATCTTTATCTTACGGCGTGCAAGGCAAAGTTCATTGGGTTTTACTTCCAAAACTTGGAAAACGAAAAAGATCGGAGAAGTTATCTTCGATTACATCATAAATGATAACTAGTGCTTCATTATGTTAAAAAAGTGAACGTATTAATTAATATAAGCTTTCATATTTCCTTGAGTTCAAGACCAAGGTTTAATCCACTGCTAAATATAAAAAAACGCATTTTTATCATAATTTGATCGCTATTTAGGATAGCCTTCTGTGTTACACACCGAGGTTGCATATGTACACGATATATGGGTAGAGGCATGAGGTGTTGCTATCTTTATGTGACATTATGAGATATATGAATACAAGTTCAATTCCGTGACTGATTCAAAATCGAGGCATTTGTGTCATCGACATATGTTTTATTAACTATACTCGTATAGAGGAATATGCAAAATATATATTATTTACATTTAACATTTTAGTTTTTTCGTTTTGAATAGACAGAATGGAATGTGAAAAGAAAGTAATTTAACAACGCCCTGTTTACTTCATATAAGGAACATAATAAAGAGGATATCTACAACTTTATTTTCAGCTTCGCTCTCTTCCCAATTAACCAGTGTGACTGCGTTTTACGTTCAAATTCGAAACATCGCGATATCTGTGGCGGATCTTAACACCGCGCTTTGTCTTATAAAAGCGAGTAAATGAAAATAATTTAAATATAATTATTTTCCGATTGGGGACTGTACCCACAACCGTCGCTTTAACTGTCATATTGCGCAAATACTACTATAATATCCCTAGCGGGATAAGAACCTGTATCCATATCGACCAGACTTATCAACTGCGCCACGACAGCGTCACATATTGTCAAACTATCTACACTTAAGATGGCTGCATACCTAACATAATATAACGTAAGTTAGTCTTCACGTGACTTCCGCGGCGTCACGTTCATACTGACCTCAGTATGATAAGGCGACCCCAGCACAGTGATAGTATAATAAAATAATTTATTTACACATTTCTGCATTACAACACATATACTCATACATGAATTATTAAAAAAACTGTTCAGCAAAAATTTTGTTTTCAAGACAACAACTGTCGTGACGCAGAGGCACAAGCGTGCGACTGTAAACGCGACAGGTTATGGATTCGATTCCCACTCTAGGAAATGTAAACGTTTAGTATTTTGATTTCCTGGGTTTGGTAACAAGGTAAAGGGCGGCGTTGAGTTCAGCCACTCAGCACGCAATGCCTCAATTCGGCGGAAAGTGGAAAACGGAGTGTCTTAATACTAGTTTCTCAGGTATCCTCTGCCTACCCTGCTATATCCGGGATACAGCGTGAAGCTATTTTCAAGAAGCTCAGTGTAAATGGCGAAACACAACGCTGCGCTCTGACTCACTGGAACTAACTCAAAAAAAGAAATTTCAATATAACCATAGCTAGTTACAATTTCAGTTGGAACATAGAGAACAGTGTCTTGACACTAGGTTCTGTCTTAGTATCCTATAAGGAAAAAGTGCATGAAGAAAAATGCAAGCATCAAACTGCCTTTAAATTATAATAATTCCTCCTTAGGGAATGAAACGCACTACCATCGTTTTTCCAGTCAATTACAATTCCATGTAATAACCACGCTATATTTGTATATTATTCATACATACAATTGCAGTGCTAGCTACATGCATACGTAGTGTGTGGAGGTCAAAATAGCGGATTACTGAATAATGCATGAGGCTTCTAATGTACATATATCGAATTATATTGTGAGAACTTATGCTTTATTACTAGCTGACGTTCCTCTCGAGCGAATAAGATGTGTATCTTTATAGTTATTTGTAATTTTTAAATAATTATTATAAAAAATAATATAATAGATTGATGACTGACGACTGATGAGGCGAAAGAAGTGTGTAGAGGGATCTTATCGTTGGCACAGCGCTCTCTCTGAATATCCTGTTAGGGATAATGCGAAAGCTAAGAAACAATTCTGGTTTCCTGTATTTTATTTAAAAATCGAGTCCAAAAAGTAACATCACTCGTATAATGTTTTAATACGGGCGAAAATTAAAGAGAAGCGTGTCACAACTACTGTTAAAACAAAGTTCGTAAACGCAATAAAGTAAAAAATATAAAACCTGTTTAAAAGATACAAACTAGCACCCAAATATAAAATATATATTGCATATAAATAAATGATCGAAAATGCATACTATTTAAGTTTAAGTAAATTCGTTTTTTATACTATTTAAAAAATGAAATATCGGAAAGTGTATGTTTTACTTGTATTTAAAAAAGTGTACTTAAATTTATTTTATCGTTATTCTGATTGTCCTGGCAAGGATCAGACTCATGAAAATATCATACCTGGACAGTTTACAATTTTTTAGACCTCTAAAAAAACAGCTTCACGCTTTTTCTTTCTTAACAGGGTAGTTAAGTGTTAAGACACTCCGTTCTCCATATCCCGACAAATAAAAACATGACAAAACAGTATGCAATATACCTACAAATGTACTCATAAAGCGTGTTAAAAAACTATAGTTATTGCCATTGCCATTTGCAGATAATATGGAACTGCACTTAAAGAAACACGTGTTTCAGGTAATGTATAATGTAAGAACACGAGATGTTGAGACTCGAGTAACATCTCGAGGTAGACAACTAGACACGTGACTAGTTATTTATACTAGAAATAGATAATGTTTATCTATAAATAATGGAGTCTTTAGATAGGTGGGAGATACTATGTTTATGATAGCAAAAAACATGATTATTAGGAAGCCATCGCGGCTCAATGGAAGATTGTTTGACTGTAAACGCGATAGTTTTCAGTTCAGAACATCACTCTTTTTTTACCTTCACGCTGTATCCCGCACATAGAAAGGTAGGCAGAGGGAACCTGAGAACCTAGTGTTAAGACACTCCGTTCCCCACTTTCCGCCGAATTGAGGCATTGCGTGCTGAGTGGCGGAACTCAACGCCGCTCTTTCATCTCTCGAGGTAATATATGTTTTTACTTCCCAGCTATAGAAAGACGAATAACGGCGTTGAATACCGCCACTTAAAACTCAATATTTTAAATTTAGTTGAAAATTATCTTAATAGGTTCTTTCGGCTTGCAGAAAGAACGTTTTTCTTAAGCAGTCAAAATAAAGAACATTCTAGAACGTATACAAAATTTCGGCATATTATTACGTAAATATAAAATGAATTTGGTAGAGCGTGCTATGCATTATTTAAGACGGAGAATATTCAAACATTAGTAGTGGGTTCGATTACTATTTGGTGCTAAATTTATATATACTATAAAAATACAGTTTGACTACCCATCTCAAAAAATGGAACACGGAATGAAATACGTATGTATGTATGTTCTCTAAAGATACATAAAAACAAAAGAAATACAAAAACGAAACCTCCAACAGTATTTAACCATATAATAAAAATATTACACATAATTTTACCATTTAACTCAACCACTATATGAATATGATGTAACGTTAGAAATATGCGAAGATAGCTTTGCTTTAGCGATTTGCACAAGTGATAAAGCGCGTGAAGAAAGTAAACAACGATCACGTTTTCGTTAAATGTAGGACTGTTTATTTTTGTTACATCTTATCAGGAGGTATCCATAACGAACGTTTTTCGTACTGACGAATTATTACGAAACAAATAATTTAATACGCATTTCTTGATAACCACTGTATGGAGAAGAGTCGTTTAGTTAAGAATTTTTTTTATATTTTTTATTTACTCCGTTCCGTTCTCTTTTGACATTTCCGTTCCCCACTTTCCACCAATCAATCAAAAACTTTCCATCAATTGAGGTATTGCGTGCTGAGTGGCGGAACTCAACGCCGCGCTTTGCCTTGTTAGCAGAGCGAGGAAATAAAAATACTATATATTATTTTATATTTTCATTTCCTGGAGTGAGAATCGAACCCCCAACCTGTATCGTTTACAGTCGCACGCTTATGCCTCTGCGCCACGACAGGCCTCGCTTACCGCGCGAATTTGAGCGTTCACGCTAGCCCATTGCGTGTTAAGTAGCGGAATTCAACTATATATATATATATATATATATATATATATATATATATATATATATATATAATAATAATTCCTCCAAGTAGGAATCGATCCCACTACCATTAGCATTTACAGTCAGACGATGTTACACTGCACTATGACGGCCTATTTTAAAGTTAAAATGGGAATATGAACAATTTCAACACAGATAATAGTGGCCATGACTTTTGTCATTGGGGTCGATATTTTGATTTTTTCAACAGAAACAAAGAAATAATAAATCGTAAACGATTTTTGTTTTTAGCTTCACGTTTTATCTCTAGCAGCGTAATTACAAAGAACGGGACGCCAAACACTACGATAATAAATAAATTAAATATAAAAAAAAATCCCAACATTTCCTCCCACAAGAATCGAACCCACAAGCATCTTTAAAAATAGACACGTTCCATCTTACAGTGCGCCATAATGACGTGAACACGTTATTTCAACATTTATTACCCATTAACTCCAACACGCCCCATTCACATGCAATTATTTTTCTCTAAAGGAACTTGAACTTAGATAAATCACTGAAAACATTCTCAGAGTCACGACTCGCGACTTACGATCGCTGAGTTTGTTTATAAATATTTCTATCAGTGACGTGGTTGCCAGTGTAATTAGTTTCGCATGTATGCAGCCGACCTTGGCTGAAAAAAGGTTGTACACGTGTAACCAAGCGACCAAAAAAACTGTAGTCGCAAAACCGACAGTTTCACGATAAAAACTTGATTTCGTCAATTTGACGGCGGAAATCATTTAAAATGGCGATATTTGGCGTCAATCCAATGTATGTATGTATCATATATACTAGTAGTATCCTGCAAGTTCTTTTGCATAAATTATAAAGGAACTAGCTGTACCTTGCGCGCGTTGCTACGCCACCAAAAATAAATTTCAAAGTCATTATTTACAAATATTCAAATCATTTTGAGTAATTTTTACGATTTCGTTAATTTCAAAAAAATTGTGTGCCGCCATCTATCGAAAATTGGTAGTACCCATTCAGAAACCTTCGTGGGTTCATGCATAACAACTTTGCTAAAGATCATCACATGATCAAATGCATGGTTCACAATATGATATGATGATGACTTTATAGAAATAAAGGACATACAGACAAACATTCATTTTTATATATAAAGATTTTAAGAAATTCGGAAAATATAGAAGGGAATTTCGAGAGATCCTGTCTTAATGCTTTGCTACAATCCCCAAGGAGCCTGCATGCCAAATGTCAGCTTTCTACGTCCAAAAGTTTCGTTTGTACGTTGTATGCCACTTAGTAGCGCGTTTTATATACAAGTATAGAGCTTTATTATATTTTGGAGTAAATTTGAATAAGTTTCAATGTGTTTTCTTATAATAGCAGCAACTTACTGTTAGGACGCTCCGATTCACATTTTAACTCATTATTTCAAATACAAGGAAATAATATTTAGACCATAGGTACACATAGGTCATAGTTTGCACCATAGGTAGGAGAACTCGTAAGTTACAGGTGGGGGCAGGGCAGTATCCTCGCCAAGATTAGTGACAAATGGGCTACTCTTTTCTACCTACCTACCTAACTTCACGTTTTATCCCTAGCGGGGTAGTCAGCTCCTCTTTTCTAATTTCTTTTTATTTAAAAACATTGAAGGCCACTGTGCCTCATATATAAAACAAATCTCAATAGTATCTAAAGTGCAACAACATATTCCGTCATCAGAAACTCGCCAAAAAACATAACAATAAGTAATATTACTAAGATAATTTGTTTTAGCGTATGTTGGAATCATAACCACAAGGAACTTACGTAAATGAGTTTTATATATATAAAGTCGTATAAAAGTCGTCAGTCCGTTACAGCTGGAGTATAATACGGTATTCCCGATAATTTGTATCACTGGTACTCCCACGCGTGGCCCCGCGCCAGAGATGGTCGACTCCTTACAATTCTACGCTATAGATATACACATTTTATTTTACATCTTGTACCGAGAGAACCAAGAATTAAGTTACTTCGGTTTCATCTTTCTTCATTTGGAGCCTAACACTTTGTCTTAACAAACTGAAAAGTGAATGATGTTTTAATTTTTGTTTTTTTTTCGGGCAACCGAGCAGAAGGACTATCTGATGGTAAGTAGTTACCTTTACCAATGGACATCTACGCGCAACACCGAGGTGTTGTAAACGCGTTGCAGTCCTAGAGGATACAGATGGAAGGGGAGGACAATGTAGTAGTTCGCTATCGGAACCACCACATTTTGGGGAAAGGATAGATGGGAAAGAGGAAAACCTGGCTTACATGTCATCGAACCGGAACTCATCATTAGATAAAGAGTTACTCATAATCTCAAGGGATCTGAATCAGTGTATCAACTACGCCTTTCCCATGTTTCATAAGTAACATACTTGTATAAATATATACCTTTTAGAAAACATACCTAAAAAAGGAAAGACTTATTAATAGATGACAGTTTTTTTTTCAATTAGAACTTCAGCTCAATTTCACTTTAAATTCAGTAAAATCAATTTATAGGAAAAGCAAGCGCTATTTCGATAGTTCTGAGAAGAGTCCTCTGTATAAATTAATATGTCAATAATATTGATATGCCAATTACAGTTATATAATTAAACCGTTCAATTCCACCACTGTGCTTCATAGACTTTTGACATCCGATATGAAGTGTTTATTAAATAGAGCGTTTGACTTTAATAAACTTGAACTTTAGGAAAGGATTTAAAATATGAAAAACTAGTTAACTTTTTTTTTTTTTGTGAAAAAATGCAAGATTTATGATGTAACAGTATAGAGCTTCTGTCTCAAATCATTTTTATATATTTCGCTACAAAAAAAAATTATAAGTACTTTTTTCCATAATTTAGCAAATCATATAATGGGAAGAATGTCGTCATTTGATTAACTAAATTGATAATTATTTTTCAAATATAAATGAAACAAGGAAGAGCCACAAAGGGAGCATATCTGAACATAAACGTTTAGCCGATTTTCATTTCATAACAGTTAAACATGCGATGATGGAGCGGCCGCTGACGTCACTTGGCATGGATGGCGCTTTGGCGGTTGTTAATCGAAACTCGAAAGCAGCAAAAAATATCGCGCTATTAGTGACTCAACTTAAAATTGTTTACAGTTACGAATCGTTGTAATAGAGTTGTTGTCATTTTAAATAACTTCTAACCTTTCTAGTATAAAACTAGAAAGGTATATTAAATAATTAAATAAAATGTACATGGAAAGAACTTTGGTTAATTATCTAGATATCTTCATACTCTTGTAAGCATAGCAAGGTAGAAAGAACATAGTGTAGAGGCACTCCGTTCTCTGCTTTTGTGTTGAGTGGCCAAACTCAACCTTGTGCTTTGTTTTATCAGAATGGGAAAATGGAAACAAATGGGAATCGAACCCATGAATCGCGTTTACAGTCAGAGAGTATCCCACTGCGCCGCAATAGCTATAATATTTTTATAGAAGATTCAAAATAATCAATCTGTACATTTCTTACATTGAGTGAACTTTGCTCAATTATCTTAAAAAATAATAATTTAATATGAAAAAGACTAAAAAGTTTCTAACAATCATATTTAAATGTTGTTGTTACGTTGTAAACGGAGCTCGATTGAGTGTAGAAAGCTAGAACGTGTTATAAGAGCGGATGCAAGTTCAAGGCCGTGAAAAGATCTTGAAATAACATTGTGCCTTGAACATAAATTAAGATGGATTTTTTATCTATCTATATATATAAAACTCTTCCGTTACCGAGTGACTGACAGATAACGTACAAGCGAAACAACTGCGCGTAAAAAATTGAAATTTGGCATGTAGGTTATTTGACGAGTAAAGAGTGCAGTAAGATTTCTCAAAATTCCCACGGGAACGGGAAAACATAGATTTTACGTGTAATAGTCCATCAAGCGATTTTACGGCCTACAACATTTATAATATGATACTTATAGTGTAAAAATTGAAAGTAGTTTCATATTTTTACCTGAATTAGGTCATATAGCAGGCAAAGGGAACCAGAGCATCTAGTGTTAAGACACTCTTTTCTCTTTTATCATTTCCGTTCCCCACTTTCCGCAATTGAGACATTGCGTGCTGAGTGGCGGAACTCAATACCGCCTGAAATAGGTATTTTATAGTAGGTAAAGATTAAGCGTATGACTGGGAACGAATGGTTGTGGGATCGATTACCATTCGGGGGAATGATCCTCTTTATATTATTTTAATTTTTTTGCGAAACAGCGCGGCGTAGAGTTCCGTCACTTTAGTCACGTAAAAGTGGAGAACGGAGTATCTTGACACTAGGTTTTCTCTTACTACGTAAAGCTGAAATAAAAGAAAAAGAACATAAATATATGAAGATAGATCGGTATTTAACGGCAATTAGTTTATACTTTATACGTTACTAATATGTTAACCATAAAAAACATAATTAAGAATTATTGATATTTATTTCTTTTTTCTTACACGAGGAATGTTCCATGTAATTTAGTATCGTTCAACCGATACATTCAAACAATATATAATAAAATTGTATTCAGCGATTTTTACATATTTTATAAGTAACTGTTTTAACCGGATTAATTTCGCGTGTATTTTTTTTTATTGACTCTACCTGTCACCACAGACTACTGTAAAGTATTCGAAACATCGGGCTTTTCTTAAATACTAGTGTCCCTGTTGACGCGTTAACAACGCGTTGTCTTTAGCAATGTGTGTATGTGTTTGCACTCCTTCTCTATATGAGTTATAAGTGTGCCAAATATCATGCTCCTCCGTCCTCGTAATTTTCGTAAAAAGGGGTACAAACTTTTTGCTTCACGTATTTATATTAATGTATTTTTTATGCATTGTTTTTAGATAATATAATCATTGTGCACTCCTTCGCTATATAAACTATAAGTGTGCCAAGTTTCATGCTCCTCCGTCCGCGTAATTTTCGTTAAAAGGGATCCAAAGTTTTTCCTTCACGTATTTATATATAGATTTAGAATATCTCTAAATATAGGCGAATAAAATGGGTAAAATAATTTCATTTAAAATGAACTATAATTAAGAAAGAATATACAGAAAGAATTCATTACATTTTTATATGTAATAAGTATGTGGAACTATTGCTGTAATTTGCTTTATTACCTTAAGATGCTTCATGTCGAAGCCGTGGGAACACCAAACCTCTACATAATAATCGTTAAAATAAAATTTATAATAACATATAGTAAGTTGAACACAAAGGACATTAATTAAAATTAGTAATATAGTATATTTCTGAAAAAAACTGACGACGGAATGACTGAAGACTGATTTCCATTGTCTTTTTTCCAAATGGTGCGAGATACGCTTGTTTTTTTCAACAATTCCAGTTTTATTCGGCTTTAGTACGATAGGCAAAGAGACCCTAATGTCAATGTAAACGCGACAGGTTGTGGGTTCGATTTCCACTTCAGGAAATGGATCTTTTCATTTCCTGGGTTTGGTAGCAAGGCAAAGCGCGGTGTTGAGTTCCGCCACTCAGCATGCAATGTCTCAATTCGGCGGAAAGTGGGGAACGGAGTGTCTTAACACTAGGTTCCCTCTGCCTACCCTGTTATATGCGGGATACAGCGTGAAGCTATGTATGTATGTATGTGTACACTAATGTCAAGACACTCCGTCCTTCATTTACTGTCTGAAATCGAGACATTGCGTGTTTAAACGCTCAACAGCTCGTTTCCTGTAACCAGAACGGAGAAATAAAAATGATTTAAATACCATTCCCTCACAATCGATATCGCGTATTTACATTGTTTCACTACGCCACGATGGCCTTAACGCTTGAAAACAAAAAAGCAATATAATAATAACCTACATACTACACGATTATATATAATTAAGGTATCTGTTAAATAATTTTGAAAGTATAATAAGTTTTTATCACATACGTAACACGTCTGAACGTACGAGTATTACAACAGGTTTGCAGTAATATAGATAAACTACTTGTTGTTACAAGGACTAAGTGATTATTAATTTATATTGTAATTTAAAAGTTTAAGTTATTTTAATTTTTCAAGGCAGCACCTTGACAATTGCGATAATTGTCTCCAATTTCTACATGTTTTTTAATAACACACAAAATATTTTGCTGATTTAACTTCCGAGTTATTGATACAATAATGAGGATTTTAATAAAAAAAAAACAATTATTACGATTACCTCAAAAACTTCTCAGATATTATAAATAAATTTAAATTGTATCAGCATATAGCTATAAAAAAAAAGGATAATGAAAATTGGTTCACCCGGTAAAAAGTTAACAATGAAATTGATAAAATTCTCTTTTTCTAAATCGGGCAAAAATAAACTACTTACATTAAGAATACCCATTTCTTGTTGAATCAGTTGTCAACGTATCTTTTGTTACTGTATAATAAGCCCTATTCGTTCCTAATAAACTTTATTTCATTTTATTTTAATTAATGTATGAAGTTTATTAAAATATATATTTTATTACTAGAATATATATATTTTATTTTGAATGTAGTGATGCTAATCTGCCGAGAATTTAAAGGCATAGCTTCTCTAAGGATGGATGGATTTTCAATGTAAAAAATTATAAATTGATCTAGATGAAACAATACAGTACAAGTAATATAGCTTATACATAAAAATAACACATAAGTTACAATATATAAAAATATTGTGTAACCACAATATAACGTTAAGTATCAAGTTTTAAATAAAGATAACAAATGAAGTGTTTATTAATTATTCTATTTATTAAAAGATTAAAAAAGTGGTAAACAAAAACATAATAAATATATTTAATTATCATCTTATGCATTCATTACTTAACGGTAAGCATGATAATTGTTTGTAAAATAAATCATGTACACTGTAGGGTATACAGTACCTACAATTAGGGTTACCAACTTTACTTCGGCGAGATACTATATTTTAAAATAAGATATATAAACCTAGTACATTGGAAACAGGTATAATATACCAGATTTTACTAATTATCATACTAAAGCCAAATTACTTGCTATCTTTTTAGTAACCTATCTGTTAATCTGATGTAAAAGTTACATTTCTATAAAGTTTCGTTTAGATCCATTGAGTAGTTTTTGTGTGATGGAATAACAAACATTCATCTACAAAAACTTTCTAATTCGTAAAATTATTACAGTTTTTGGTACATTATAACAAATAAATGTGGATGTATTTATAACATATCAATCACACGCATCATTCAAAACTTTTACACTAGACAGGCCCTTCTTTGCTATAAATAATTTAATCTTTTTCTTCTTATTCATATCACTCTTGACAGAGTGGTCGTGATCAACATGTTGTTCGGGGGGCAGTTGTAGCTCACCGTACGATGTCGCGCCAATTTTCTCTATTGAAAGTCATACTGGTGCACTCGTGTAAAGGCCTACCTACTAGCGACTTCATTTGGTGACTCCAGCGCATTGGGGTTCTCACGCGTGGTCTAGTGCCTTCTACCCTGCCTAGTATAACAAAGCGTAGCATTTGTAATGTTGTTTCTAATAATTTAATGTATTGCTGATACATTATTATAAAAAATATACGTTTCCTGCATTTCTTCTCTTTCACATGATATTTTTTGAGATGATTGAGACTCATAGATTTTCCTTCACGTACCATTATTATAATACTTATTATAACACGGTTGGCAACCCTACCAACAACATATAGGTAGATTGACGTCAATACGTTATTTCTGCACTTCAATAATATAAATGGCATGTATTTCCTTTTTATTTATATACGAGTATGTATTTATAATATCACTTCCGATACGAACAAAAAAGTGACTGGTTGTATAATTTGTTTTGACGCTGTCGTGCAATTTGGACCGATTTAACCAGTTTGGTTATATTAAACATATTGTAAAGTTGTCCATTTTATAATTACTAGTAGTCTCAATGACGTGTAAAATATACGATACCTTAGCAACCTATATGTCAATTTATTAAAAAGTATATATCAAATATATAGTAGTGAGTAATATTTATTTTGTTAATTTAATGTATTTCTGACACATAACTATAAAAATGTTGATTTTATGCACTATGTATGCCAATTTTCATACTCCTCCGTCCGCAGTTTTCATAAAAAGGACCCAAATCTTTTCCTATACTTATTATTTTATTGATTGATTTGATTGTGCCCGCTTTTATCTGTAGATCCTTTCAGTTAGGTTGCCTGGAAGAGATCACTTTTGGTGATAAGGCCGCCTTTGTGCATTTGTTGTATTATTTAAGATTTTTTTCTTTATGTATAATTTCAAGTGTGCAATAAAGTTTTTCTATCTATCTATCTATCTATCTATTTTAGTTTAATGACGATTATTTGCAGCTTCTCACTATTCCCTGCACAGTAAAATAGGTAGAGAGCACCTAGCAACAAGAAGTTTAAACGTCACTAAGTCAATAAGTATTTTACACAACGTCGATATTCCGCGAATTCATATTTCAAGAACAATTTCGATGAAACCATAAATCCAAAGCCTAAAAATTACACTGCCAACATTTTTGCGTACAAGCAATAACCACACAAAAAATTCTCAGAATTGGTATCTAAAAACTTCATTCTAAATATTTTACTGTAACTGAAACATCTCTATATATAATAGTGACGTAATCTTGCCTGAAATTTATATGTATTTGATTCTTGTGAGTCATAAAAACCACTCGTAGGAAGATTTAAAATATAGTAAAGTAAATTATTTTTTTCAGGAAAAAAATAATTTAAAGTACATACATATTTCTCCATTAAATAAGACTTTAACAAAAAAGGCAGAAAGTGGAGAAAGAAGCGAGTTTTCACCCTTTTTCTCGCTTTCCTTCTAAATTCAAGACATGGCGTGTTTAGCGCAACTTAACGCCACGCTTTATAAGTTAAAATAAAAAACATAACGCCTGTTGGGTGCAGAGGCACAAGCGTGCGACTGTAAAAGCGACAGGTTGTGGGTTCGATTCCCATTCCAGAAAGTGGAATTTTTATATATGGGTTTGGTAACAAGGCAAAGCGCGGCGTTGAGTTCCGCCACTCAACGCGCAATGCCTCAATTCGGCGGAAAGTGGGAAACGGAGTGTCTTAACACTAGGTCTATATGGGGGATATGCGGGATACAGCGTGAAGCTGTGTGTATGTAAAAAATATATATAAAAAAAAAAATAGCAATATATACTGTAGAAAATCATAAAAATCATCTTAAATTAGATCGCAAGATATAATTAGACGTATCTAAAAATCGAGTGACAAATAAAACATTGGTAAAAGGATCCTCGCACGTGTTTCGCGCTGACGTCACAGCCTCGCTCACTGCCAAGGCCTCTACGTAAATACGATCGATTGGACCCGCATGTATTTGATAGGTTTCACGTTTTTGTGACCACGCTACTAGTTCACTTTATTTATTATTTAATGCTGACATTTCAGTAGATAGTACGACCTTGACATTTTAGTAGGACTATAGACTAGTATATAGTTTATATTTTTTTTTCTTAACATCACGCTGTAACCCGCATATAGCAGTGTAGGCAGAGGGAACCAGAGAACCTAGTGTTAAGACTCTCCATTCTCTTTCAACAATTCCGTTCCCCACTTTCCGCCTTGAGGTATTGCGCGCTGAGTGGTGGAACTCAACGCCGCACTTTGCCTTGTTACCAAACCCGAGAAATGAAAATACTAAATTTTACAGTTCCTGGAGTGGGAATCGAACCCACAACCTGTCGCGTTTACAGTAGCACGCTTATGCGCAAAGCGCATAAGCGAAACGAAATCGAAAAGCGAAGCGAAGTTAAAAAAAAAGAAAAGACATATAAGAGTAATAATAAGAGTGTATATTTAACATATAAACGTTGCTCCGCGAAAGCGAACCTAGAACCCTCTTACAGAAGACAAGTCCCGATTGCATCATACGTTATCTCATAATTCACAATACAATCAACAATCTTATTTAATGTGTATAAATTGCGCCAATTGAATGTCAATTGGTTGCCGTATCTCACGTGGACTTATGGGGGCATAAAGGAACTTGTACATACGAGTATATGAGACAGATTATGTACTCGTATTTCTAGTTAAGGAGGTGGCTGCATTTATTCAAATTTCCTCACAATGTTTTTTTTAGGTATAAAGAACGATATACAGGGAGAAAAAAAGTATTTCGAAGAAAAAAGCTTTTTGAAAACGTTACTGTAAGTCTTTATTTTTCTTCTTTTGTCAGCCTTACGCTAAATCTTTTCCCCGGTGTCCTGGTGGACAGAATAAATTGTGTTAAGACACTCAGTTTTCCCCTTTCTATCCGAATTCGAAACACTGCGTATTAAACAGCGGAACTGGTTGATATATTTAAAATTACATTTAATTTCCCGATTTGGAAAATGAGAACGCGGCATAAGGTTCCGCCGTACAAATTTGCTACAATTTTTCTGTAATGGCTTTAAGGTGGTGTGAAAGATACTGCGTTAAAACATTATATTTTCTTTGCTTATTTGCAAAATGTGGGACATTTGTGAGGATCAAAACTGTTTACATGCCTTTTTTGCCTTCACCCTATTGATTTCAATGGCAGTCTATACTATAGTGCTTATAAGTGTTTCTTTAAAATTCAAATTTTATGTCTACCAATTTTTTAATATGTTTTTAATAAAAAGTATTCTATGCTTTTTAATACCTCTAAGAATATGTATATAAAGTTTCACAATAATCAGTTGAATAGTTTTAGTGTGAAAGCGTAACAAACAAACATACATTCACATTTATAATATTAAGTAGGGATGTTTATTGTTTAGATACTCGTATGATTTACTCTCAGGCTATCAGCATCACAGACAGCGCGGTACCACGCGGCCGGCTCGTGATATGTGACGTGTACGGTTTGCAGCACCATCTTATGTTTACTGTAGAGCTGATTTAAGTTTATATATGCGCTATTATTTCTTGCTTGTTCAATGTTGATATGACGGTAGTTGTTCTTTTAGTTTTAGTACCTACTTTGAATGATTTCTTTTAGATGTAAATATATGAATTTTAATGTTCGTTAAATCATCTTCCTTTGCTGTTTAAAATTTGTAACGTGATTAGATCCGATAGCAATACAATATTTTTATAGGATGAACCTGACGTCGATACCAGAACAAGATTATAGTTCCAAGAGTGCATTTTTTTTTTTTTTAAACTATTTTGTTATAATATAATATAATATTACATAAGGAGTACAGGTATTCTTTTTCTATAATTCAGGCATTGCATGTGACGGCAGATGCGGACAAAGGGGTTTAGTCGCTCCCTCCGTTCTCTCCTCTTCAGCATTATGACAGTAACGTATTAACAAGACCAGTAATATAATATTGTACAAATATAACTATTACCCCAAATGGGAAATGAACACCTGAATACTCCCTGTCAGTCATCTGCACTATAGTAGCGCTAACATTAACTAAAGTATTTCAATAAAAATTGACAAGTGCGTTCTTGAAATTATGCAAGCAGCAAAATTATCGTAGATTACTAATGTATGGGACGAAGGACTTTAGGATCCGGGCAGAAATTACTATTCTGCAAATGGTATGAGGAAATAACCATGGAATAAATTACTAAGAATTAAGGACTTTTTTGGAGGGCAAGCTTTAAAACTAGTTCTAGTTTTGTTTTTAATTTAACTAATAAATACTACCTTTAGATTGATATAACAACACAACCTTTAGATTGATTTATTTATTTAGTTATTTTTCTTTTCTGTCTTGGTTTTGCACCGCTTTTCTCTGTAGATCCCTTCAAGTAGGTTGCTTGAAAGACTTTTAGTGATACGGCCGCCTTTGTGCATTTATTATATCATTTTAATTTTTCTTTAATGTGCCATTTCAAGTGTGCAGCAAAGACTTTATCTATCTATCTAACCTCTTTTGCTTAGGTGTACCAAACCCAATATTTATTATTAACTTATATTTAGTATTTTCATTTCCTCGCTATGGTAACAAGGCAAAGCGCGGCGTTGGGTTCCGCCACTCTCAGCACGCAATGCCTCATTTCGGCAGAAAGTTGGAAACGGAAATCTTAAGTAAACGGAGTGTGTTAACACTTGGTCCTCTGGTTGCCTCTACCCTGCTATATGCGGGATCCAGCGTGAAGTTAAAGAAAATCACAATTAATGTTTACCACAATCACGTACATTACAAAAATTGTAGTTACTCCATTAAATGATTTCTTACATAAAAACAAAAAAGGCATAACCATAAAACATACCATAAAAAACAATACTAAGCCTTACTAAACAATAGTGTACGTTAGAACGTGATCGAGAATAGTATTGGGGAGGTCATCACACTAGTGACATAAGGTATGACGCACGAACACCGTGGCGGTGTCACTTAATCCTAAATTGACGTAATTTGTCAACTGCATGATTGATAGCTTCCTTATTGGAGTTACGATTTAGTTATATTTGATTTTAGTGAGAGTAAAAATATTATTATATTTTTCTTTTAGCATCTCGCGTAGTAGATTTTGATTTCAACTCAGTTCTGAGCTTTTCGCCTGAATTTGAGATATTACGCGCTGAGTGGCGGAACTCAACACCGCGCTTTGTCTTACCAGGAAATGTAAAATTTAGTATTTTCATTTCCTGGGTTTGGTAACAAGGCAAAGCGCGGCGTTGAGTTCCGCCACTCAACACACAATGCCTCAATTTGGCGGAAAGTGGGGAACTGAAATGTTAAAAGAGAACGGAGTGTCTAAACACTAAGTTCTCTGGTTCCCTCTGCCTATCCCGCTATATGCGGGATACAGCGTGAAGTTAAAAAAAAAATATTCCCCCAAGTGCCGATGGTATTTGAATTCCCAACCATCGACTTCACTATCTCCTAACTATAAATCGTGCCTCCTTCTCTTGAGCATTGTGTAATGATCTACACTAAGCTATTAGCTCACAATACGTTATAAAGCAATCAAGCTAACTTACAATATTATTACATTACATTACTTATATAAAAAAATGTAATATATCGTCTTAATGATTTGCCATCAATGTACGTATCGTATTATAACGTGGTCTCGCGTAACTAATGTGATGGATCGCCTCTTTGTTTCGTCTAACGATAGTATGAGAATTGTATTAAAATAATTTTAATATGTTTGAATTTGTAATTAAGGTAAATTGTTATGCCATCATAACGGAATGGCGATATATGTACCTACCAGTGGCGAGGGGCGAAAATTTCAGTTAGACAAGCCGGTATTTTTTAGGGAAGCCGATATATTAACGGAGAGTGGTATACCACTTTAGGATGTCAAGGTATTTAGTAATTTCACTATGGAATTTTGGCGATGACTTTTTTTTTAGGTCTAAAAGATGTCAGAGCTTGTTTCTTTGCATTTTACTGGCGTCCATTTTTTAGCTCACATACCTTGTTAGACTTTGTTTTGGGGCTCCACATTTTACTGGCGAGCTTTTCTATTTAGGTCTCATATTTGTACTTTGAAAAGGCAAGCCGGTGGAAATCGAGTTGTATGGACGCCTCGCCACTGGTACCTACTACGAGTTAATAAGTAGATATTTATTCCGATGTACCCATCCATTCCCAAAACCTTACCAATACCTTAATAACCTTACAATTAATTACCTTAATAATAATAATTTATGGATATATTAAATAATAAAAATTTCTTATAAATTTTTTACTCAAGCACAATAGTCCATTAGTAGCTTTCTGAAAGAGTTACAAGCATCGATGTATTTTCACTAACATTTATAATTATTACTTGTGCTTAGGCACGTCATGAACAAGCTACACAAAATATTTAGGAATGTTGCATTATTTTGATGTATGTATAAGTTATGTTACTTGAACGCCTGTCGTGGCGCAGAGGCACAAGTGTGCGACTGTAAACACGACAGGTTGTGGGTTCGATTCCCACACCAGGAAATGTTAGTATTTTCATTTCCTGGGTTTGGTAACAAGGCAAAGCGCGGCGTTGAGTTCCGTCACTCAACTCGCAATACCTCAATTTGGCGGAAAGTGGGGAACGGAATTGTTGTAAGAGAAAGGAGTGTCTTAACACTAGGTTCTCAGGTTCCCAGGTTTTCTCAGGTTCAGGTTTAAAAAAATAAAAATAAAAAAAATTTTACTTTATAGCTTCACCTAGATCTGTTTTACAGTTCTTGTCTTCACAAGCTTTCGCATTTATAGTATTAACAGGATCATTGAACTAATTTGCCGGTCATAGGTTCAATTCAAGAACATAATGTCTCTAGACGAAAAGAATACAGCAAAAGGTCTAGAAATATTAAATTAAAAAATTGTATATATATCTTATTTTCCGCTTCTTATTTTTGCAGAGAAAACCAACGTTTCTGGTCACCTTAACCTTCACCTCCATAAAACACTTTACGTAAGATTTAATGCAACTTTGAAAGTTCTCGCGAATTGTTTATACATTCAGTGCCAAGCGTTACATTTCAATTTGACATTATAATTTAAGAAAAACGTGACTCTAAACACAGGTTCGACTAAAAATTCATATCAGGCAGTCATAACCTGATATCTTTTCGAAATGATATAAATATTGTCACTTTTTGATACAGGTTTCTTACTTTATTATACGACAGGCTTCTTAGGGAGGATTGCTTGAAAAAGCTATTGAAAAAAACGGAATTTTACGTTTTATAGTCGAAACTACGGAAGATGGCAGGTCTATCCAATAAAAAATCGTTGCGGGCTATAGTTTACTGGCTACATAAATAAAATATAGTTGTAAACACTCCTTTTTTGCCATTTGCCACCAGACTCCACAATTAATTTAACCAGATCAAGGAATTATATCTATATTATATGGAAATATATCAATTATTGAAATAAAAACAATAACTTTAGTTAAATTTGTATTGAAAAATAGTATATTATCATCGTCAATGTAGTTAGGGCCCACTCAAAACACTTAAGAGTCAAAAACCACACACGCACCGCGAATTGGTAATATATTACCAATTACCAAATTAAAACAAAAACATATAAACAATAAATTTACAAACCTTATTTAATATTTTACATACATTTACTTACATTACCAATTTTTTGCATACATATATGAAAATCTCAGCGACTTTTTATCACAAGCACGTACAACGTACGTTTCCATAATAATCTAAGACACATTAAAAATAGATAAGCTCACGTTATTACGGAATTAAAAGCTTTTTTCTAATCTGTCCTCAATATACGTCATTTGATATAAATCATCGATGACATTGGCTTGTGTTGCCGCTCGGCTTTTTTATCTGCTCAATTATAGATAGTATGTGGAAGCCTTCCGTATGTAGTTCCTGTTATTTTTAGATGCGTGGATGATAATCGCCATCATGACGCAGTTGTGAAGTGACTGTTGACGTTGATGGTTTTAAAGTCGATTCCCAGTTGAAGGATATAATTATACATATATATAACTCTTTCTTCTTTGAAGTCATAGTGACGTAATGGGACAGCGTGTGACTGTAAACGCCATAACTTGCACCACTCAGCACGCAATGCCTAGGTGTACTAGGTTCCCTCTGCCTACCCTGTTATATGCGGGATACAGCGTGAATGTTTGTATGTATGTATTTCTATTTGCCTACTCTGCTATGGGGTAAAGCGTGAAAATGGTATATGTTATATAAAACTCTTTCTATACTCACTGAGTGAATGACAGACAATGTACAGCCGAAACTACTAAGCGTAGAAAGATGAAATTTGGCATGTCGGTTCCTTAAACATAAAGTCTACAAAGATGAATTTGTGGGTACAAACTAATTAAAAATAATTGGATTCTGTCAGCCAACACGTTGTATCTCTAAAATAGAAGGAATTTAAAGAACAGACACTTATTACTAGGTTGAGGTATGACGAACGAGACGTGTAAAAATAAAAAAAGAACTATTATAATAGCTCAGTCTGAATATTTCTGCAAGTGAGTGCAGTAATCCCTCTCGTAGCAGTAATTACCTATGAATCAAATTTGTATATGCAACTTTTAGCTTTATACTTTTCTTTATGTTGGAGAGAGATAGACAGAGAGAATCAACCTAGTGTTAAAACACTCTGTTCTCCACTAACTATGCATATGCAACTAACAGCATATACATAGTACTATTACGACTGTACTATATAAATATAAATTGGTGCACACGACACGTACATTAAAAAGAGTGGACCGTTTGCCCCAAACGTGATCTATGAGTCCTTCGTTCTATTTTTAACTGACTTTAAAAAAGGAAGATATTTTTAATTCGATTTTTTGTAATGTGTGTTACCGCATAACGTTTTCCTGGTGGTATCTGATATGTTTTCATTTAAATTTAGTTGAGAGCGGATAAGTACTTTTCGAGTTATTTGCAATAATTTTGCTTTTACTATATTTTACTCATAGTCGGTTTTCTATTTTATTAAAGCTTTGATTACCTTTAAGCAATTTCAATATCTTCACAATTTCACAAATTTTACTAATAATTTTAAAACATTATAAGATAATACAAGATGAACCCATCATAAATATAAGAATAGTGGGACAAACTGTAAATTGTAAACTGGCAATGGCCAGTTGTAACAGAAAAGTAACTTTACAAAAATCCTTTATAGTTTTACTCATTTTTATTATTATTACAAACTCATTGTAATTATTACAAAGAAGACAATATACATAAATTTGGGCAGATCTCGAAAGCGATAACGAATAAAGGGTGCTATAAAAAAACGGGAAAGTAAAAGTATTTGTAAAACGGGTCGTTTGTAACTGGTTCATATACCGTTATCCTGCACTTACAAATATGCGATAAATATTTGTGTTGATACTAATGTATTATAGAATGTCTGTCCTCTTTGCCTTTCTCTTCTTTCTTTGTACTTTGAAAAATAATGACTTGAGCGAAAATTAACAAATAATTATCCAGTGATATATTATTAAATTATATTTTAGTATAGAGTTATATATGAGGTCATCGTGGCGCAGTGGAACAAGTTTGACTACAAACCTGATGGTTGTTGCTTCGATTCCAACTTATAAAGTTGACGCCACAGGAGTTACTATAGCGAAACTAAACAGTTCAATAGTGTCATTTGTTATAGTAACCGAATTGAAAAATGGAGCAGATTCTGAATTCGACAGTATTGTTTTATTTGTGAGTTAACGCTCGAATTTTTACTGGGCGAATGAATTTTGATGACGCTTCTTTTATATGATAGCTAGTACTTCTGATATAGCCCCATTGAAATTAAGTACCTTTTTACCTTTTAAATTAAAACAGTATATAGTGGATAGTAAAGTTAAATAAAATACAACTAACTTTACTATGGTTGAAGCGGACACTCAGGCTGTAAAGTTTTCTAACAAAAAACATATTGTTTACTATTTTTTGTAACATTTATCTTAAGCATAAACCCTTAAAAGCTTTGTTTAAAATTATACCAAAGACAATCTCGTCCCAATCTGTTGTCTAAATCTAAGGAAACGGAGAAAGTGATCATAAAGTATTCTTTTTTTTAAATTTTTTTTTCTAATATATTTGAAAGGTGCGATAAGTTTTTATTTGTAACAATAACTGTCTATACTTTAGTTCTTTGACTATTGTTTGCTTTTACTCATTGGAACCAATTGTAATGTGAATAAGTGTTATTTTTTTTCAAGTGATTTTCTTTAGATTCTTTTATTTTTAATCTGTACACCTAGTATTAGGACACTCAGTTCTCTTCCCTATTTTCCGCTGAATTGTGAAGTAGAGTTTCCGCTGAATTGTGAGCACAACCCGCGAACTGAATTTTTATTTGATTTTATAGTTATTTAGAACTTATGAGTAAGGATAGATACAAAAGCAAAAGTATTAAATAATTGAGATAGACACATATTTAGGCAGTTTTGGCAGTTCATTAACAAGACGCCCAAGAAGTACACGAGAGATGTAAGATTGATTTTTGTATCATTGACGAAAGATCTCAGCCTTTCTAGAAAAACGCAATTAGTTGATTAGTATTTCTCAAGTGCATGAATATCGTAAAAAAAAAAACGAATAGTATTTCTGTAGCGCCAATTACTCTTAATTATATTATGTATATTTTTATTGCTATAAGTTTTTTCTTTTACAATTAGGTACAGTACGACTGGTTACACTTGGCTTCCAAATCAACGTGAATTCCTTATGTTCGTTAAGTCTTACTTAAAAGCATATCTATATCTTCCCTACTAAATAATAAAAGTATATTAAAAAATGCAAACAGATAACAAAAATACGTCCGTACCATTAAATCGAAAATTGAGTCATTACCTAGGTCTAATTTATATCTGTAAATTCTAATAACATAAGAATATTATGTTGGTTCTATACTCTTTTTAATTTTCTTTATAAACAAAAACCGCATATTCACTTATCAACCTATTCACGCCCATTACGAATATTTCGCCTCTAATTTATGCTGAAATAATCCCTGAAACTCAGTTATCTATTCAAGCGGTATCGGTAGTGTAAAACCATAAATCCATTAAAGGTAATTTGGTAAGCGTACCGCGTGCTCGATGTAGGCAGGCATCATCAGTATGCAGCGCGGGCCACAGCCAGCACGTAGCCGCTCTACGTCATGACTGTACCAAGGTAGTTACAGGGAGGGACTTACTAGCCAATTTATTTTACTTAAATCTATAAATTAATACGTGAAACAAAAACTTTGTATTCCTTTTTACATGAAATGAGGAGCATGAAACTTTGCACTCTTATAGTTTATATGGCCAAGGCGTGCAGAATGATCTATTTAAAATAATACATAAAAAATACATAAAATTTATAAAATAAATGTAAACACATACTACCATTGTTTGACATCCATGTTTATATAAAGTTACATATACATACGTTGCTAGTGAAAAGACACTCCGATATCCATTGTCCGCCCGAATTCGAAACATTGCATGTTAAGTGGTGGAACTCAACGCTACACTTTGCTTACCAGGAGGGAGAAATTAAATAGTTTGAATATCCTCTGTTTGAGAATTAAACCAACAAACAGTCTATTTACAGTTACACTTCATTCCATCGCACCATGGTGACGTCTAAAATATTAAAAAAAATAACTAATAAGAAGAAATATATTATTTACCATATACATATATATCATTTTAAAATAGCTTTTACGCACCTATTTTTACTTCCTATATAAAGAAGGTTGGTTGGTAGAGAATGCTAGTTAGCGTTAAGCCCGCCTTTTGTACATTTTTATTTTAATTGTGCAGTAAAAAATATATAAATACATAAATAAACTCATATTTAGCTAAATAAAAATCGAACCCCCTACAGTCGTGTAAAGGATGACGCTAAAATAACTTAATCAGACTAAATCTTATGTTATCACCATACATACATGTACCGCAGTGGGACAACGTCTGCATGTAAGTGTGACTTGTTGTAGAGTCGATTCCCATTCGTGAGAACGATTATGTTTAAATTATTTTAATTTCCCCGCACTGGTAAGGCAAAGCACGGCGTTAAGTTCCGTCAATACGCAGTGTCTCGTTTCGATATGGAAAACGGAGTGTCTTAACACTAAATTCTCTCCTACCCCGCTATGCCTTAAAACACGTGAAGCTAATTATTACAAGTACATGTAAATAAACGTTAATGCTTAGTAATTTGAAGAGAAACAGCCTGAACGTATCGTGATCAGATAATTAGAGTAAATATTTAGTTGAGTATTCTCGATAAATAACAAAGGAACTGACGCACAACGATTCAACATATTAATACAACAAATGGTGTAAAAGTTAGGGTATTTCACACTATGCCGCTAAATAACTTTTCAAACAACTGTTTGACGCAAATCGTATATAGATATAGATATACCTAGATAATTTTCCTGTTAATAAAAAAAATACTTTGGCATAACATAATGAGTTAACAAAATCTAAAATAATACATATTTAAGTCCAGACGAGGAAATCTGGTTTTTGTTATCTTACAATCTATACAATTTTTAAGTAAAATTTATAAATATATTGAACCGGGTAATGGTAGAATCCGTGATATCTGGTTTAGTAACTAGAACAGCAACTGATTGAAGTAAACGTTTAAATATGTAATATAGAATGACAAAAGAACTTCAAATTAACAGAAAATAATACCTTATTAATATTGACAATAATAAAAACAAGAAATAAATAATTTTGAATAAATCTAAAAATACTGACTGTAACATATTCGAATTCAAAGTATTTACATAGAAAAAATTGGCAACTCTTTACTAATTATTAAAATAACCCACCTATTTGCGCAGCGTTGAGTTCCGCCAAGCTCAACTAAATAGCCAGAACAGCCACAACGGAGTGACATAATATGTTCTTCCTCCTACATATTTAAATTAGGAAAAATGTGTAAATATACTAGAATGTAACCTCATCAACCTCGAAGCATCACATTTTTCATTTCTTGCGCCTTAATCAGTTCGAAACGGGCGAGTGTTGAATGAAGTATGACGTATATGTTTATATTCAGCGTTACTTTAAATAATGCATATTTCGGTCGGTTGGAAGGTCTCCAACGTTATGTAATTATATAAACAGGCGGTCTAGGTAGATAAATATGTGATAATAAATACAATAGTATTATTTTTGTTTTGCGGGATAATAACCTTGCGTAACAGAAAGTATATTGCAAACGACCTAGTGGTAATACCATTTGTTTAACGCTTTTAGCCCAGGACATTGCCACAACAAGAAATTAAACGCAAATCACAGTATAGTATAAGTATAATCATGTAGTTACAATTTATATAGATTCCATAGATAGACAGATAATAACCAATAACCAATACCTTATAGCAGGACATTCCATCACTTTTCCCTCAAATTAAAAATATTGCTCATGTATTTAATGGAGCTCAACGCCGCGTTATATCTAACCAAAGGAGAAAAATGCTATTAAATACAAACATTTCCCCTAATGGGAATCGAATCTACACCGTGTTTACAGTCAAAGGCGGTGCAAATGTGCCACGATGGCTTATTTTTATAAGTAACTGTGCCCTGCGCACGTTGGTACGCCACCAAAAATAAATTTGAAGGAAATACATTATTTACAAATATTTAAATCATTTTGAGTAATTTTAATGATTATGTTAATTTTGAAAAAAATATGTGGCGCCATCTGTCGAAAATTGGTCGTACCAACTCAGAACCTTCGTGGGTTCATATAACAGCTTTGCAAAAGATCATACAAACATTTATTTTTATATATAAAAATAGAAATATAATTATTAAAATTTTATTACAATATTCACGTAAGGCTAGTCCATCTCTGTAAGGAATCAGCACAAATTCGCATCGCGTCCGAAGGACAGCGGCGGCGGGGGCAGATGTGCTCGAGTAAATCGTGATTCGAAATTTCCTCTTGCCACCCCTCCCATTTTACTCCCATCCATATCATACTTACTGTTAGAATTCTAAATTTGTCACGTACAAAGTTTTTGAACACTATTCTTCTTGATGTATTGTTTGCATGAATAATGTTTTGCTATCTGTTAAGTAATAATTATTAACAAAATAATGAATCCCAAAAATTCAAGATGTATACAAATCTGTACGAACAGATAGTTATGAAAATATAAAATTTCTTATAGGTGATAAAATAAATATTAGTAAACGCGTTATAGATAGTGATCTCAGGTCTACCCTTGACTGGAACGCATTTTTAAATACCAAAGTATATGCAAAGAATCCAGTTAAAATAGTTTTAGTTGGACACTAACATTAAGTTTCTAATAATAACCACACATCATACGAGTATACCCTACTTCTTAAGCAATTACGAGCTAATTCCAATCTCATGTTGGATTAAAGATGGCACCGGAGCAATGGCATTAATCGCTTCTCGAGGCTGACCTCACCTTTATAACATTAGCACAATTAGATTCTATTAGCAACTTGTGTACTACACTCGGCCAGATACATACATAAGTAACTTAACTACAGATACATCTACATATTCTTTGATAAAGGTAAAAAACTTTACATCCAACAAAAATGCCTAAAGATATAATTTACGTCAAAATTTACTTCATAGGGGTATATTTTGCAAATATTTGACAATATTTGGATATTTTTGATTTATTGTAGAACCTATTCCGAACCATTGTTTATATAAAAAAAAATATTTCCATTACCCCAATCTTGTCAAAAATAATCTACCTTGTACGCATATTGCATGCAATGTCGCTAAAATTGGCCAGAAAAATAAAATGTCTTAACTCAAGGTTCAATTCTGCTTAATGCGGCAAATGAGCAAAGCTAAAAGAAATAAAACAGACCAGACGTAGACATCTCAGTCAGTTTTACGCGTGAAAGGATCTCACGATCGCAGCTCGCGAGGCGGTCCCACGAGGTGCCACGCTCGGCGAGCCAAGCGCGAATTACTCGCTTTCTAAGTCAGGATGCTCATGAGTGTGACGACAGATGGCCTTATCGTTATCGCCGGTAACTGGGTCGTAAACAGTTTTTTTTGTTATCTTATTATCTTGATTCATTAAACACTTTCTTTGCAGATAATCTTAATTTTTATATGTGATAGAAAATACTCGTGTTATCTACAGATGTACTATGAATAAGGAAAAGGATTGTATTGAAAGAGTAAGCCGGTACTTTTGATTTGTTTTTATTAAGCATTTTACGTTGTAAAATTCTTATTGATTTTAATGTTTTAATAATTATAATTGTTAAATGAATTTGCTCACTGCATTTTGGCCGTTTATTGCATGCTAGCAAACTAGTACACCAAACCAAACCGCCCAACGGAGACGCGATTCTACAATTAGTCTAATCCAGCCGAAAAATATACTTATTTAGAAAAAAAATACTTATACACATAGCCATCGTTTCAAGCCAGGTCTGTCAGTCACCTAAATGTCTTGAACACATAGTTATTCCACACTGAAAATACCAGAATGACAGAATTGTATGACTTTGAAGAAAAGCCTTAGCATACCATGAATGCAATCCAGGTGGCGAGCCCATTGTGTTGCAGAGAGAAGCTCGAACCAGGTCTTTTGATCCGTTTAGGTCTTGTGACCCATGTGCAGGCTTTAAGAGTCCCTTTAAAATGCATTAACGTTCGCCTCCTCTGACTAAGCTTCTCTATCTACCTAACCAAATATGAAAAGATATCTGACTACCCAACCACAACTTTTCTGTGTATGTAAGCCTATATTTAACAAAGTTATCTGAGAAAACATAGTGCCAAGACACTTTGTACTCCTCTCCCTCCAAGGTATACAAGCGTGCTAGTTTAACTTGTGTTTCGAAGCGTAAAAAACAAAGACTAATAAAATAATGTGAGATTTCGTTTGCTAGTAGAATGGTAGCGAACGGAACGGTCACGCAGTGCAAGGCGTCACGGGACGTGGCGCGTCACGCGTCGCTGGTGTGAGCACGCCTTTATTTGCATGTCTTCAAGCTATTTTTTATGGATGATGTGTATGAAAGACACATTATGAGTATTTTATTTATTGTTAATATATCTTGTTTCCCATGAATGTAAACAATTTATTTATATTTAAATTCAATTTATTCATTTTTTATTTATCTAATAAAATGATAAATAAAAAATGAATAAATTTTCATCGCATCCTTCTTTAAATTTAACTTTTGATTGTAAAATCTAATAATAGTGTTTAAGTAGGTTGATTTTTCTTTATTTAATGATTTATTAACATCCTATAAATGAAGTTATCCTACTATAAGGTTCGCCTAATTCTTATTAATGTATAAAAATTGTAAATGCAAGTGAACTTATCAATTTGTTCACGCTTGGTAAAGATGTATGTTTGAATGTTTTTGGAAAGGCAACACCAGTAGTATAGCTTATAATAACAGTAATATAAAATAGAATATTATTATTTCTTGAAACTGTAATAACAATAATTGTTATAAAATATATAATTAACTTTGAATAAAATAAAATAAATTAACTTTGTGATTACGATATAAAGATCGTATATGAAAATATATAAAATATAGTATCATTATGGTATGCTAAAAATCGTATTGTATACGCAACGGTATCTTGTTAAGCGAATAGAATCTCCCAAGCAAATATTGCCCTACCATATCTAACTAGACTTTTGAAATATTCATATTTTTCAGCTTCAGGTTTTTTCAGCGTAGGAAACAGAAAAGTTAGAGAGAACCCCACTACCCCACTGCGCTACTATGGACTCAAAATATCGAAATATTTATTGCATTTTATTTAAAAATAATACCACAATCAAGAATCGAACCTATAACTATTGTTTGTTGTAAACTGCATTCCACTAAGACGACGTCACATATGTTATAATATAACGATATGAATACTTACGCTGAAGTTAAAAAGCTACAATCTAAACACACGTAGTTACGGATGAGAGCATCAAGCACTTAGGAACTTTTATAAAAAGGTATATGATGTAATTCTTTATTTACGTGGAACAACAAAAGAACGACTAAATAAACATACATACAAATATGTGGAAGTAAATAACTAAATAAAGCAAATTCAACTATAACTCTTAAGTAAACATGGCGATTTGTCTTGACAATTCCACTTGACTCCAGTGAGAAAAGCTAAATAAAGCTTCATATTTTTTACGTAGAGTTAAAACACTCCGTTTTCCATTTCTACTTCAAATCGAGACATATTGTAATAAATGGCGAAACATAACGCCGCGTTTGTCCTACCAGAGCGGGGAAATATTTTTTTTTAGCTGTATTCCGTATATAACAGGGTAGGAGGCAGAGGGAACCTGAGAACCTAGTGTTAAGAGACTAAGTTCTTTTTTGCGTTTCCCACTTTCCGCCGGATTTGAGGCATTATGTGCTGAGTGGTGGAACTCCACGCCGCTCTTTGCCTTGGTACCAGACCCAGGAAATGAAAATACTTTTTCACTTCCTGGAGTGGGAATCGAACTCACAACCTGTCATGTTTACAGTCGCACGCTTGTGGCTCCCAACAATCAAATGTATCCACAATCAATCACGTTTGCAATTAGACGATAATTACTTGAAATTAATATCAAAATAAAATTATGCGATTTGCAAATATTAAGAAAGATGTTGACGTAATTTCTAAAACGGAATATTTGAATGGCACTTTCATTTTTTGGTAATCCACAATCAAAGTACCACGTCACCATGTAATAATTCGAGGCGATGCGTGGCGGAATGCGCCCAAGCCGCGAGCAAATGTTGCTGGCGATAAGGTGTTGATAACACGCGAACATACCGCAATAAATGCCATCCATTCACTTGCTCCTATTTCATAAATTGTTAGAAAAATATTCATTCTATGAATACTTAATAGTAATACCTGAAATTTTCTTAGTAGATTTATTGAAGATTGTTGGAATTTCGAAAGGTAGGAACGTATTAAAGTTGAAGCTAAGCTTTGTTTACTTTTACACATCTTTGTATAATAAAGAACCTAAGGATATAATGTTCCGTTCCAGTTTTACTTCCGTTTTATAGATATTG